>CP136065.1:224023870-224623870 GCA_032622095.1 Siphonodentalium dalli | reverse complement strand
GCGTCCACAACGATTTTCACCCACTTCATGACTGTTTTATAGTCAAAATTACACAAAAATTGCGTGTCTCAACTTCAAAGTTTCTGTTGCTGTAACGCTTTGTGATAGATTGCGATGCACGTTCGCTCAATTTCTCTGTCATAACTCATAATTGGCCATTACACTGAACATTTATCACATGTACATTGCCACACGTTGAATGTTTCCGAGATTTTTTTGCCGTTACATTCTGTACCTCAACTCAATATATCTCCCGTAACGATTCAACATTCGAGCAAAATAATGCAAGATCATACGAAGTACGAAATACCGTTACTTCCGGATCGAAACTAGCGGAACGTCATAAAAACGAAAGCACGTGCGATGTTTGGATGATTTTAGTACACGACCTAAAAAAAACTAATTAGGTCAACAGCCATAATCCACAAATAGTGTTTCCTTTCTGTCAGTAGGGGCGATAACACAGATATGTATGACACACCAATCAATATGTAAAAGAATGTAAATATAAGGTGCTGAGATAATCATCAGTGGATAACGCTGTCATGGGCACCTTATAATGATGAGGTGTCATTGAGAATAAATCCTTGTTAACTTTGGTAAACTTTGGTAAGAATAGCATAAGAATGTTTACATGTGAGTGTCAAAATGTATGTTTAAAGTTTGATGAATATTGAAATATGTTACACAGATCTTGACGATTCACAGTATGAACACTGACGGTGGTTACCACAACCATTCTGATATGATATACTTTCACGCCATTTGTGAATAGTTACAGTCCTGGTATACATATAGCTCAATTTTGGAGATTGGGGAAAGGATTATCCTTGGAATGGTAAAATCAGCGATAATTATCCCAGAACATTATTTATCGAAATTTATAGCTCCCTATCTATATGACTCCAAATATATCTGATAATTTATAGCTCCCTATCTATATGACTCCAAATATATCTGATAATTTATAGCTCCCTATCTATATGACTCCAAATATATCTGATAATTTTCAAAAGATTTGAGTCATTTTACCAATAATTATAGGAGTTGGATAGTATACTGATAAATTCATATATAAAATCCAAGATAAATGCCGAAAGATTTCGAGATGTATATCAAGTCTTAATAGCTATTGTATATGATCTGTAGGATATATGAAATTAAACTGAGAACAGGTGGACGGACAGGTGTGAAACCCGCAACAAAATAGCTCAAACTTGACTTTTTGTCAAGACGAACTAATAAAAAAGACATTAGACTACTTTTTTTTTATATATTTCCATTTCTCTCAAGAAAAAACAAGATTATATAATTAATAAATAATAAAAACAGACATAATTCCTGAATACAATGGATTATGTTATTATCTAGTACTGATACTTCTATCCACTTTTCTGATAACTCTTGTCTCATATTTATTATCGTATATTTACAGTGAATTTTAACAATGAAAGATTTTCGACCATCCCGGGCGCTTCGTGCCCTTCTACCACTTGAGCATCATCATCATTAAAGGGACACATCGAAACCCCCCATACCCCGTATTAAAGTGGGCTCTTACCCATACAACAATCAATATTGAATATCCTCAAACAACAACAACAGATGGGTGAAGGAGAAGATCTCTCGATCTTTTCGACCATCATTCACACCCTTCCACTCTCTTGACAAACTACTGTTCAATATCGACCACGTAGATTCCACTCTTGCTCTGTGCCATTTCAACGTTCTGCTAATAGGCTAATATTTCGCCAGTATACGCTCTCTTTAATAAATTATTTACTATCTATGATTGTTTTAAATTTTGCGGCAAATATTTTCTCCTAAACTATAAATAATTGTTGTAATGTTGGGAAAGCTCCACAGTTATGGTACAGAATAGTACCATCTGGTGTGCACTTTAGTTAAAATGGGAGTACACCAAGTAGGTTGGCGATTATCGCAATACGATAGGGGAACACCTGTGCGTAACGTAACTACCACATGTATAACGTACTCTGATAACAACTTATTGTTAATTTCATACTTAAGAAATTTTGAACATATTATTTTCGGTTTCTTTTATTTTATTTCCATTAAAGGAATAATTAATTCGGTGATAAATTTATATAGCGACAAATAGAATCAAATTAGCATTTTTCCCAGTGATACCTAGTACAGGGAAGCTAGGTACGAAATATGTGACATGAGTACGAACGTCGGAGTATCCCCCTATCGTATTGCCATAATCGTCAACCCATGGAGTAGATTATTGTAGAGAATGGAGTACACCCTTGTGCAAATAAAATAAATAACACCAACAATAAGTAAAATTATATATATTTTAATGGATCTTGATCAATATATGAAGCAAATATTTATTTCAGACTTATTTTCATCAGTTCCTTCGCCTGAAAATAAAACAATGTGTTTTGAGATAAAATTTCGTGGCTTTCTATCACGTGACACAAACAACAAACAACACGTCAGCAGTGCATCTGGAGTTCTCTCAAGTTTGGAAAGTTTTTAAGTGTCATCCAAAAGTAACAAAAATGATTCTGTGTTTGATATTTGTGGCTGCTATTGTACACTTCGCCAACGAGTTTTGCCAATCGGATAATTCGGGGCTAACAAAAAGCTTCAGTAGAAGTGAAATTTTGAAATTGGACATGATTGTTCGCCCAACTGTCCTGGAAATCTTCAACGCAAAAGGGCCATAAATGGGAGGATGAGCAAATGCTCTCGAATGTGGAAATCCTACGTATCATTGAATCGGATGGCATCACTTGTGAAAATTTCTATGGCAAATCAGCTTTGGAAAGAGTGGCAATAAGTGAGAATGGAGTTCTCTGCCCAGAGGTAATTAATTTACTTATGATCCCAGGTTTATTTACTTTTTAAGTTGAAGCTATTTTAAAATAATTTAATACCTGTATAGGGATCAAACTTTGTATTCGGGCAGGTTGGGGTTCAAAATGTAAACAGCCCTATAGCTATATGTTATAATATTACTCTACTTACTTCTGGGCTCTAGTTGCTGTGTTGTACTATTCAGTATCCGAGTCTCCCAAATCAACAATATCTTCATCATCAGCAGATTTTCCAGTGCTAGAAAGTAGAATGGTAATGAATACAGTTATAAGTTACTATTTTAAATAGCAATATCAATATAGTTTACCTTAAAACATCTCACAATAAGTGTACTGAGTTCTTACCAAGTTAAAGTCCTGCAAATTGGGTATCGCAATTAGGAATGTCATGGAGAACATCATGCCAATATGTTGTAATTAACATACCAACAGTATTAAATTTGCAGTGGTATATTGTTAATTTGAGGGTTTGAAGTTACTATCCATATCAAATCTTCACAATTTATGTATGATTTATTTTATTATAATACAAATTATTACCTTGTTGATGCTATGTTCGGTATGACGGAGGCGGTACTTATCTTCTGTTGCTCTGTCAGCGACAACGGAAGAATAGTTCTCCTCAGTCGTTTGATTCTTTCATCTGATTTTCTCTTGTAAAAACCGTTTGCTAAACCAATCTCCTGTGAAAAAGAGTAATATTAAATTGTATGAGAAATAATTATTATGAATCTATCAAACACTGAACACTTATATTAATATCAATATTTATATATTGCGGACACCACCAACAACCGAGAAAATTGCAACAACTACAGATTACCCAATTGATGAAAGTAGCCCTACTGTAAGCACATCGGCAAGTACCATTGCAACTAGCACTGCTACTAGTACAGTAACAAGCATCTCTGGAGACTCTTCTCAGCAGGACAGTGGTGAAATCCACACCAATACAAAGAGTTCTCACAGGTATGATATATGAATGCTAAAAACGAGCAGTTAAAACAGTGATACTATTACACACAATATACTAACTTTTGTTCTCATATAATTGTAGAATAAGTTGGAATTATATTTCTGAACAGTGTCATGTTTAATTTTATCACAAGGAATAATAGTATATGCAGTTATTCAAAATTAAATATATTACAGGGGTGAATTAATAAGGTTATTTCCTGACATGATTATATATGCACCAACCAAGAGAAGCTGTGCTACCCCATGTTCCCTTGTCTGATCTTAATTATTTTACATTATAATGAAGTGGAGGTTTTTGCTTTTGTTGTTTTTTGTTGTTGTTTTTTTGTAGTTTTTGAAAAACTGTCACTTGGAATAATGTTCACATCATAATACGCAGTATTCAGAGATGATCCCCACCATTTGTTTTATTTTTCAATTTTAATCTTAAGTTATCGTTATTTTATCTTTAGATGGCAGCACAAGAATGGTAACCATACTCTACCAAGGAACCGAGCAGCTGATCACACTAGTTAAAGGTATATATATATATATATATATATATATATATATATATATATATTTAGTCTCCTCGAGTGTGCCCTCACCTCCCCATGTGCAATGATGCTATGGGAACAGTACTGACCTAAGGCTCTCATCTAGTATATTATAATAATCACGAAATATGGATATTCGCTGTTTAATATTATATTAATATCTACAATATATATCTAATTTCACAAAGGCATGTAAAATAATTACTAATGTATAATCAATGCATCATTTATTGGCATTATTCTGAACCAGGGTAACAGAAACGGAATTAACCATATTTATTATAATTAATATTTACTATATAACTAATCTCACAAAGCCATTAATAATAAATAAATTTATTAATATTATTCCAAATAAGGGTAAACAGAAACTTAATTAACCATATTTAGTAACAAAATTAGAGGGTTTCAATTACTTCAGTTAACTTGAAATTAGCAATTCATTTGTTTTTCTCTTCAGAAAAATGGTTTATTGCTGCTATGGTTATTGCCAGTGTAATAGTGCTGCTAATTGTTATACATATAGTATATAAGACAATAAAAATGTGTACCCAATTCAGGAGGAGCCGAATAATTCAAAGGGATGAATAAGTCCAAATGTTTAGTTATGGAGCAGCTATGAAATTTGATTAATAGTATATTTGCTTGACTATTTGTTTTAGGCTTGATTTTGGTTTTAGTTGGAGCTTCCATCAGAAAACTAAAACAACTGTTTGAGTATATTATAGCTCAAGGACTTGAAATTCTCCACAACCAGGAAAATAAAAATGGACATGATATGCCAACGCTTCGTCGCTCCACCAGAATAAGGAGAAAACCAAATCGCTTGACATACTATTAGTTATGTTTGTCAGTCAAATGTTATGTATATTTGTACTCACTTTTCTCCAAATCTGTTGCCACGCTGTGGTCTTTTCCCTCATTACGGTCAGAAATGGTAATATCGTTATCTGTCTAAATTCTGAAAAACTCATCTCTACACCATTGGTTTTCCCATCGGCAGATTTACTCAGTGCCATTATTGATTCCTGCCCAATTTTCAACACTCTGTATACTGTGTCAACCTCGATTAGTTCATACATGATCTTCCATGATTGCAAAGTTTTCTATATCCCGTATCTTTTGCAACACATTTGGTATTTTGTTTGCAAATCTTTCCGCTTGCCCCAGAGACATTGTGAAAGACTGCACTTTTTCCTTGTCAAAGATATGCATATAATTTTGTTTGTTAAAGAGGTTAATCTTTATAACAACACTTTCTATAGACACCGCATAATCTAGAACAGCCTCCTCAGCCTTTGATGTATTCATTTTGAACTGTTTGGTACCGGTAGCTTCAACTAGAATGAAATGGCACATGGTAGATTGTGGCATTTTATATCTAGCAATAGCTGAATGTAGGTTGTGGTGTCATATGTAACTGTCATATTAAGTCTTGAGTGTTGTGAATGATATATCTTTTTGTAAAATAATTAACTTGTTATGTATATTGTTAACAAATGTATGTTTTGCTGCCAACCATATACAGCTACACTTTAATTCAATTGCTTTGAATGATAAATGTAACTATCTTTGTTATGTTGACACAGATCTTCTGGTCGAAGGGGACATTTGTATTTGGGTGAAAGGGATAGATGTAATCTTGTATGACACAGTTCAAATGGGCACTTTGATTTGGATGAAAGGTGTGGGGGGTCATAGTTTAAATTATTGTTTACTTTGATTTTCTATACAATTATAGTAGTTGGACTATATAAAAATTGGTTTATATAGAATACTGGTTTGTCAAACATCATAAATAGAATAACGCCTTTGTAAACAGTTTGATTATTACACTTATATTTACTATTATTCAGTATTCATAGCTTCCTCAGCCGTATTATTCCTGTCAATAAGGTAGGTGGTGTCCATAAATCAAGGTAGATACTCCATCAGCACAAATCCAACGCTTGTCATCAAATGCATTTAGACCTTCTTTAACAACTTCGGAACAAAATATGTGATTCTTGCTCAAAATTCTGTTAATTGTACTCATTTTGTTTTGGCTCTGAAATAGGCATGTCCTTATAGTCTTCAAATTTGAGATTTTCACATGCTTGTGCAACACATTTTGCTCGAATTCTAGTGTCATTTCCATAACGAAATGCATACACTTTAGACCTCAGTCTAACGAAATGAGTCAGTGGTATACCACAACATTCGCCTTTAAACTTTCCAGCCACTGATTTATTTGTGGTATCATCAAGAAAGTGATCTTTGGTATACTTACTAGTGTCAAAGTATTCCATATGTTTGGACATATATCTATAGATATCATCTGTGTGAACATGAACAGTTAATGAGTCAGTGTCTTTGTAGCGCAACTTTACATTATCTTTGTAAAGTTTTTTTTAGGTAATTGTAGAAAAAGTCTGTCATAATATACTTACTTAAATCCAAAATAGTAAACCCAATTTGAATGGGCTTATTTAAGACTAATTTGATTTTGGAACATTCCACGCCCTCTAAATCCTCATTGAAAATTTGAAATCTTTTGAAAGATGGTTTGGGTATATACTTTTTTAGTTTGTCCTCTTGGTGTAGGATACTTATATTTTTCCTCAGGCGAATATTTTCAAGAAATATTCTGAAGCAGCTGCAAATTGTTCCATTAAAATATTTTGATTCGTATGCTTGTTTACGTTTCGTAACACAGAAGTTGATAAAAGGAACCTCATTTGTCTGAATTTTAGCACTCTGAGTATAGTACCCAGTCGAAGCCCTAACTCAAGGTATTTTTTTAAGTTCATATAATGGATAACATACTTTTAACTGCATGAACAGAGAGATTTATAAAATATAAATGTTGCATAAATTTAGGGTTCCGAATTTATGCATGCATTTATACATACTAAATTCGCCTTTATATAAAAATATAAATCTCTCATTTATATTTTTAAATCTCGCATAAATGTTGCATAAATTTAGGACCCTGAATTTATGCATGCTTTTATACATATTAAATTCGCCTTTCTTGGAACAGTGCCTGAGGTCAGTAGAGCTATTATGTCGCCAGCGAACATTTATAGCAATGTGGTAAACATTTGATGTCACTTTAACAGGGCCCGACGAAGCTTCGAGATTCGATTCGATTTCGATTTTCGAATCTTACGTTCCGATTTGATTCGATTCGAAAGTGGTCGGGTGATTCGGGATATTTAGAATCTTTATATACAATTTCTTTATTACCGGGAATAGACTGCATTATCTATAAATATTTCAAAATTAAAATTTAAAACGATATCAATATATTAAATAAACATTTTGGGTTCCATCATGTCGTCTCCAAATCCGGGAAATGGAATATTGTTGACCATTCAGCTTTCCGACCGACAGGCCCAAGTTGGGATACTATATATATAGTTCTCTGTAATCCCGTTTTCGTATGCATCATTCCCAAGTCACGATGCGCAATTTTGATATCACGCGTGCCTGCTGTGCGCGGCAGGGTGAAGTGTACATGCGCAGAAGAGTTTCATTTGCAATGACTCGAATCAGACTCCATTGACTACACAGTTGTTGGAAATTTGTGTCCAAAACCCCGAAAAAAACAGATATCCCCACCCTACTTATACCATTGTATAGTATAATAAGTATAGGTGTGGGGATATCTGTGTGCCCAAATTGCATAAATGTGCCTAGATTTTATTGAAATGGTACCAGTAAGTAAAATGTCACAAAGAAACATCGACAATCGGGATATATGTAATTTGAATGAGCAAATAAACCAAAAGTCAACGTTCTGCGTGGATAGCGTTTCCGGTAAATGTAGACACATACCAGAAACAGTTACTGCCACATCCAATCAGGTGCGTTCCATATTTGTTTAAAAGCGATGTCTATAATTAGCAACTGGGTTTCCCCCCCAATTACAATAAGTTTCATATTAATGATGGGAGATTGCTTCTGTCAATATTTGATGCATAATGCCTTTGTCAATGGACCTGTATTCCAATTGATTTTAAAACAAACATTATTTTGGTGAATATTGGACTGTCAATACGTCTTACACGCGAATTGCCACGCTCTCAAATACCAGAAAATCCCAACTTTTAGGGCATCTGAAATTTGTTCTCTACTGGTTAGGGTCCCATTCTGTCGGAAAAATGTTACGGCAACATCTTAACTGTTTATCCCAATTTCAAGCAAGGCAACCTCCAGGCAAACCAAATTTATGATAGGTTGCCCCATATGCTCTGCCAGCTCTGGTCTGCAGCTGATTGGCAATATGGCTAAATTATAATAATGAAGAACTCATACTCACCAATGCCCTCCATTTCTCCTGTACGGCGTCTATTATACATCAGCAATCGTGTGCATGCAACTTCAGCAACCACCATGTAGTTTTCAGGTTTTATTAACTTCAGATTCAATTGGGCAATTGAGTCCTTCAAATAGTTGGTCAGAGATAATATATCTGTTGAGAGTGGCAGTTGTTTGGTGTTGTAATAATGTCTCTTCTCCAATAACACCTTAGCCAGTTTTGTAACCATTGCACTCCAGAATATTTGTATTAATTTTCCAAATTCCTCTGCATCGATGTTGTATCTCATTCTTTGATGGCAAAACCAATCTTCATATCAACCATTCGCTTTATGTCGAAACCTAGTTTCAATGCATTGCTTGGATTTTTAAGCTGCTCATCGTCAAACTTATCCGGGCTTGTGGTAAGAAGTGTTGCTTGGACCACTGTGTCGAAATGTTCTGCTTTCAGGTATGACGAAATGACGAAATATCAGTTTTCACAAGAACCAACTGGGCATGGGTCCAACGATTTCAACTGGCGTAAATTTTGCAGCAACCTTGCGCTTAAACTCTAATACTAATATGCTTGTAACAATGAAATTTATAAAAATCAAGGAGGTATTTAGTGATTGTCAAAAATATCAAAATTATATATATATATATACATATATATATATATATATATATATATTATTACATATATATATATATATATATATATATATACATATATATATATATATATATATATATATATATATAAAACAGGGATATTCCCAGGCTTTGCCTGTTATGTCTATCAAAATCACCAAGTGTCTTCTGTTTATCAGGATAAGTTATCCACATACAAGTGGAAACCACAGATAATCAGTGAATGACTGAAAACCTATCCATGTAAATGACTCTATACTCAAAAGTATGGTGTGTCACCAGTATGTTGTCTAATATCACACAGAGGCAATGTGCAAGCAACAATGAATGATGTCAATAAAAAAATCCTTACAAACGCTTTGTAAGTTGAACAAATAATAGTATACTATATAGAATAAAAAAGAAATCAATGAAATCTCATGAGCAGGACGGATGCAAGCAATACAAACATATCAATGTAAAATAAAGTACTATGGAAAAGAAAATTAAAAAACCATTCTGTCTCATGAAACAAGAGATGGGTTTCACACTACCTATGGTGCATAAGCATAAGTGATATACTGCTAGACATACTGGAATGAGTAAATAATCCAAAAGGGAACGCAGTCTGGGTGAACGTCGACTCAATATTTGAAATATAGAGTCTGGAGCTAATCTCGCCAAAACCATTTCCGTTCAGCGAATGGCTTCCCCAAAATGACGTCACGGCTTTTTAAAAATACATCGATGATTGACAGGTATCCCCACCTGTTATTTGTTGTTCTTCGTGATAACAATGGCCGACGCATCAACCCCTAGAAGGCCTGTGTCGCGACATAAAGTTGCAGAAGTTAATATTTGTCGTGTATGCGGCTATTCTTTTTCGGGAGATGAACTCGCCGCATCAACGGGAAAGCTGCACCCGAGAACAAAAAATAAGGTCGTAATCAAAAATGATGCTTTAGAACTATTTAAAAACATAAAATTAAGTGATTTCCTCGGTGTGTCAGATGACTTTTTTACGATAAATAATTTGATTTGCAAACCATGTTACAATAAAGTAAATCAAATACAAGTACATGTGTCAAAAATTGATGAACTAAAATCAATTTTAATAGCAAAATCGACATGTTCTGTGGGTGACCGATTTAAGAGACTAGCCAAGTCGCCAAGCCATAGCACCACTGGATCTGAAGCCAAAAAAGTAAAGACTGTCTGTGTTTCACTACCTCATGTCACTCCAAAAAAGCCAATAAGACCTGTTCCGAATTCACAATCGACACCTCGTCATCATTCCCACGCCTCAACTTCTACCGAAAGTCCACGATTCAAACAACTTCAACAATACTTCGAGAATTTAAACAACCCGGAACAACCAACACGGTCTAGCCACTCTACTAGTGCTAGTAGTAGTACTACTAGGAAGAAGCTGCAATTTCAAGCTCCAAAAAGAACAAACGCCACCAGTTCCAAATGTGAAGTGAGTTCTATTTATATTTATGGGAGGCCAAGTTGGTACCATATGCAGGCCTATCTACATGTATCAGGTCTAGCACATCCTTCAAATTAATCCGAATCGTACCGAATATATAATTTTGAAGTAATTAAAGGTACTCAATCTGATAAAACTCCTCTCAATTACCATTTCAATGGCTTCGGGGGTCAAAAATAACAAATTTTAAAAATCAATATCTAATAACTCTGAGCTTTGTTTGGTGGGTTCCTCTACTCAAATCAAATATTTTTTACCCCCAAAGCCAAAGAAATAGTAATATAGGACCCTCTGATCGGATTGTTGTTGGAATCTGATGAGATGGGGACGCTGTGATCGGATTGAGTACCTTTAAGTCAATTTGCACTACCCTCAAATGGGTTATGATAACTGGAAGCGCATGGCTGTAATAGCCAGAATAGTCTATGTAGGCCTATACATATTATCTGAAATTGATAGTTATGCATTGTAACCCTAGTATTGTTATTTAATATAGAAGTCCCAAATATGTGTGTTATCTTGCATCTTTGCTGGTATCGAGAATATGTGAGTCTATGACCCTGCATGGTGATGGTGGATGCCTTACTTTTAGAATGTACAGTCCATAGCTTGTTTAATGGTGACATAAATAGAATGTTTATTTACTAAGAATTTGCATCCATTTGCTTATTGAATTTGAAGTTAAATAAGATTGACTGTGTTTTTAATAAATGTATAAACATGCAAAAATTTGAATTTCATGGTCTTTAAATATTATTTGGACTCCTGAATTCACCAGCAATGTACTAGTAGGTCTATGGCACAGTTAAAGAGACTAGCTATATTATATGTATATCATCCATTCCATTGTATAGGTACTTCTACAGTATCCATCAAAGTGCAGAAGAATCAGCATTGATGCTGACAAGAAAAGTATCGTTTCTGCTGTGGCGTACAACTACGCTGGCAAGAAAATGTGTCAAGCTATGCCCAAAAGAAATCGTTGAAGCTGTGGCAAAGTTGATCGAAGTTGAAATGCGGAAGATATGTGCCAGAGACACAACATCAGGGTTCCAATGCAAAGATGTTGACGCTTTATTTTCCTTTTCATGGAAAAATATGTATGGCATGTTGTTGGAATCTGCTCCGCATCTGTGTAGTCTTCTAGAAGGAATCATGAAAGGAAACAAGCAAACGCTGTTGGACTATGAACGAAAGGTTTCTACAGTAGCTTGCATTGCTATTAAGCATCGGAACAAGAACGCATGTTATTTTCAGGATGTGGCTGGAGTTGTCCTACATAGCAGCGGATGTAGTGCTAAGGTAAGCTTAATTAATATGTGTGTAACATAATTCAGTGTTAATATATTTCTGACTATAAATTAAAATTTATCTTATCTTTTAAGACACTAATATATGTATATTCCCACGAAGAGAAGTCAGTTTTGTATTCAGATATGTGTTGTATGATCACAAATGAAACTCTTTCTGACCAAATTTGGTTTGTTGTCAGAATATACCCAAGCAGGATAAAATCTTACTCTTAAGCATAAGATACCAATAAGCAAATCACTTGACCAATGACCAATGTGATACATGTAATACTAATAGTACTAAATTACTAATATAAGTTAATAATAATAGCATTATTTGATGATAGTCTGCAACATACATTCAATTATTTTACATGTATATGTGGGTTAGTATGTTTACTAGTATAGATGATCTTGTATGAGGTGTTCATCATTACATATATATAGTTGTACCATATATTTTGCAGGTTCAAGATCGTCTTCAGAAACTGGGAGTATGCACAAGTCGAAAAGCAATGGCACGGAAAATCAAGGAAGTAGCGGCTATGGAAAACAATAGAGTTATCTACTTGAAGAAAAGCTGGGAGAAGTATAAATTAATTATATATAATATGGACCATTATATGGGAGGCCAAATTCACATTTAATAATTAATGGTACTTAAGCGCAAATAATTACGCTTAAGCACAATAATTGCAAGCACAACCAAGCGCGCTTAAGAGCAATTCATGGTCCCCCCCCTGATTTAAGTCAATAAGTAAAACATACATTAATGCTCTAATTAATCGACTCCTTAACCACAGCAGAATCATGGATAACTTTTCAGGATTTAGTCGGAAATATGGCTTGTTGCCATTCATCGGAAAGCTCTTGAGAGCTTTTCGATGAATGGCAACAAATCCTGAAAAGTTACCCATAATTCTGCTGTGGTTAAGAAGTCGATTAATTAGAGCATTACTGTATGAGGTAAGAAAGCCCTCATGCAGTGACACCGTATGCATGTATAGGATATTACCATTGTAAAGGCTAAAATCTGTGCAAAAATAGATTAAAAACATACAAAAAATTACTAGAGTTCTGGGAAGGCGACATCAATTCTTTGGATAGAGGGATGCTGATAATATGTAATTAGGGATTCTCCTTGTTGAACACATACTTACAGTTGACTGTTGAGTACAGGTCAAAATTAGCCCAATGCTCATCTTGTGTTGCTAGGTGATACACCAGGTCATGCTAATAGTTTATGGGTAGGTTAGATAGTAGTCACAATTACGCTTAAGCGCAATTGATTGCGCTTAAGCGTAATTAATTACGCTTAAGCGTAAATGCCATATTTGCGCTTAAGCACAATATGTGGTATTTGCGCTTAAGTGCAATTATTTGCGCTTAATCACAATCAATTGCGCTTAAGCGCAATTCATTATTAAATGTGAATTTGGCCTCCCATGCCATTACAATTATACCATTCTTTGTGGGAGACCAAATTAGTATTATGTGGCATAACCCCTTATAAAAATCGACTGTTTGTTGGCAAAGAAAACTAAAATATTGGTACAAAATAACGGTCCGAAACCCAGATTATAAATTACTAAGATGGGCCTGGATGGCTAACTTGAATTGAGGTGCCCCATGTGATATGCTTCCTTCACCATATGAAATAAAATATAATATTGTATATATATGTGACTTTCTTACGGACTATGAGACTATGACTTCACACGATAAAGCAACAAGTTGGTAAATTGGAAATTAAATATACTTTTCTATCAACCATCAAAATAAGTGTAATTATAGCTGTGTTGGCGTAATTATTGAGTGAAAATTACTTTATGAGACTAGGAGTCTGTATGTATAACACCAAAATTGTTCTGTTTCAGACCAGATCTTGCAACGACCATCGAATGTGACCCCAACTGGACCAAATTCAGTTTAGCTGGAGACAACTGGGACAGGAGAATAATCCCAACATACATGGCCACAGATAGACGAGTTCTGGATCAGCATTTTTTCAATTTAGCGGTTTTCGCAGACAGAGTTCGGCCAACCAGTTTGCCGACTAAGAAACCACAGGCTGACATCAGACACAAACCAAATGCCGACTTCCTTCCATCTGTTGACGATCAGACACTCTTGGGTGCAGAGCTGGCTCATCTTGTCGCAAAGAGATCGATTCTCTACATGCCAAAGGTTGCGGAAAGGATCGAGTCTGAATTTCCAAAGAACTACTTCAATCCTATGCACAAAACGATGGAAAAGAAATCAGAACAGGTAACATGTTTAACCAACTTTCATTGTCTTATTACTGTATGTAGAAGTTATAGAATAGAATAGAATTTATTCACCAATTAACATATGGACCCCAAAGTATTACTTTGATTTTCACATTCGCACTACATTCCCGTACACTGCAGGACTATGGTTTGTATATACAATACATGTCATGTATGTTTTTATATATTTTTATGCTTACAGATGCAGGCGATAGCCAATTTATTTATTCTCATTTTATATTCATTTGCAGCAAGCTCACACATGACAAAAATAAATAATGTCACAATGCCAGTAATGTGAAAATACCAAAGAGTGAATCACTCAGCCATCCTGATTTAATGGGATGATTAACTTTTTTGAACATATTTACTTTTCAGCATGTAATGGGCCTATATGAGATCAATGAATCAGTGACGGCCGACATGATCAGCTTGATGAAACAAATGTCGAAAGAGTACATCCCAACCAGACGCAAGGATGATGGATCAGTTGAGATCGTGGAGCCGGTATTCTTTGGTGGCGATTGGCTTACTGATGAGAGGGCACAAGCAGCGCAGTTATGTATGAAGAAAGCAGGTGATGACTTCCTCCGACTACAAGGCCTAATTCCTAAATCGGAAGATCTTCATCGGTCAATGAATTATTTGGAGGTAAATTTATTACATCTAATATATATTTTGGGACTTTTGTTTGTTTGTCTGTTAGCTATGGCCGGGAAAACTGCCGGACGGATTTTTACCTATGGGTATTTTTTTCCAGGGATGGTTTTGGACCAGTTAAATTTTGTTTAAATCCTATCAAAATTCGCGATTTGACCTTGAATTGACCATTTTGAAGGTCAAGGTCTGGTCGGGGTCACGATTTTACCCGTCCAAAACCATCCCTGGAAAAAAGTACCCCTAGGTATCAAAATCCGTCGGGTAGTTTTCCCGGCAATAGCTAACACACACACAGACAGAAGTTCCAAAATATATAGTAGATATATTAACTGGGGACCAGTCTACCTAAAATCAAATTCCGATGATGTTGGCCATGGTTACTGATCATTCGTTTGAACGTTTAAAAGTGTTATTTAGCGCAGATGATGAATGCCACTATACTCAAAACATAATTAATATATGCAATTAAGCTTAACACATTAGATCAAAATTATTATTTATGAAAAATTAGTGTTGTTGTTGTTGTTAGAAAGTCCGCTTACTATTATTGCCCCTTTAAACGAGTTTGTGTTCTATCACTTTCCGGACAGATTAGATCGTTAAATGTAAACAATAAGATTCTTGCACGTACATAAATTATTTCGAAACTGAACTACACCACCAAACAAGGTTCATGGGGAATGCCCTAAATAGGAAATTGTCTCAATGAGTGAATTAATATGGGGCATATAATAAACATATTATTACTACAATGTAGTGATCTGGTCGTCGCATCACATCTCGTTGAAACAGGTTGGATCCATGATCTCACCTGTTTCAACTCGATGTGATACTACGACCAGATCACTATACTGTAGTAATAATGTGTATATATCACATGAAACCCCCGAAATATCACAGAAAAAACACAGCCAATTCACATGATATCATTCCACAGGTGATTGAAATGCATTGAAAGAGTCTGCTTTTATGTTAGCTGATGTGTGTACATTATACTTATTACTGTATTACATGTAATAATTTAATATGCCATTCAAGCTTTGCAGATGGAAATTATGTATTGCTATCCTATGTGATTAATAAATATACCACGGTATGTGATACATACTTTCCTTTTTCAGGCTATTTGGAAACTGCTCTACAAGGAGTCATCATCTGGTGACCCAGGGACATTGGTATTTTGGCGAAACGAGTTACGAGCCCACGACATTTCGAACCAGCCAAAAAAGAAGTTTCGAGCATGTGAGAACTTTCTCCAGACAGTGTTCGACGCAATGTGCACTGCTCTAATGATGGAAGAACTAAAGATGACAACTCAAGACGAAAGTCCAGAGATTTTCGATGGTCGCGATATATCGTTTGCGATGGACTGCATCGAAAAGAGTGCGTTGAATGTTGTACATTCATTTTTCTTTGGTGGAACTCACGACTTGTTCATCGCCTCGAGAAATGATATACAAAAACTGTTGGAAAGTGATAAGCTTGAAATCAACGCCCAGAACAAGTTCCGATGTGTCCACGATTCATGTGCAAAAGCTTACGCCAACCTTGAAAGCTTGAAACAGCATCAAGCATCTGCACATGGTGTGAAACCAAAGAAAACGAAGAAGCTGACCAAAACAAAATATGATGGGGTGGTCAGTTATCAACGCGCCCTGTTCCAGTTGGCAGCACTGCATTTCAATTTGCAGAGTTCAATTGATTGTGCCGATGGAGCAAGGAATGTTCGATTGTCAAAATATGAACTCCTGATCTTCAATTCTGTGAACAAATACAAATATAGACTGTCGAGCTTCCAGCTGATTGCATCCACTGAGGCCTTGTTATCAGAGGAGGAATCATTCCGGTTAACCTGGAACAGGACTGTGAATATAAAGGGGGGACTGGATAACAACGAGTCGATAGACGGCTGGATCGAACTAGTCAACCGTGACATGAAGTACGATTGTGAAAGTGCGAAGGATTTCAACAGCTGCATGACGATATCACAGGCATTTGATTCGCTTCGTTCGATAAAGAGAAATTTTGACTTAGTCTCTGGTGTTCGGAAATCTATGGGATTCCATAATCGACCAAAGCGTGACGCATGTGTGCAAAAGATTGTCAAGGTATTACAAGAGAGACATCTCTTGGTTGAGGACAAAACCAGAAAACCATACAAGTCGTTCAAACAGTTCCCTCAAGATATCTTCTATGCAAACCCGAGGACCCTGAGTGATTATCTCCTAATCCAGAAACAAAAACATGCGAAAAGAATCAAGCCAAAGTGATTATTTCATGATATTCAAATATGTGTTATCGTCTGAAAGTACTATGATGCCACACGTCCTGATGACTCATGTTTCATGTGACCAAAGTATTTAAAGGTACTCAATCCGATAAAACTCCTCTCAATTTTACTATTCCAATGGCTTCGGGTGTCAAACATATTTGATTTGAGTCGAGGAAGCAACCCATCAAAGCTCAGATTTATTAGATATCGATTTTAGAAATCTATTATTTTTCATTATCGGGAATACTTTCTGTCCCAGATGTTTACCGAAAAAGCCGACCGACATACTCTCGATACTAAATTCCATTGAACAAAATGTTGCTATACAACACTCTTTGGGCAATTATATACGATAGTTTACAGTCGTTAGCATTATTTATCAATGACTATACATTGTGCTTTAAAGGTACTCAATAGATGTATACATGTCGGTCGGCTTTTTCGGCAAACTTCTGGGACAGAAAGTATTCCCGATAATGAATAATAGATTTCTAAAATCGATATCTAATAAATCTGAGCTTTGATGGGTGGCTTCCTCGACTCGAATCAAATATTTGTTTACCCCCGAAGCCATTGAAATAGTAACTGAGAGGAGTTTTATCGGATTGAGTACCTTTAATTTATTTGTTTATTTTTTAGATATTTTTCACATTTCATATTACGTTTTTTCTATATTTTTGTTTATTTCGTCTTTAGTAACTGAAAGGAGTTTTATCGGATTGAGTACCTTTAATTTATTTGTTTATGTTTTAGATATCTTTCACATTTCATATTATATTTTTGTTTATTTCCCTCTTTAGGTGTATTTTAGACACAATAACGTAGGTGGTAGACTGCTTCCAATATATTTGTAGTTTTAAAGTTACATCGCTTGACATAAGTCGGCCATATTAAAATGCTTAAGCATTTTAATATTTGATATTAACAATTCATTTGGGATTTTACGATAGCAAACTAATGGGAACTTTTTCAGTAGGCATCTTCGACTCAAACTAATTCTTTTTATATACCGGTTGACCTAGGTTAACTTCCCCCCGCCCTGACCAACTTCCCCCCCACCTGAATTTTTTTATCTTTGAATTTATTGGCATATTATATTTCAGTATCACTATATTGCTGAGAAAAACTATCATTGGTGGCAAGGAAGCATGTCTTTTCTTCGGCAGAGACATTATTGTTCAGATTTTTTTTTTATTGAAAATTACCCAGTTTATCTTTAGTTTGCTTCAATTGCAAATAACAGATGAAATACAGTGATGTGTAACAATATATGACAAAATCATTATACCGTACATTAATGTCCTAAATAATTGACTCATTAACCCTTTCAGTGTCAAGTCAGTCCGATGTTTGTATGAACCCATATTTCCTTGATCATTTTCCAAATTTATGCAGCTGTGGTTAAGGAGTCGATTATCAGTGTGTATCAATAATACTTCATATTGAATGATATTTACATAATAAAAATATTAAATGAAAGCTTCATTTGGTGAACATGTATGAGGCTATTTGTTGAATGCATTTAGAAATTTAGAAGAACAGTCTCACATAAAACTGAATGGTAATTCATAGAGTGTTTCACTGTTGAAGATAAATTAGGTAAATTTCAATTATTGTCTCTTTTACAGAAAAATCATGCTTCCTTGTCACCTATGATAGTTTTTCTTAGTCACATAGTGATAGTGAACGATAAAATGAGACTAACTCGCCATTAGATGTTGAGGTAAACAAAATTCAGGCGGGGGGGGGTAGGGGGTAGGGGGAGATAAACTGGGTGATTTTCAATATAAAAAAATCTGAACAATAATGTCTCTGACGAAGAAAAGACATGCTTCCTTGCCACCAATGATAGTTTTTCTAAGTCACATAGTCGTAGTGAATGATAAAATGAGACTATCCCGCCAATAGATGTTAAGGTATGAAAAATTCACCCGGGGGGGGGGGAGATGCGCAGGGGGGGGGGGAGATGTCGTGGGACACCGGTATATTATCGATATTAGATTGCTGTTTTTACCCGGAAATATTGAAATTTGTAACTAGTGTCCCTTTAATGATGGTCATTTCCATATCTTACATTTATAACCTTTAGAGGAAATTCATTTGTGTATATTCGACTAAATACTCTTAAGTTAAAAGAGGCACTTTCCGTTCCAGTATTGATAACTTGATATGGTAAGATTTGGGTGAAATATACCGAGCTTTGGCAACATACAGTAATGCCCAAAGTAATTGACCACTTCACCACAGCAGAATTATGGGTAATTTTACAGGATTTAGTCGGAAATATGGCTTGTTACATTCATCAGAAAGCTCTCACCGAGAGCTTTCCGATGAATGGCAACAAGCCATATTTCCGACTAAATCCTGAAAAGTTACCCATAATTCTGCTGTGGTTAAGTGGCCAATTACTTTGGGCATTACTGTATGTCATTACAAAGGTTTACCCTTACTGGTTATACTGTACCCACTTGTTGTGGGTCATAAAATACACGAAATGGCTCTAAATTATAGCTTCCAATTTATACAATACATTGCAAATGTATCCGTAAACGCTTTTTATAATGATGTGGCGAAACAATGCGATTGGATGGAGAACATATTCTTAAACGCTCTTTATACGAACGTGATGCAACATTTGAAATATATTTGCCCCCCCCCCCCATTAACATTCGAGGCGATAAAATATCAATGAACAATGCTGATAATTGATGAAATATGCGCCTATACGGGTTGTTATAAATGTAGGAGGAACAAATTTAGTGGGGGTTTAAACGGAAAGTGTCACTTTAAGAAGACCGGTATACAAGTAGAATACATCCAAGCTAGAGCTTATATTTATCATGTTTTCTAGTCAGTAATGTTTCTTTACTATGTTTTATTTTTAACAAATAAACACAATTTGTTGCAATATCTTGTTAATTTGTTATATTATACCATAACAGATAGTTTGGACACATCTTGAATCAATACTATTTTAACAAGTGTTTTGATTCCATATTATGAACTCCAAGCAATTGAACCATTATCTTGTATCCTGACTGATTGGGGGGAAAGCAGTTGGAAATATTATCAAGTTCAATATTTAACGATACATACTTGTTTTTTAAATGCTTTATTCATTATAAAATAAATATAGCAAACTGGCAAGTGTCCCATGAGTGTATACTTTATGTATACATGTACACATCTTTGTTTAGTCCGACTCACTTGAACTGGTTGTTGCCGGGGAAATTTCATTATGAACATTGAACATGTTCAGACGCTTTTCCACATCTGAAATTTCACAATCTCCACATTGACACGAACGTTGACACACATCACAGCACTGATGATTGACAGTTGATTTAAAGTCAGTCACGAATTGCTTAAGCAGCATCTGTCGGCGGCATTGATCTGTGTTGTTCACATATGCGGTCATGTCCTCGTTAGCATTTCTCTTCAAATTGCCATTCACAAGAATCACTGCCAGAGACTGGCTTCCATCTCGGCCGACCCTTCCGCTCTCTTGCAGATTGTCCTCGAGGGTCCAGGAAGGTCCATAGTGAATCACTGTGTTGAATTCCTTCATGTCCACCCCCAATCCAAGGGCACTGGAGGCGACAACGATCCTCAGTTTGCTGTCGGTTTCAGACAGCTGCTGCAGGATACGCTCCTTGTCCGGCATTTCTGTTGGCGCATGAAACACATCGATGGAGTCGTCCTGGTCTGTTGCGGTTACGAGGTAGTCGCAAATGGCAGAGCATGTGACCAATGATGTAGCGTAAATCACAATCCGAGGAATGTCGAGAGGATTGCTGGCATCATTTATAACATCAGCCAACCAAAACAAGTTCTGTTCGACCGACCGTCCGGGTAGTTTTTGCACAGTTAACTTTATGTTTGGGCGGTCTGGGTTCCTCGTCAGGAACACACAATCTGTATTCAGGAACAAGTATTTTTTTATCCACTGAGTTGTAGCATGAGATGCAGTGGCTGTTAATGCAACAAATGGCACATCAGGGAAGACAGATCTGAGCTCATTGACATGTCCAAACCACTCTCGAAAAGCCTTCTTCTTGTTCTGGCCTGTCTGTTTTCCCCTGCAAATAAATAATCAATTTATCTATTATATATTTTGGAAGATCTGTGTGTCTGTCTGTATGTGTGTGTGTCTGTCTGTTTACGATGGACTCGAAAACGACCGAACCGATTTCGATGAAACTTGGTATGTGAGGGTGCTTTCGGCCGCGGAGTGGCATGGGCCTGTTAATTTGCCCTAGCGACGTGACCTTGACATCGGGTCATTTCAAGGTCAAACGCCCGAATATCACGGGATTTCGATGAAATTTGGTATGTGGGGGTATTTTCGGCCGGTAAGTGGCATAGGCATATTAATTTGCCGTGACCTTGACATCGGGTCAATTCAAGGTCAAATCGCAAATTTGTATGTGATTTCGACGAAATTTGATACGTGGGTTACTTTTGTCCACTGGATGTTTTGGACGGGTCGAGTCGTGACCCCGACCTGACCTTGACCTTCAAAATGATCAATTCGAGGTCAAATCGGGTAAAACAAAGGCAAAACATGTTAAAGGGGCTTTCCGTGTTAGAGCTAATTTTTCAAAATTATTATTGTTTTATATTTTTTAATCCAATGTGTTAATTACATACAGTATATTAATTAAATGATGATATGCCCAAATTGCATAAGTTAGGTTTTTTGTGGGACAGAACCATATTATAATTATTTGCTATATTTTTGTTTGTTAATTAATTTTGAGATATATTGTGATAGAGGCATATCTCAGATGGGTTCCTCAACTTAAATGTAAGTTATGTAATATTTTAAAGGTACGGTTGGCCTTGGTGGTGGGTATCCTGTGAAAATATGTCCACCCGTCAAAAACCGCCACAAACAGAAAGAACAACAAAATGTAGACGGACTTTGTCCGTATACAAATAAGAAATATCGCATAAACAGTATGTTATTGTCATATTTTTTACCATTGTTATGTAAACAAAAGCATAAAAAGTTACTTTTCTGGTGTGTGTTTATATTATGATGGTAAACATAATGAGCGTTCTTTGTGGGTGAATTCCTGATATGGAACGAATAAAGAGCGTTTATGCCATTTGTGTGTGATTAGCCAGCAGCATTGTGTTGTCTTCTATAACACAATCAGGCTCTTGCTTAGGTAAAATATAGTAAATCTTTATGATAACATGCTGTTTACGCGATGGTCATGGTATATACGAACGAAACTGTATGCGTTTTAATGTTTTTCTGTTTACGGTGATTGGAACAAATATGAATATTTTCGACAACTAAGGCCTCACGTGCCTTTAAGGCAATGTATAGTTTGGCAATGTATACATTTTAGGGCACCATATAGTTTGGCAATGTATAAATTAAATATTGACGTAGTGTGCGACGATCAAATATTTATTTTCACTTGTATGATGCGAACTATATTTTCGCTCGCTGAAGCGAGCAAAATATAGTCCCACATAGTACTCGTGAAAATAAACAACGGATCATCGCTCAATATGTGGATATTCTATATTTATATGCGCACTGCATCGACCACATAGGTATCACAAAACTGTATCATTTTATGTGGTCTAAGTAAACCGTAATAATTTTTCTGGCTGTCTGTTATGTGGCGTATTTTTTTACATTGTTAATTTCTGTATGCGACTGTATGCGATGCAATTTTCTTCGGATATTCCGCCCACTATTAAATTCGAAAAATAAAAGCAGTTTGTCTTCAGAGTTCACATAGACGCCATTTTATGACACGGTAACTAAATGTTATAAAAAATAATTCACTTACCATTTTGGAATTGTGTGGACCTCATCAATCACAACACACAGCATTCTCTCCCTATATTCTGAGAGCAAGACATCTCGCCATTTGTCGGTTCCAACCAAGGATTCTGGAATTCCGAAGAAAATGTCGACATCCCCATTGATGATCTTTGCATCGTCATCATCAGACTGTCCAATGTACCTTGAAGTAAAGATGAACATTGTTACAAAACAGACTGGGCATAAACATGACAATAATTTGATGCAAAATGGAAATACTGGTGTAAATCATACTAAATGCCATCGATACAGTACTTAAACGATATGTCCAATTTCCATGTCTTTAGTTATACATGTACATATACAATGTGAAGTCATCAACACATGTTAGCATTGTGAGGTGATAATATATTTTGATCTTGGATCAAACTATCTTGTTCATCGGCTCATGAAGGTTTGGACTATGATGCATATTAATTATACTTTTATACATATGTCTACCGGTATGTTCTATAATATTAAACTATCAATAAAGATGTACATGCACACGCTTGGTAAACATTGCCGCCACATGATCCAAGGGAGCTTGGAACATCATGTATATATCATATCATGTTGATTCATGTACCCTGAGACAAATTAGGGGCTCGCGTGCAAAGCTAACAGGGAATGATACGCCCCTAGAAAATTCTATAAATAGATGCTACGTATCCACCACCCCATAACGACATATATATGGGGTGATGGATACGCATCATCTATTCATAGAATTTTCGAGGGGAGTATCGTTCCCTGTTCGCTTCGCCCCTACATGTAATTCGACCCCTACTTTGTCTCAGGGTACATATCAGTCTGAGTAAACTCATACCTAAATATTCATTAAATATAGAGTCGACGTTCACCCAGACTGGGTACATATACATGACGTTCCAAGCTCCCGTGCATGATCATACAATTACAATCGCAGCGTGTGAGGGTTCAATTATATCTCGCCCAAAGTTTGATTCCCGTTACGTGCGAATCGTTTACGGCAAAAACATTGTGTTATGATTACACAAACGAGAGTAATCTTCATGTGACAAATCCACAAATTCCCTAGTCAACCAACTGTTGTAACCCGAATATTGTAATACTATTTCGGTTTGAACTTTTGTTTACTACAAATTAATTCCCCATCTACAATTTACACTAAATTACAGTATCGTGAACGGACTACACACAATTCAACCGCAGGTGGGGAAATCGTGGATGTGTGAATCGTGGTCGTCTGAAGACTCACTAAATCTGTCAGTTAATCACTACTACAATTGTAACAATAGCCTAGGCTATAAAATCGTATATTTTCAATTTTCTTATGTTGTCATATTTTTGACTCAATTTGACACGACTTTATTCTTTGTTTATTAGGCCTATATTAATTTAAATAAATCAATAATACCTTGTGTTGACACCCATTTTGGAAAGTCGGCTCACTTGATCTGCCATCAACGAAATGATTGGTGTAACAACTAATACACAGCTTCGCTCCGGTAAGGATTTGGCGCACCCTAGATCTGGGAATGTCGTTTTTAATTTTGATGTGACCAGCGTTGAAATCTGATGCGGTAGGCTTTTCCCGTAAACACAGGGCAGTATAGCGAGCACATCTTTTCTGTCGAGTAGAATACTTCGTAAAATCGTCTTTTGTTCTGCCTTTGGCTCGGAAATGTTGTCCATATACGACAAAACATCGCTCAAACATTTGTCAAACGCTTCGTTGTCAGCCATCATTCTGTTGTATTTGCAAGCCTCGCTTTCGATTGGAGAAATACCGCCGAAATTCCGCTCTGTTACTATATTTAGAGGTGATATTATGGGAGAGTCTCCTCCCACTAAAACTTGTTTATTAACCCGTAACGGTTTCATTGGACGGAAAATAATTTACGCAATCAATCAGATTACGGAATCCCGACGACTTGGAAATGAAATAGCGATGTTATCCGTCATACCTTATATTCAATGTTGTAATGAATATTTAGGTATGAGTTTACTCAGACTGAAGGGAACGTAGAAATGAAATTCCTTTAGTGAGCATACTAAATACCGAATTTATCTGAAGTACAGTATATGCAGTTATATCCACGTATTAGAACGAGAAACTATGTCAAATGGAATATTTTGAGATATGTCTAATTATAAACCAATATTTCAATATAAATGTTAATAATATATGAAAACAATTATCATAATAACACAGAACAAATCGACAATATGAACAACTTTGGGACTAACAAATAGCACAAAATAATGCCTACAAATGAATAAATCTCAGTCAGGGAAAAAAATAAAGAGTCCTCAGAATTGAAACAGGTGAAATAGAAGGCTGTTCCCGATAAAATCACACACCTGGCTATAAATACCAAAATAAGATATTTTCTACCTGAAAGTTATATTTCTGAAAAATGCTCTAAGTCGAGAAAGGCCCATAACTCTAATAAAAGTAAAATTTTCCGTATCCCATATATATGTTGCATATCTTAAACAAGTCCATAACCAAGTCCCAAACTTTCAAATCCCTGGGCTCAAAACTAAAGGAGCAGTTGATTGTACCATGAAGGTACCCAAAAGTGTAACGCACACACCGACGAACGGACGGAACTCAACACTAAAGGTTGACCGACTTTTCGTCCAGGACGATGAATCATCCAAAATGAAGCCACAAGTCCATATCAACGTTTGCAGGAGTCCTAACACTTCTTATAAATGCAATGCCAGTAGTATGTAAAATAGGACAAATCCGGGGGTCACTTTCCACTTTAGCATTAATTAATTTCTTGCTTTATATAGATCTTACAGTCAACGACATTTACTCTTGTCAACAATAGTTTGTGAATAGCACATGGGGGTGTGATTGTTTACTCTGTTTTAAGTAAAATGGAGGGGTTTAAATTTAATCATTGTCAAGATAAAACATTGCAGGTGACAGTGAACCGTTAGTGTAGAACATGCATTGATAAATGTTCTCACATTCTAAATAATTCTGCTCTTAACAAAACTGAATCCAGATCCTTATCGCTAGAAGCAGATCTTTACTGTTTACTCTGATTACAGTTCAAAGGTTCTGATTGGTTCCTATGAAATTTTAGATTTATAACAAAAGGCTATTGTATTAATATTAGTCAACAAAATTGTAAAAAGAATTCTACAGTACTACACATAGTTTTTATAAAGGCACAGACACAGTTGAAAGTTGATATAATAAATCTGGATTCTGAACTAAATTATTCTGATTGTGAAATTAGTTTTTGTGGACCAAATACAATAGAAGTTTATATCAATCAAAGATCACAATTACAATGTCAGTTATTTTTCGAGGACACACCAGGAGTTATGGACTCACCAGATTTGATAGGATCTAATCTTGGATTATATGAGAGAACAAAATTTATGAAAAAAAGTCAACAAGTTGAATTAGAAGGTCCAATTATACATGACTTGTTCCAAATTCCTCATTATTTATTGAATGGTGTTACTGTTCAACTTAGGATATTCAGAAACAAATAAAGTTTCTGTCTTATGTCATCGGAGTCAGCACCTTCATATGATCTTCGAATTGATGAAATGTCACTAAAAGTTCGTAGAGTACGTATTAATCCAGGATTGATTATTGCTCACAGTGAGATTTTGAAGACCACAAATGCAAAATATATGTTCAAGAAGACAGACATCAAGACAAATTATATTGCTTCCGGATTGAACCAATTCACTTGGGAAAATATTTTTTCAAGTATTCGTCCATGGAGAGTTGTTGTATAAAGAACAAGTTTTGTTATCTATAACACATTTCCTGTCATTTTTGTTTACAGTGAATACCTGTTGTTTTGATTTTTTTTTTACACTGTACAAAATCTATATAAAGAACTTATATAGCTTTGTCTGGAAATTTATACTTAATACAAAAAAGAGAACTCTCCTTTAAAAAAAATAAATATAAAATATATACATGTATAATAAAATATATAATATGAATAAGTCTTAGTTCTAAAATGCAGTCATATTAGCCACCACCTCTCAATATGTGGTTTAAGTGCTACAGGTCAAAGTTCTGGAGGTGCATTCCATATATTGAGTTTTGAATATTCATGAATTCCATATATGGAATACACTTCCAGACCTTTGACCTGTAGCACTTAAACCATATAATGGGAGGGGGTGAATATAATATGCCTCCCCTCCCCCCACAATTCAGTGATCTTGTAAATACTGAGACATTGACTCAACATAAAAGTTAATATGATATTGCATTCTACCCAGTCAAACTGTTAACGTTTGATCACATCATTGATATTATGGAGATTACTATGGAATGCAGCTGGTCTGTACTATTATTGAAAACGAAAAAAAATACACTCATTAATGTGTTATAACATCATCTTTGCCACGATAAAGATTAAAACATACTAATTGAAGAAAGAATTTAGACAAATTTTTTTTTCACAATTACAGTGAATATATCAATAATCATTAGAGAAAAGAAGACAATTAGCCGCAGCCACTTCATTCTCTAGTATTATTTATTGACACATCTCTGTTAGCTTTCAAACAAGGTTCTGAATTTTCTCATTAGAGAGGGACATAATCATTAGTAAATAATCCACTCGGTGGTCTTCAATTATCTTAAAAAGGAACCTTATATATTGTCTTGTGGTACGCCCTGTTAGCATTGAGTAAACAATATCTATTAAAACACGACATTCACCCCCAAGTTGTAACATTCGCTCCTAAAACTTCGAGAAAACAAGTCATACTAAAAGTTCAACGACAGACAAAAATGAGTCGACGATACAACGAGGATTTTATTACAATATTTGGTTCTAAGACACTCAAGCTAAACTTGTGGCGTGGCAGAATATATTTGCATATATTCTGCAGTAGACTTGGTATTTCTTATACCATTGAAGGACGGGAGGTTGGTGATTTCTTCGAACAAATACTTCCGGACATTACCACACAGATAAGGGAAAACCGCAAAAATGAGAATATACAAATCACCAAAGTGGTTTCCAATGGACTCAGAACTGTTCGCTATGTGCAAGCCATTAAGACAACTGGCAGCATATGTAGTATATGGTTGGTAACAAGAGAAGGAGCGAAAACAACATCAATTGAACTAAATATTGAAGAACTACATATGCTGATGGGCCTGGCTACAATGGTACAGACAGCAGCAATGGAAATATTAAAGGATACTGACACTGTTCAAACACAAGTATGTATAAAGAACTAATAATAATTTAGTCTGTCTGGTCTTCTCCTTCTCCTATTTGATCGTCGCAATGGTTTAATAGGTTCATGCTCTTCAAAATATGCGGATGTCATCCTTTGCACAGCATGTAATAGTATTTCTATGTGATGCTTTATAAAATTCCTCAGCCTTGCAAACAGTAAAGTCATCACGGCAATGACTATGGCTGTAAACAAAAATGAATAAGACATTTGCTTTTTGTTCTGTTTTTAGAGAGGGGAGCTCATTCTGCAAAAATGTTAGACACAAACAAGCCTGGAAATAGTGTACCTATCATTTGCAAAATGAGGTCCCCAGAGGGTGAATTTAGCGACGCTATCCCGCATAGAGGGCTAGCATCGCAAAATTCACCCCTCTGGGAACCTCATCCTGTTGAGACACATATATTGGTAATGTGTTGAAAGGGGGAGGAGAAACATCTAAATCTACAATAAAACTGTTGTTGTATACATCAACCTCATCTGAACACTACATGTATTTTAGACATTTGTATTTAAACAGGTGTATATGGATTTTTGTTTTGCTGTTGAAACAAGTACAATAATGTCCAAAGTGATTGATTCCTTAACCACAGCATAATTATGGTATAATTTTTCAGGATTTAGTTGGAAATTTGACTTGTTGCCATTCATCGGAAAGCTGTCGTCGAGAGCTTCTGATGAATGCTAATAGGTCATATTTCCGACTAAATGTTGAAAAAATTATACCATAATTCTGCTGTGGTTAAGGAGTCAATTACTTTGGGGCATTACTGTATGGGTAACAATAAAAAAAGTTAAATAAAATGTTTATAATCGTACAATATTACAAGCAGAATCTGTATCTATAGCTCTGGATGTATCTCATTAAAAATAACCCCACATAATCAATCTTTTTTACAAATTTTCCTTCTGAATTCCGAGATATCAAATTCATTCACTGATTCTTCATCTGTAATTTGATGTGTTGTGTTTCTCCTCCTCCTTATGAAGCACCATATGAATATACAAATAATAATTGCAAACAGGCCAGGAATTCCGACTCCCAAAGCAATACCAATAGTTTGATCCAAATCTGTCAAAGTGGGAAAGATTATTATTATTTTGTTTTGAATATTTTATTTTTTCATTATAATACACATTTATGTTATGTACAGAACAATATCTGATAACAACGATTGCATAAATATATAGACGGGAATGGTGGGGGGGGGGTCGTCATTCGTACACAACTTACACACTCATTGCACACACATTGATATATTAATAACATTGTATGCATACATGTATACACGTATATCCTTATGAAGCACCATATGAATATACAAATAATAATTGCAAACAGGCCAGGAATTCCGACTCCCAAAGCAATACCAATAGTTTGATCCAAATCTGTCAAAGTGGGAAAGATTATATCATTACAATAACCCCAAATATACATGTATTGTTTGATAAATTCATTATTACTCACCTGTAATGTCCCCTCTCCCCCATTAACCCTTTACCCAACAGAATGGCCCTGTGCCAATGCATTCTCTTATATAAGCGAAACGACCATAGGTCGCCTCGCATATATAAGGTGTTGCATTGGCCTAAACAAATTCATTTTTAACATTTATTACCACTTTTTTCTTACATTATTTGACAATTTTATCATTTTTAATATGTGTTAAGCCAATGCAATCTCTTATATATGCGAGGCGACCTATGGTCGTCTCGCATATATAGGAGAATGCATTGGCAAATAGGGCACTGTGTTGGGTAAAGGGTTAATGGGCAATATAAATTTATATATGCTCTTTATTACAGCTTATCATTTGGATGTAATCCCCCCCAATAATAGTATAATACATTTATATAATACAAAATATATTAAAACACCTATTTGAAATAATACCAAAAAAAAACGAATTCTCAGCAGAATGTATTATTACCCACCCCTCCCCTCCTCCCTTCAATTTAACTAAACACAGTACACCCATTCCCCGAAATAAGGATAAATGTTCCAAAATTTGTTATGGTATTGCTTATTGCTACAGACTGTATGGGGCACTTTAGAGGACAATGGTAAAATATGTTTTAATTACCTTGTGTCATAGATATAAACTGATCAATTAGCTCAGTTGTGATGTTAGCAGTGGGTGTGATGATAGTTTCAGTGTTATTCTCAGACTGGTCAGTTTTAGCATCAATGTTAGTTGAAGTGGTATCAGCATCGATCTTTGTTGACATTTCATCAGTAGTCATTATAGTATCAGCATCGGTGGTAGTTAACTGCAAAAATAAAATGAAAATGTATTCTTTTTCAGGGTTCTGGTTTACAGGTAGAATTTTCTCCAGCTAATCTTGCTGCAAATGGTGAGTCTGCTGAGCCTGACAATGATGGTCCGAGTACTAGTGCAGCTGCTGCAGAATGCAGTACAAACCAGCAACATGGTACAACTACTAGTAGCAGTACAACAACAACAAATACATCATTTCTACATGATGATACTACCAACAATACTGATACAGCAACATTGAAGAAAACTGTGGCAAGTTTAAAGAAAAGGAAGAGAGGTCGATCTCTCAGCCCCATCATAAGTGGGAAAAGAAAGTGTACATTTGACAAAAGTCAAATGCAAGTCTCTGTAGTAAACAGCGATACAGACACAGATGATTATGATTGTTGAAAAAAAAATCATCGCTTATTTTCCTTAAAGATCTCTTCTCTTAATTTTTGAACCTCCAGATAATTTGATAACAATCTATGTCATAAAATTAAATATGATGCAAATAACACTAGCCATAGAAATCTCATTTTATTTACATTGTAATATACATTACTATGGTCTCATAAAGTCAATATCTTAACAAACAAAAATATTCTGTTTATTACATTGAATAAATTGATGTTTTGGAGCCACCTCTTTCAAATGGTAGATAATGAGGTATATATTTTACATAACATTATCTGGGTTCGAAAATTAAGGGGGGGGGCTTTAAATATATTCTATAACAAAAGTAATTATCATTCAAAATTAAATGGTGTTGGTATCTATACTCAGATATTATAATGTGGAAGAGAGGTCAATCACCCAGTCCAATCATACCGCAAGTGGGAAAAGAAAGTGTACATGTACATTTGAGAATAGTCAAATGCAAGTCACTGTAGTAAACAGTGATACAGACAGATGATGATGATTGTTGAAAAAAAATCATCGCTTATTTTCCTTAAAGATCTCTTCTCTTAATTTTTGAATCTCCAGATAATTTGATAACAATCTATGTCATAAAAATATGATAAAAATAACGCTAGCCATAGAAATCTCATTTGATTTACATTGTAATATATATTACTATGGTCTCATAAAGTCAATATCTTAAAAAATAAAAAAATTCAGTTTATTACATTTGAATAAATTGATATTTTGGAGCCTCATCTTTCAAATGGTAGATAATAAGGTCTATATATTTACATCAAATTATTTGGGTTCGAAAATTAGGGGGGGGGGCTTTAAATATATTCTGTAACAAAAGTAATTTTCATTGAAAATTAAATGGTGTTGGTGTCTATAGTCAGATATTATTAGTCTGATCATCATAAAATTTGTCATGAATGTTAACAATAACATGTAGATGGGAACGAGTTATTTTGGGGTCATTCGGCCCAAAAACACGGCCACCAGCAGCCATCTTGGATTTTACTCTGTGTGTGACTAAATTCTTTATTGCTCATTTTTACACTCCTTTTTAATCTCTCTATTCATTGCTCATCACAAAAAAATTATCTTCTTTACAAAGTTGAGCTACAGTGTCATTGACACTTTCATTAAGGATTTAGGCGGGAAAATATGGCTTGTGGCTATTTGTAGCTATAATTCAAAATGGATCTTTATGACTCGTATATGTGTGCCTCGCATATATAAGAGAATTCGCTGACACAGGATGTTTAATTCCCCATTAGCTGAGCTTTCTTGTCGCTCATGCAACCCTGGATTGTGCGACATCTATTAAACAAACTTTGACGGATTACGTTATCAGCAGTCTGTGTATAGAACTGTCAAAAAATTGTGGTTTTTTTGTGTGTTTTCTGTGTGTATGGTACGTAATAAATATGAAATTTTATTTACTCGTTAAGTTTTCCTTTTGGTACGCACGTACTGTAGATGTTAAAAGAAATTCTACTTCCGAACGGTTGTGAAAATTCTAGTATGGACAGCAATTTCAGACTAGCATTTTTTTTTACAACCGCAAAGAAAATGTAGAAATTTTATTTAATTTTTGTTATTACTTCCACATGAATCAGATAGAAGCCCGCAGTGCACGATACTGGTTGTAATACATCAAACAGTTCGTAAATCGGTCCATAAATGGTCGATATATACGGTATTTTGTCTTTCTGGTGGCCATTTTCTTAGTAAAATTTACTAAATATCGTGTTTGGAATCGTACGAACGGGGGCGATATACTGATAACTATGCAGAAAACAGTTCGTAAATCGGTCCACAAATGGCCGTGATGTGAACGATTATGTATTTCCGTCGGCCATTTTCTTAGTCAAATTGACTAAATATGTAAATATTGCACTATACTGATAACTATGCAGAAAACAGTTGGTAATTCGGTCCATAAATGGCCGTGATATTAACGATTATGTATTTCCGTCCGCCATTTACTTAGTCGAATTGACTGCGTTTAACCAAAAAAATAAATGACATTCACACGTGCAGATGCGGTCCAATAAAAGAGTTTACATGGAACAAGGACTGTTTTGTGTGCGTTTGGATTTTTACAGGGTGCGACAGCCGTAACCCTCGAAAAATATCAATAAAATATGAATACGGCGGATGTAGCGATTATGAAACATGTCTGAGGCTCTTAGCTAATTAAAGATGCATCATTTTTGTGCACATCCAGGAAACGCACGACAGCTGTTGTCAAGTGTCCGAGTCGAGTTTTTTAACGGGTGCCTTTAATTGGCGGTCACGTGGTGGTAGCTTTTTTTCAATATGCAAAACCCAGACGTCATACCGCAATTTGGTGCCAACGAGTAAAGACATGTCTTACATAACTGAAACTCCAAAAAGGGAGTCGATGGAAATGGATGATGTAAGTAAATATGTACTTATTTTATTACTTAATTATACTTTTCATATATACATGCATAATTGGCACGTGATTGTTTGTGCATGTGTAATGATGTTTAATTTTCATACCCTATTATATTATATAAAGGCCCTCCCCTATTATATACCTTTTGAAAGAGTGAGAAACTTTTAATTATTCGTTTATCCGGTGAAAATAAATTGTGAAAATGCTTGTTTTTTTAACATTGCTGAGGATTTTAAATTAACGATTTTTAAGCTGTATTTTGACTGTATTTTTTTATTATGCACGTGATTTAACGAAAGATTACTTCCTTTTATTCACAGGTTAGGCGCCAGCTGTTTGCAAACGGTCCCGTGACTAGGAAGAGGAGCAGGGAAGCACTGTTAGCGTATGAAGCCATGGTAAGCGTTTTTTTTTTTTGGAAAATAACATGACACACACTACCCCCACCCACCCCTCCACACGGACCACCTTTAAATAAAATATAATATACTTGCATTACTAGACATGTATTTATGGCAATGTTTCTGAAACACATGTGTGGATGTGTGTGTGAGGGGGTGAGTGCGTGAGGGGGGTGTGTGTGAGTGGGTGTGTGTGGGTGTGTGTGTGTAAGATGTAGATATTGAGAATTGTTTATATAAAAAACATGTTTTTTTCGTTATTAAAATTCTATACTCTAATTAAATGTTATTGTTATATTTTTCAGGGTCTGGACGAGAGAACGGTCCAGTTGCTGTTGGACTTCGAGTTATCAGAGCTGGGAAGTCCACTGTTCTCATCCACACCAGTGGAACAGAAAGACAAACTTTTGCCACTGGCCAAGAAACCAAAACAATATTAACGGAAATTAAAACAACAAAAAATGTTTTAGTACGGATTTACATTATTCTATATGCTGAGGGTAACGTATCATAAACAAAAATTATTCTGGTTGCAGGTGAATGTTATGTATGAGCCCCCTTACGTATATTCTCAACGACTGGACCATTTTTTGGCTAATATAACACATATTAACGCGATGTTACAATATATGGCCCTTGTAATAAGGTGCTGACAATGACTGTACAATGAATTTACAAGGAGCAGAATATATACACTGCGTGTGAGACGCGATCATGCATTAAATACCGTACATGCGCAAAAATTTATATTTGTTGCATATAAACAGAAAGAATATTAAATATGTAGACAATCTTTGTACGTCTATACCATGGTGATAACGTAAACAACAAAATATAATGAAGATGATGTGTTTTAACCTAAACGAGAGCCTGTTTACAAAAGACAGTGCAATTGTACCATCTAATGACCAGAACTAAGAACGCTCTTTATGTTTACCATCATATTATAAAACAGACACCAGGAACTGAAACTTTTTGTATTACGCAACGATGGATAAACGTGTGACAAATAACATGATTGAAATAGATCGGCTGATGTAATTTCCTAAGCGGAAAATGGTCGTGTGGTTGAGAATGAATTATATACCTGTTTGATAGGTGACCAAATTGATACTTTTTCTACATATTGCAATATATGTATGCAGAATACCGTCCGTTCGGTGTGGATATAACTGACATGTAATCATGACTATTTTAAGATGTCACGTATGTAACACTGTTATGACAAACACCCCATCTTATAATGCCATTCACCTGCGCGAGAATAATTTGTTATGGTACATCGGGGGGTGGGGGTATACATTTTGCACCAACTTGACAGTTGAAACATGTTGTTTACTATGTATATGTTACAATGTAAACATAACACACATGACTTTATACTCACAATAACCTTGGATTTTACTCGCTTTGGATAATTCTTGAAATCGTGAAAGTATGTTCGTTTGGCGTAAACGGCACAATGTTTATGAGTCGTGGGAAAATATATTTTAATTATAAAGCAAAAACAAACGGCTGCGTAAGACTTATTTGGAATATTTGAAGTGGATAGGCGGAGCTACGAGCCACTGTTACTACGAAATTTGTAAAAGCGTGGGAAATAATTTATATTCTGCCGGAAGCGTGTGTCTTATTAGGAATATCTGAAGTATATAGGTGGAGTTACTGTCTACTATGACTGCGAAATTTGTAAAACAATTTAGTGCGTGGGAATAAAAAATACATTTGCCCGCCGGAAGTGATTAAGACAAACACTTGATGCACTCTGAATCATTGCTCCATTGATTTCTTATACGGCCAGTCAATCAGTACACAACGTGAAAAATACTGCAGCCGGATATATTACGCTGCTCGTATCGTACACAAATTTACCTTTAGTTGATAATTGCTATATGTACATATTTACGCGGAGCGAAGATAAATCGACGATAGACGTGATTATGATGGTGTACAGAATGATAATTTGACAGAAATAAACTATTTCCGATCTGGGGACTTTGTGACCCATTAACTGCCACTTTTCCGAAGTATGATCACTGTCCATGGTTATAATACAGAGGTACTTGGATCATCCTTATTAATTCTTGATAAGCACACCCGAGGGATACACCTGTGGGGGTACACCATCGTTGTCAAATATACTTCGTACCTGACGAACAGTATACACGGCGTACTTCGATGAGGGAAGTATACGATTGCCCATTGTACCGTTCTCAAGGGCCCGAAAGCGTGTACAACCATTCTCAATGAGCCACACCCACGCACGTGAAGTACATATCCATATACTGAAGGACCACCCACACCCGTGACGTATACAAAGACCCACACCCACTCGTGTATACAAACTCAAAGCACACACGCGTCGCTACGTCATACGGTGCGGGGGCGGTGGTTCTTTGTTTACATACTTAAACACCCACGCGTCGCTACGTCATACGGTGCGGGGGCGGGGTACTTTCCTTTGATGTCCTTTGATCTCGGCGCTGAAGTATAATAACAATATGTTATGCCCCATACCTCCAAGTATGAGGCCAAACCGGCGCGTATGCAGCACATCGTGCTGTTCATTATTAGTTCTATACACGTTATATAGAAATAAGGAGCGGCGCGAACTGAATAGGCCAAGAAAGATCCAGTCCTCAAAAGAAGAGACCAAAGAAGGAACGGGAGAGGCACGGGCTCCACACCTACGAAAAAACAAAGAAAAGACTAAACATTTATACCATTAAATGATATGGATTTATATAGTTTTACCTGTGGGTAATGTATTTAAAAGTGACGTATAACATCGTGCTGTTCATTATTAGTTCTATACACGTTATATAGAAATAAGGCGCGGCGCGAACTGAATAGGCCAAGAAAGATCCAGTCCTCAAAAGAAGAGACCAAAGAAGGAACGGGAGAGGCACGGGCTCCACACCTACGAAAAAACAAAGAAAAGACTAAACATTTATACCATTAAATGATATGGATTTATATAGTTTTACCTGTGGGTAATGTATTTAAAAGTGAGTAAATGTGACGTATAACATCGTGCTGTTCATTATTAGTTCTATACACGTTATATAGAAATAAGGCGCGGCGCGAACTGAATAGGCCAAGAAAGATCCAGTCCTCAAAAGAAGAGACAAAAGAAGGAACGGGAGAGGCGCGGGCTCACTAGGAGCCCAGAAAGATGCTCCACACCTACGAAAAAACAAAGAACAGACTAAACATTTATACCATTAAATGATATGGATTTATATAGTTTTACCTATGGGTAATGTATTTAAAAGTGAGTAAATGTGACGTATAACATCGTGCTGTTCATTATTAGTTCTATACACGTTATATAGAAATAAGGAGCGCGCGAACTGAATAGGCCAAGAAAGATCCAGCCCTCAAAAGAAGAGACAAAAGAAGGAACGGGAGAGGCGCCGGCTCACTAGGAGCCCAGAAAGATGCTCCACACCTACGAAAAAACAAAGAAAAGACTAAACATTTATACCATTAAATGATATGGATTTATATAGTTTTACCTATGGGTAATGTATTTAAAAGTGAGTAAATGTGACGTATAACATCGTGCTGTTCATTATTAGTTCTATACACGTTATATAGAAATAAGGAGCGGCACGAACTGAATAGGCCAAGAAAGATCCAGTCCTCAAAAGAAGAGACAAAAGAAGGAACGGGAGAGGCGCGGGCTCACTAGGAGCCCAGAAAGATGCTCCACACCTACGAAAAAACTAAACATTTATACCATTAAATGATATGGATTTATATAGTTTTACTGGATTGTGAAATTCCCCTATGGGTAATGTATTTAAAAGTGAGTAAATGTGACGTATAACATCGTGCTGTTCATTATTAGTTCTATACACGTTATATAGAAATAAGGAGCGGTGCGAACTGAATAGGCCAAGAAAGATCCAGTCCTCAAAAGAAGAGACAAAAGAAGGAATAAACAATTAAAATAATTAAAGGCTATGGATTTATATAGTCTTAATGGATTGTGAAATTCCCCTATGGGTAATGTATTTAAGAGTGAGTAAATGTGACGATGCTTTTATATTTTTTTAAATAGCTACATACACGTTATATAGAAACAATGAACTTTGTTTGTTCACGAATTTAGAAAGAGCCTATATATTAAAAGTTTCCAGGCTCGAGATGCATTATTAATGATTTGGTCATATGCTTTATATGGATTTAAAGAGATTTGTTTGTTCACGAATTTAGAAAGAGCCTATATATTAAAAGTTTCCAGGCTCTAGATGTAATAATTATGATTTCGGCATATGCTTTATATGGATTTAAAGAGCTTTGTTTGTTCACGAATTTAGAATGAGCCTATATATTAAAAGTTTCCAGACTCGAGATGCATTATTTATGATTTTGGCATATGCTTTATATGGATTTAAAGAGCGTTGTCTGTTGACGACTTTATAACGTGTATAGAGCTAATGGTGACAATGTTATACGTTACATTTACTCAATTGTTAGCTCAACTTACTTAGTAAGTTTGAGCTATTGCCATGGTTTTGCGTCCGTCGTCCATGTGTGTGTGCGCGTGTGCATGTGTCCGACAGTCCGTCAACAACTTTGGTCTGATCTGAAATTTGTCATGAATTTTGACATTGATGGGAACGTAGATGGGAACGAGTCATATTGGGGCCATTCGACCAAAAAACATGGCCGCTGGTGGCCATCTTGGATTTCAAAATTCAATCCATTGGCGCGGGCTACAGGTCGTACTGTTCGTCTGATCATCATGAAATTTGTCATGGATGTTAATATTGACATGTAGATGGGAACGAGTCATTTTGGGGTCGTTCGGCCAAAAAACATGGCCCTCAGCAGCCATCTTGGATTTTACTCTTTGCATGACTAAATTCTTTGGCGCTGGCTACAGCTTTGGTCAGAACTTTATGAAATTTGTCATGAATGTTGATATTGACATGTATATGGGAACTAGTCATTTTGGGATCATACGGCCAAAAACATGGCCGCTGGCAGCCATCTTGTATTTCAAAATTCAATCCATTGGCACGGGCTACAGGTCATACTGTTCGTCTGATCATCATGATATTTATCATGGATGTTAATATTAACATGTAGATGGGAACGAGTGATTTTGGGGTCGTTTGGCTAAAAAACATATCCGCCAGCAGCCATATTGGATTTTACTGTTTGCATGACTAAATACTTTGGTGCGGGCTACAGGTCGTAGCTTTGGTAGGAACTGCATGAAATTTGTCATGGATGTTAACAATGACATGTAGATGGGAAACTAGTCATTTTGGGGTCGTTCAGCCGAAAAACGTGGCCGCCAGCAGCCATCTTGGAGTTTACTCTTTGCATGACTAAATCCACAGGCTACAGGCTACAGGTCGTACCTTTGATCAGATCATTATGAGATTTGAAAATGGGAACAGGTCATTTTGGGGTAATTCGGAAAAAAAACATGGTTGCCGGTGGCCATTTTAGAATTTACTCTTTGCATCAATAAATCCTTTGGCACACCATAATCACCACATCCCTGATCCGATCATTATGAAACATGTCATGAATGTTGATATTGACATGTACATCTAGTCTTACTTAGACATTTCAATTAGCACTTTTCCTATTCCTCCATTTACTGTCAACCATTAAATTGTTCCCCTACCTAAGTTGAGCTACAGTGTCATTGACACTTTCATTAAATATAAAGTTATAAACTTACCTGACATGCGCTCAAGAATCCTTTTCTGAATTGAATTAATTCTTTTATAAGATATATATTTATTCTAGAACGTACTAGTGAACCTTTAACCACCCACACTAATTTGATTTTATTCTGGGACACCCTGGAACATTCTGGAAATGTTTGTACTCTACAACATCCTAGATTGTTTTAATTTGTCGGCTGTTACATAGGCTTCTAGAAAGACATTTTCTTACCCAGTTTGTGCAAATGATATGTGTGCCCGGAATAATAAGGTTGAACGAATTACACATTAGAATGGTTATTACCTACAGGTATGCCGAATGTGTTTGAACGCTTAAATTCCAAGATAACTTCATAGTGAAAACAAACACACTTAGTGCTTCGCTGGTGTGTTTAGTGCACTTATGTGAAATGCATCGAGTAAACCTGCCATTATAGAATATTCCATGATGCTCTGTTATTGTTAAAGAGAAAGCACGCCTCGTGGAATGTGTTTACTAACAGGTACAGAGCAGTTAATAACTTTGTGAGACCAATAAGCTTTATTAGTTATCGAAAGGTATAAATATTAAAGGGGCCGTATACGACGCAGGTATGAATTTTAAAGAGACCATATGTAATGCCCTTGAAATTATGAAGGGATTTCGAGCCAGAAGATTTGAGAAATGAGTTTTATCGCTTAAATGCTGCGTGTGGAGAACAGGAAATATATATATATGCTATGATAACATGAGAGCCAATGCCTCGCTGTACCGTGTGTGTGAAATTAAAATTTATTGGTTATCGGCGTTACAGGTATAAATTTTAAAGGGGCCAGTAGTGTATACACGACAGTTAGCAATTTGAACTACAGTGTCATTGACATAAAAAGGTCGTTTTCAATTGCTAACTTGCACCTACTATAAATAGAATATTGTACTATAGTACGAGTGTAAATATGACCGCATTGACCTGATGTTGACACTATAGTTCGAGAGTATTTTAAAAAGCGAGCCCCACCCCTCTCCTTTTTTAAAGGGAATGGGGTTTAAAATGGGGGAATGGGGGAGGTAAAAAAAAAACAAACACAAAAATTAGTTTAAAAAATGTTTTAACCTGAATGAATATGAGGATAGTGTTCATTGATAAGTTTGTTTCTGATATCCATAATAATTTTTCCAAGAAGATTGTCACCGATCCATTTCTCTTGATCATATGCACGTCGATCTGAAGAAGAGAATCCGATTCCCCAATTAAGATCCGTAGGTGATGCTTCAGCGAGAATCTTCGGATAGGTCGCCACAAGACAATCTCCGAATTCTTTGATTTGTGTGAATTTTGCTTCCACACCGATTTTCATTATGGTGTAGGAAACGTCTGACCAAACATCGGTATCGAAGTTTCTCACTGTTCTTCCGAATCGTTTAACTTGTCCAGGATTGTATATCGAGATGATTTTCTCAGCTGTCTTATCGTGAAAGTAGAGAGCTTTGTGGTACTGGTAGTATTGCTCGACACAGTTGTAAGTTTTTTTTATCAACAGTGAATATTCCAGGGTAGAAATTTGAGAACACGTTGTATTTCCCGTAGAATGGTAGTATGTCAGCCATCTACCACGAAGGTCGGGGTAAGAATGACAAACAAGGTGTTCATGCAATGCGATTTTATATACAGAATTTTTTATTTTTTTTCCAATATAACATGTGTGAACAACAATACAAGTATATCATTGAATCTGCCTCGATTTTCAAAATATATGAGTGGATTATCAACATTATGTGCAATAGAATACATGTAGAACGAACAATATAATCCGCAATTAAAAGAGATAATAGATTGAATTTTTTGGTCGAGTAATGCAGTTCAATGCCTGGAAATTGCTCAAAGAAATTGAAAAATTGAGGTGGGGGTCTATCGCCAACGGGATCAAAATAAATAAATTTTTCATTCGATGGTCTATAGATAACGATCCAATGTTGACCGGGTTTATGTGATGGATCAGTATTGGCAATAAGTCCATAACCAGCTGGTAAATGTGTTGGCAATAGATCGCAAGATGTAACTCCAAATAGAATATCCCAAACTTTTCTATCTCTTTGAGCAAGATGTTCTATGTCGTTAGTGGTAAGCATCATACATAATCTTTGTACACGCCTCTATTGCTGTCTATTTCGATAGTATTGTCATACTCTGCATATACGATAACGTTGATGGTGTCGGGTAACGCCTGTTTAACTATACCTAACCTAGTTCCCACCATCGGTTGCTTTGTAAACCCCTTGTCTAGACTTTTTTTTCTAGACAGTGACCGGATTCCCCCTGACTTGCAATATGCAGATCATATGTGTCCTAGATAAGGATAAAGTGACCACATGTGTTGATCAATTGCCCTAGAAAATAATTCCAAATCTTCACCATTTTTGCACTGTCCTATATTCGAAGATTGTGGTGACTGTCTCATGCTTACAAATAATAGCTCAGCAACTTTTTTACCCTATAAAATAGTTGGAACCGGGAACCTCACATTCATTCTGCTCGAAAAACTCAAACTCTCATTATGTTCAGACAAATGCAAATTTACAAGGATCTGAAGAAGCAAATCACTGACTGAAAATTTCTCATTGCAAAGACGGAAGGTAAGTTTATTTTTTACTTATTCTGTGCTCCTCTCCGGCGTTCTCAGACTGCACCCACCGTGTTAAACATCCAATAATTCAAGAATTGCTCCCGTACTTTATCACTACAGTTAATTGGTTTTCCCTGTTATCACCTGTATTCCGTTTTATCATCGTATATCATGTATACACGCTATATGTCATTGTTAAAGAGGTTCGACATAATATGTGATAAGGGGGTAGGGGGTATTTGAACGTGTACAATAATTACACGTATATGTGTCATTGTTAAAGAGGGTTCAACATTATTTACATCCTTTTTTGGGAAATCTACAAATTATTTTTTCTCTTTTTCCAGAAACATTCCCGATTACGAAGGAGGTGTGTCATGGGTTCGATGAGAACCTAGAGGAGTATCAGACATGTGGAGGAAGAAAAGATAAAATGCGACATGTCAATTCAATAGTTTATTTTCTACAAGGACTAGAGAGGGATTTTCGAGAGAAAATATCAAACTCTATGATAAGCTGAGATCTGTGCATAAAACAAATATACAGAGAAGGGAAAAAGACCTGAAACGGTTAGGAACTCCCAGAATTACAAATCTGCAGCAAAAACTTCATTATATCGCGCAAACATCAGAGATGTTCGGTTGTATGGGAAAATCGAACTACAACGTCTGTTACGAGGACACTGATGAAATATAATTTCAGGGTTCTAATACCGAAGATTCTGATGACGATGGTCAGTCAACACATAAATTAATAGAGGGGTTTAGGATAAATAAAGACTTTGTAAGACTATGGACCCATAGATAAACACATACAAAGCATAGCAAATGGGGCGTTACCAGACTATAGTGGCATAAACATACACACACATATAGGGGAAGGGCTTTATATGGGAATGAACCCGCAGTTACAGCTATGCTGCTACAGTATTCCTAACAGATATGAAGATAGTGAACATATCAGATTGAGCAACTCTAAATCACCAAATTAATTGAATCGTCTCAAGGGTCAAAATTACCAAATTTTAGTCGAGCAACCCAAATACACCATGTCTTGGCGGAAATGTTGAAAAACGTTCGCTACATACCAATTTTCGATGAGAAGAAAGCAAGACAATGATTTAGTAAGTTATATGGTATAAGAAATGTTCTTAGAACAATCCCACTGTTTTATCACCTCGCAATCTGATTGTATATATTTAATGAAAGTAATAATTTCACACGTATCGACTGTCTGGTTCGAAATGGTGCTGGTAATAACAAAATTGAACTATGATGTTTTACAGACATGCCATGATATTGTTACAAACGATATATCAACTACGCGTCAATTGTCTGAAAAAACTTTATCGTTATGTAATACAATGTTATTCGCATAATTTCTACACGCTAATTAGTCGCGCGTGTCTTGTATAAATACACCCGAAATATGTTAGTCCAGTCTAGTAATTGTTACCCTGTCGGCCTTCCGTACAGTGTTGAGACTGTCAAAATATGCAGTTTTCATTATCATTTGTTTTCGCACTTTTTAATATTTGATTTATTTATATAACAATTTTGATAGAAATTAGCATCAGGGTGCCTTATTTATGAGGATTAAGTGCTTTTAAAACCTCGTTATTTTCGAACTCTTTCCACAACGGGGTTAGTATCCAAAAATCATCGCGGTACTACTCTCGAGAAGTACGAATATTCATTCTAGGGCTATTTCCTGTTTAATATTCACGTGGCTTGCAAAATCTGAAAATGTTGTTCAAATTCTACTTTAGTATAATATTAGTTTCTGTAACCTCATACATACTCAATGATGTATCGATGAAGGCCATAACGCTAGGTGTGTTTATGTGGCCGTGGTTGCAACAGACAGGCCGCTGTATTTCCGCTCTATGGATATCGTGAACGCTGAACATCTGAATTTGGATCCACGCTTGTTGCCTGAGCTATGGAACATAAACATTTATGACAGTGAAATATCTTGCTCAGACATTGACTCTTTGACGAAAACATGCTGGTTATTATCGAAGGCATTGGATTTCTTCGGTTTTGTAGTAGTCTGATACAAATCTGAAAAAAGTGATATATTGATTAAGCAAACATCAGCCGTTATAAGTGGAAAAGAAAATCAAGGTCTATAATTGTGTACATGTACATGCTAGCACGTCTATGTCCTTATAATTTATCATAACAGGTGTCCACGCGTGTATACATATACACAGAAACGTAACGCAATATAGTTTCAACGCTCAATTGTCCTTCCCAATGTCATTATTTGTTTTGTTTTATATCAATATCTTTTTCTAAATCATTAAATATTTATCCTTGCGAAAATATCTTAGTGACATCTGGAAACTAATAACTTAATATTGTTACGCCATTATCAAATTACAATCTGTCATAAAAGCATGCATATTATTTTGTCTGTATCGTTATTGACGACAAATAGCCACAAAATATCTGTCGTGATTCACATTTGGCTGATTAAGCTATTGTCTTACACTTGGTGCTCATAAACCTCGACCGTCATAAATACAATGTCATCATAAACATGCATTGTGCAGTGACCAGACAGACAATGTGGGATTAGGGCATTAGATGTAAAATAATTACCTTTTGCCGTTTCGTGCAGAGTGACTTAATCTTTCTCCAGATTAAAACAGCCTGTTGCGAACAAATTGCTTATATACCGGCGTCAATGCACACTTTACAAAAACATAGCTTTCTTCACATTATCATAATTCAACCACGGTCGGTTTAATGTCCATGCGTCATTGAATGTCCGTCTTGTGAAAACTAAAGATGATTGCATATCACTTTGTGATCACTTGATTGATAGAGTTGTCGATCGGGTTTCCCTTTGTACAATCTGAGATTTATTTTTGTTTGCTATAGGCAAATTTGGCAAGTGGCAGCGCGAACTCCATCTGTATATTATGTTAGATTTGGAAATAAATATATGTTTACACTAAATGTTAGAGCTTACCTTTTGCTGTTACGGAACGATATAATGAATAACGAATAACGAAATATTTTCGTCACCTAACTTCGTCTTGAATGTCGATCTATTGAGCGCTTTTATTAATTAGCCTTCTGACTCCATGCTTTCAGTCTTCATTTGGGGTAAAAAAAAGTTTAGCCAAATGTTTTTTTTATTAGCCAAATTCAAAAAAGATTTGCCATTGGCTAATTTGGCTACCGACTGCGTGATCACTGCTTGCGAACCACAGTACCAATATAATTAATTTCTTCTATTTCCCAGAATCTCCACCATTAGCAAGGGAGCTATGCTATGAGTTTGACCAAGATCTCCAGAAATACCAACAATCGGGCGGCAGTAAACAAGAACTGCTAAATAACATCAATTCGGCAGGATATTTCTTGCAATATTACGAACGTGATTTTGCAAGAGCTAACAAAGCTGTACAATATGCTGAGAAGCCTCCATCGAACAAATGTTCAACGATTAAAAAAGGACTTGAAAAGGTTGAGGAATCCCAAATTCCGGACACTTCAGCAGAAACGTTCGTACATTCGAAGAACAGCTGAAGATGTGCACAAGGCCTAGAGTGTTTACGGGCGAGTTACCGTGTGGAACACGAGGACAATAACGAAATACAGTTCGATTCGATCAACTTTATCGATGATGGTGACGATGCTGATGATGGTGATACCACGGAATACGATCGATGGGTAGGGATAGACCCTGTCCGTAACGACGAATATTACGATTCGGACAAGGAGAACATCCCGGAAGAAGAAATACTTCCAGTCTTACGCTCAATGGGGAACGTAAAATTTACCTCAGCAAAAGACTGGGACATGGAATGTAAACAGAATAATTGGGATAACATAGATACCCCAGGCATACAACAACAACCGTTGGTCGAGGACGAAGAAATCGATGTAGTTACCGTGGATAACCACCATCAACAACAACCATTGGATGATCATGAAGATAAGCGGGATATCCAACAATCGTTGGACGAACAATGTACTGTTAAGCCTGACATAAAACCGTTAGAATACTACGATGACGAAGTATGTATCCAAGATGAACTTGCGTGGGGAAAAGATGACATTTCTTACGTGAAAGAAGTAATCATCATATCCGATGATGAAACAACAACAGCCGTTGGACGAGGACGAAGAAATCGTTACCGTGGATAACCATTATCAACAACAACCATTGGATGATCATGAAGATAACCGGGATATCCAACAAGCGTTGGACGAACAATGTACTGTTAAACCGAACTTAAAACCGTTGGAATACTACTATGACGAAGTATGTATCCAAGATGAACTTGCGTGGGGAGAAGATGACATTGCTTACGTGAGAGAAGTAATTATCATATCAGATGATGTTCAGGACTAACTTGTTGTGTTTTGTGTGTATGTTTTCCTATACAGGATTATATATATATATATATATATATATATATATATATATAAATATTTTCTATATCATGTAAGTAAACATCATTTACCTCCCCATTTTTACCCCCCCTTTTTAAAAAGGGGAGGGGAGTGGCCCACACTTAACAACTACATCAGCTTCAACATCACTCGTACTATAGTTCTAATTCTATTTATAGTAGGTGCAAGTTAGCAACTGAAAACAACTATTCTATTTATAGGATGCAGGTTGGCAAATAAAAACTATTTATAGTAGGTGCAAGTTAGCAACTGGAAACGAGCATTTTATGTCATTGACACTAGTTCACATTGATAACTGTCGGGTATACACTACTATCGTCATCATCGAAACTATCATGTTGTTCGGTCTCGGAACCAAAGTCGAGCGTCCTTTTAACTGGTGTGTTTAACCTTTTCACCTCCGAATGAATATTGAGAATAAATGTTTTTTCATTATTCACAACAATAAGTTTTCCCTCCCGGAACTATTCCCGAATGAATCTTTTTGGCATATTTTTCTGTCCCAATGTTTGTGTCGGAAAATTCTTTCCAGATACCGGAGTTCTTCGTCTTTGTGTAAATCAACAATATGATCGACGATGTTCTCGAGGTCAGCAAATTTTGTCCCGCAGTTAACACATTTATATTTGAGTGCCATGCTTGCAACTGAAACGAGAACAAAAAATATATTAATTCCAATAAATATAGTGTTATTATCGGTTGCCAAACACGCAAGTCAAATTATATATGTATTACACACCTATTGTGTAATGTTCTTATATTGAACAGTGTAGCCCATACAATATCGTTACCAACGTATTCAAGACGTATACAATACGGAAAACGTCGACGTCACGAGTCACAAATTACGTCAACTTATCTTTTGAACAAGAACTACACACTTTATTAATAAAGTCGCCTATCAGTTTGATAAAAATGGTTATAAATTACGACAGAAACGAATCAATAAACGCTAAATCTCGATGTTGAATAGTTCTAGTGGGTGTGTAATAAAACACAACCACACATTATGTGTGCGTGGTGAGTTTGTTTCTTTGTTTAGTTAGGGTTTTACGTCGTTTTAGCCGTTAGGCCACATCACGACTGAGAAAACGGAATCAGAATCAAGCGAAGCAACTGTGTATAGACGTAACCAGTGAATTTACCTAAAACGTAACAAAATATATACAGATAAAAACACCCAAATCAGAGCGTGAGTGCTCGATTAGGGTCTGAACCAATTAGAAACTGACCATTGTGCAAACACATATAAAACAAAATATCAAAACACATAGCAATGCTACTTAGAAAACAGCAAACGTAAAAACTACCTGAAAATGAAGTTGTGATACTCGGTATTGGGTAGATTGATCAGATATTTATGATATCTGATGAATCTGGCATGAGTCTTAATTAACTCGTCAAGTTGTAAATCATGATTCTTGATCTTCCGTATGTAATCTCTCGCCCAATACCAAGCCTCATTCCAAAGTACAATCATATACTCGTTACAAACTGACCCTTCTCTTGAAACATCGCATGAAACTTTGAATGCTCAAGGTTCAACATCTGTTCTGTGCGTGGTGAGAAAATTAATTATGCTGCAAGTTAAAACTCTCGCCCCATTGTTGTAACGTGGTAACATTCTGAGTAACAAACTTGTGCATTAATTTTCACATCATGCACACAAATGTGTGGTTCTGTCTATTTTATATGAATGAATAATCATTCCAGAGTGTATTTATAAAATGAAAGTGTCAATGACACTGTAGCTCAACTTAGGTAGGGGAATAATTTAATGGTTGACAGTAAATGGAGGAATAGGAAAGGTGCTAATTTAAATGTCTAACCTGCGCCAAAGGATTTAGTGATGCAAAGAGTAAAATACTGGCTGCTGGTGGCCATTTTTTTTGGCCAATTGACCCCAAAAGGACTCGTTCCCATCTACGTATAATTGTTAACATACATGACAAATTTTATGAAGATCTGACCAAAGCTACGACCTACAAATTTCATGATGATCAGACGAACAGTACGACCTGTAGACCGCGCCAATGGATTGAATTTTGAAATCCAAGATGGCCGCTGGCAGCCATGTTTTTTGGCCGAATGACCCCACAATGATTCGTTCCCATCTACATGTCAATGTCAACATTCATGACAAATTTCATAAAGATTAGACCAACGGTACAAACTGTAGCCCGTGCCAAAGGATTTAGTCATGCAAAGAGTAAAATCCAAGATGGCTGCTGGCAGCCATGTTTTTTGGACGAACGACCCCAAAATCACTCGTTCCCTTCTACATGTCATTATTAACATCAATGACAAATGTCAAGATGATCAGACGAACAGTACGACCTGTAGCCTGCGCCAATGGATTGAATCTTGAAATCCAAGATGGCTGCCAGCGGCCATGTTTTTTGGCCGAATGACCCCAAAATGACTCGTTCCCATCTACATGTCAATGTCAACATTCATGACAAATTTCATAGAGATCAGACCAAAGGTGCGACCTGTAGCCCGCGCCAAAGGATTTAGTCATGCAAAGAGTAAAATCCAAGATGGCTGCTGGCGGCCATGTTTTTTGGCCGAACAACTCCAAAATCACTCGTTCCCATCTACATGACAGTTTTAACATCCGTGACAAATTTCATAAACTTCCGACCAAAACAACGACCTGTAGCCCGCGCCAAAGGATTTAGTCATGCAAAGAGTAAAATCCAAGATGGCTGCTGGCAGCCATGTTTTTTGGCCGAACGACCCCAAAATCACTCGTTCCCATCTACATGTCATTATTAACATCAATGACAAATTTCATGATGATCAGATGAACAGTACGACCTGTAGGCCGCGCCAATGGATTGAATCTTGAAATCCAAGATGGCTGCCAGTGGCCATGTTTTTTGGCCGAATGACCCCAAAATGACTCGTTCCCATCTACATGTCAATGTCAACATTCATGACAAATTTCATGAAGATCAGACCAAAGGTACAACCTGTAGCCCGCGCCAAAGGAAATTGTTGACGGACACACGGACGACGGACGCCAAACCATGGCAATAGCTCAAACTTACAAAAGTAAGTTGAGCTAATAATATATGTCAAGGTTCAACATCTGTCCTGTGCGTGGTGAGAAAATTAAATTATGCTGCAAGTTAAAACTTGCGCCCCATTGTTGTAACGTGGTAACATTCGGAGTAACAAACTTGTGCATTAATTTTCACATCATGCACACAAATGTGTGGTTCTGTCTATTTTATATGAATGAATAATCATTCCAGAGTGTATTTATAAAATAATATATGCCAGAAGTTGCATATTGTTGGCTTTAAAGTGCTAAATTGGAGCTTGGTCGATATTTACCACGTGCCTATCAACAATGCCACTTGCCTATCATAAGAAGTTTGTGCTTTGCCATAAGCCTATCTGCGGAGGCAATATGCCTGTCATAAATTTGTGATATGACACTCAGGAAAATCGATATTTTTTCACGAAAAATATGTCTTATTGTGGATTTTGGTTTCATTGTATCACTGGAATGTGCATCTAGTGACATGTGTACATGAAGCCTACATATCGAGATTTCTACCATTTATATTACGTAGTTTCTTTGATAAACGACAAGAACCGGCTGTAAAATTCGACAAATTAAGTAATAAAAAATATATCTAAAGGCACACGGCTATCACAAATGGTGTATGAATACAATTATTATGGTCCTATCTAAAGCCGTAAGCGATCTCGCCGGGTGGATTCCAGAATTTATGATTTTCCTCAAATTCTGAGCACACGTGTGAAAACCGCCACACAATAACACTACCCACAGGCACAAGCCTATAGGGTTATCGGGCGTGTAGTGGGGATTGTCACAATCCTTAAAGGGTGCAATAGTATTTTAGCTCACTATAATAACGTTGTTGTTACAATGAACCCTGCCTACCCCACACAGAGTGGTAGCTACAATGGACCCTTTGTATAATATTCCCACTCAGTGGGGTTAGTCACCATAAACCGTTCCTATACTATCCTTATTACCACAAAAATGAACGTCACTACAATATATATCCCACGCAGTGGGGTAGTCACTATAAACCGTTCCTATACTATCCTTATTACCACAAAAATGAACGTCACTGCAATATATATTGGACTAGCCATCGCAATTTTTTGTATAAATTTGTGTGTAAAGACTAATTTTTCATACTTGTTTCACTCATATACGATTGCTGTTCATAAAAAAGATATCAAGAAGAAGTTTGCTGGGATCAAAAGAACTGCTCATAACCGGACTCAGAAAGAAGGTATGATGGATAAACAGATCAAGAAAATAAACAGTATGGAAGCTAACTCTGTTACCACATATTTGATCAAGAGTTATGTGAGAAATATACTTATAAGAGAAGGATTTGATTGTCCATACAGTGATGACTTCTATTTGTCGGAGTTCGACGAAAAAGTGGACTACTGGAGTCCATTAACTACTGACGAACGAAATAGTTCAATAATTGAACAGTTGTCATCGTTGCAATAAATCGTCGAACACGTCTAACTAACAGTTGTCTGTCATATACACAAGTTTCCTTTTCTAATGGTACCCGCATGGACATTTCCCATGACAAACATGACTAGTCTAGTTGTTTATACGCTCTTTTCTCGGAATCTATGCAGGTGCAACAGTGTGATATATTCATGTCAATTTTACAAGACCATGTCTAACGTATTCACCCTGAGCGCACGGATAGCACGGTTTGTTTTCACAGTATATGGTATATACCGAATTTATCCCAGATAATCACGTATATCGTATCAAATGTCCCCCCCCAGATGTACCGTTACAACACTACTGAAAAGTGCCAAAGATCGGTAATTTGATATTTTGGGTTGCACCCGCTAATTTTCATCAGAATTGTAGCCCTTTTGTCATGATTTGTACTCAAGTTTCTGGATAACTGAATAGAATAATTTTGTTATTCCATGAGTATACTATCCCTAATTCTAGGGTAAATGTACGTTCAAATTCAGGTTCAGCCCAATAATTTTCAACAGAAATATGACCCCTTTTTAAAATGATCACAGACATATTTTGTCAAGACCTTATGGCGGTCTTAATTTTTTTAAATTATAGATAGATCGTTTTAAGTTCAGGCATTCAGTCAATACATGTACTATATTATGTATTTCAGAATTCTAGATTTATGAAATATGTACACTGATAAGCTATGTTCAATTCTACATTGGTAATATATATGTGTATTAAAAGTCTCAGTTTTAATGATTGCTTTTAATTGTCATGTGGGGTAGCTTTTCTATATGCAAAATTAGACGGCAAACTATAATTGTTTTACACGACGTTGTCAATTTTACGGGTCGAGGAAAGACCACGCAGAGGCTTAATTTCACCGGGAAATTGTTCCACTGCGTGTAGAAACCACCGACCCCCGGAAAGCAACTGACAAACTTACCCAGATACACGATTCCGGTCACCCTCCCTATGACGGGATTCGAACCAGCTTCGTCATCGCTGGACGGCCGGTGTCGGCGTAATTCACCTGGCAATCTACCGACTGGACCACCGGGGCCCCCAGGACATAAAGGAAGCACATATTAACAATTATGTCATACAACAGGCCGTGGGTAGATGGAGACTGAAGATGTAAGTAATTATCTATGTATTTATTCCCTATCTTTACGATATTGTCATTTATCCACACATAATTGACAGGTCATTCTTTGTTTCGTATCATCAAATTTGCTGTGAAAAATGCTGTCATTTAAAAAACAAAGGGGGACACCTTTATTTTCGTGAACAATTTCTCATTATTGATTGGACTCACGAGTCAATAAGTTTTTCAACATTTTGAACATAATTGTGACACATTATTCATACCATTATTTCGCAAATTCTTTGACTGTATTTCTTTAAAGGTCCGCTTAATTTTCGTACCCCGATCATATTATATAAAACATACGCCCTATTATATACCTTTTGAAAGAGTGAGCTCCAAAACTTATTATTATCTGCTTATCAGGTGAAAATAAATTGTTATAATGCTGTTTTTAAACATTGATGGTGTTTTTTTCCACCGATTTTAAGTTGCATCTTGGCTGTATTTTCTATTTTGCACGTGATTGTTAATCTTATTGTTATATTTTCAGGGTCTCAACGAAAGGACAGTGGAGTCAATGCTGGATTTGGAATGGAGTTCACTGGCCACATAAACACCCTTGGATAAAAACAAATTGCGTTTGTTGCGCGAAATTGAAAGAAATCGATCGTCTTCTCGATAAATAGGCAGTGCTTACACACAAATAACGGCCTTTTTAAACCTACACAGTTATAAAACTGCATTGAGCTACATTTTCTTTGCGGCTATAAAAATGCTAGCCTGAAATTGCTGTCCATACTAGAATTTTCTGAACTGGTCGGAAGTAGAATTTATTGTACATCTTCAGTACGTGCGCACCAAAAGGAAAACTTAACGAGTAAATAAAATTTCACATTTATTATGTACCATACACAATCCCCCTCGAAAAATTAATAAAATGTAAGTGTAACGGATGCAGTTGCGCATTAAAGTCTTTATGTAACAATGTCTGAGATAGTGGGCTAATTTAACGATGAATTATTTGTGGACATTTAGGAAACACATGACAGCTGTTCTGAAGTCTCTGAGTCGTAACCGATATATGTCACGGTGTCCGTCCCAGCTTTAATGATTGTTTTTAATTGGGTCATATGGGGTAGCTTTTCTATGTGCAAAATTAGACAGCAAACCATAATGTTATGGAAGGACAAAGGAAGCACGTATCAACAATTATGTCATACACGAAAACACCAACAGGCCGTGGATCGTTGGAGACTGAAGATGTAAATAAATATCTATGTATTTATTCCCTATTTTTACGATATTTTCATTTATCCACACACTTTATGTTTGGTATCATCAAATTTGCTGTGAAAAATGCTGTCATTTTTGTTTTAAAAAAGGTGGGACACCTATTATTATGTTCGTGAGCAATTTCTCATTATTGACTGGACCCACGAGTAAATAAGTTTTCTCAACATTTTGAACATATTTGTGACACATTATTCATACCATTATTTCGCAAATTTATAGACTGTATTTCTTTAAAGGTCCGCTTAATTTTCGTACCCTGATTATATTATATAAAACATACGCCCTATTATATACCTTTTGAAAGAGTGAGCTCCAAAACTTATTATTATCCACTTATCAGGTGAAAATAAATTGTGAAAATGCTGTTTTTTAACGTTGATGGTGTTTTCTCCCCAATCTTAAGTTGAATCTTGGCTGTATTTTCTATTATGCACGTGATTGTTAATCTTATTGTTATATTTTCAGGGTCTCAATGAAAGGACAGTGGAGTCAATGTTGGATTTGGTGTGGAGTTCACTGGCCACGTCAACACCCGTGGATAAAAACAAACTGAATTCACCAAAGGCCAAGACGAGCCTGACGATAAATATGTCATGACGAAATATTATGACAGTGACCTCACATGCAAACATTGCGCGAAATTGAGAGCTTAGATACAAATATCTCGAAAACGACATGTCTGATTTCAATTCTGTTTCCAAATCGCTTTCGTATTGTCGCACCGCATAATTCGATATATGACACTGTGCTTACCATTAATAGGTTATTTGTTGGATGGTGTTCAAAATACTGGGTGATATTTTCGTTATGCATAGTGTGTCTATATTATAAATACCAACCCACATATTTTAGAAGTACATAATATATCTTGTTCTATATCACACCGCCGAGGCACATATATTATATATTATCGTGACACATTAACCCTCGAATAATAATTATAACATATGTCTCCCATATGACTGCCGCTTTAATTACTAGCTATATTATATATAATACAAATGCACATACTAGGGGTGAGACAGCGTTCATATAATCCACTCTTCATATACTATATTATATATATACAAATGTACATACTAGGGGGGAGACAGCGTTCATATAATCCACTCTTCATATACTTGCCACAACATTATTCTAATTCACTGTTATATTAAGTCGGATAACATGGATCCTAACAATTATATCGATTTAACCCTTAGTGACTCTTCTGATGATAATTCACACACTACTATTCCAACAACATCAACATCACATTCTGCAACTTTAAACACATTTTCAAGAGCATCAACATCGACTTCACATTCTATAACTTCTGGGACTACTTCAACAACATCCACATTGCACTCTACCACATATATTCCAAGATTTTTCTTGACAGATTGAACTGTTGTCTACATTCTGCTCTGCCAAGCACATTTGCTGCTTCAATTCAACCTACATGTACAGGCTCGGTTTTTCCAAGCACATCTGGATCTTCTGCGATTGCAAGCACATCTGGATGTGTTCATTCTATTACCACGAAATCACATATGAGTGTGAAACCTTACACACGATTTAATATTGACAACATCATTTGTAAAATAACTTCACTTACATAATTTAAAAACTGCGGCCGCAAACTTTCGGTCAACACTGACGACATTACTCATATGAGAAGAATAACAGCTGCGAGAAGATTAACATTTAGGAATAGGGCCCTCACTCTAGAGGGGATAGTTTTCGACATCAACACACAGAGTGACTTGGAAGCGTGTTGTAAAATTTGGAGTTAGCACCATGAACTATTTGGCTAGGACGATAACACACAGCGAGAGAATAGTCCTCAGATACCTAGTCCTGAGGGCTCAGGATAACAACTGATTAAATAGTCAACTTTTTTCTATGTCTCACCTTTGCTGTTAGGATTCATGAACACTAAATCCGACTTAACCATTAGAACATTACACACACAATATGTGATGGATATAATCCAGTAATCAAGGTAGGATAATACATAAATCTATCTCTTAATTATCCAGGAAAGGTGTAATTGATTGCGATAGAATATACATACCTCAGACATATGAATGAACTTTCTGTAAATCGCTTAGGTTTTGATATAATTATAGCACTATGTAATTTGAATATTCAGTTTGTCTGATAATAGCATATCAACTATATAGAATATATAGTAGACTGGCGATGAACAAATTTATCTGCTTTAAATAGCCTACAACAGACGTTAATAGATTACAAATATGGTCAGAACAGGTTGAATCTGGTTTGCTAGCAGATAATAGCGCCATATAGGTATTCGCGACGACCTAGTGTCATACATGACACAACATACACTATTTGGCTCAATAGGACCTTCTAGGTTACGACGCTTTTCAATAATCAACCAACAACAAGCTATCAGAGAATAACCATACCCCCACACAGCGACCTGCATACCGTACGAAATTGGAGTATGTATATCGATCAGTAGGTATTCGACCATATTATCTGGTAGCTGCTGCAGCGACCTACATACCGTACGAAACTCTCGAGTATATATATCTGATAGTCGGTCATCGACCATATTATCTGGTAGACCCAATAACCGAGTCTAAAATAGTGCACCGTACAACGACATACATGCACTACGAAACTCGAGTATATCTGATAGTCGGTCATCAACCATATGATCTGGTAGATGCTGCAGCGACCTGCATACCGTACTAGTACGTACTATATCTGTCAGTGGGTCATCGACCATATTATCTGGTAGATCCATTAACCCGCTCTAAATACTGCATAATACAGCGACCTACATACCATATGAAACTCGTGCATATGATAGTCGCTCATCGACCCTATTAGCTGGTAGATCCATTAACATAATACTGCATAATAAAGCGACCTACTTACCACATCTAATTCGGGCGACCTACTAGCCGTGTTTGTAATAGGCCCCTCAGATAATATTCCTCACACACCCGCATAAATAACTCTATAATATAGCGACCTACATACCGTATGAAACTCGAGTATATGATAGTCGGTCATCGACCATATTAGCTGGTAGATCCATCATATAGTGACCTACATATCATTAGCTTACCTCGTCATCGACCATTTGTACTAGATTCATACAGGGGTAAATACATTCCAGGTCTCGAGCAGGCGACAATCACTGTCTTCACTCAATCGCGGGCGATAACTGTATATTATTTGTTTTGGTTAGAAGGCGAAATGAGGTGATGTTTCTTCTTTAATGAACCATCTTCAGAGTGGATGTGATAAAATCACAAGAGTAGTATACACATACGTGTTAGATCTCTATTTATAGAATATATGACGTCATAAGGCGAGAAAATCAAATATTTTCCATATTTTAGTTGAACATTAAACCAAACTTTCGTTAAAAAAACGTTAAAAATTAGTTAAAATATACCTGTTAAGCACGTTTAATGTTATTTTGATGGGGGATTGGACGAAAAATAATCTTAATGGTGCGCAGGCCCCTTAAAAAAAGAAAAAGATTTCATAAAATTAAAAAGTAACTTCACAATCAAATAGGTTAATGTTGTCTCTGTATGTTTATGATATGAATCGTTACAAAGATATCACAAACCCATAGTAAAACGTTTTCGTTTCCATTTTCTAAATATTTATTATGTTTCTTACAAAATATATCACAAATAAATAGTATACAGAAACAGGTAATATATCTGCAATAAACATGTGGTCATCTCAATAGGGTAGACATATATCTTAATAGTTTTAAACAGAGAAAAGTAACATTTGTCTACGATTTCCATGAACTATGAGTAACAATTATATAGAAATTATTTTTTATATATAAGCCAATTTTGCAGAAATCAATACATAAGGCCACGGTTTTTTGATTTTGTGGAAAACCCCCTACCTAAAACAAATTGTAAAAAAAAAATTATTTTATATTTTCTGCCGACCTACATATTTGGGTCCAAACGTACATATTTTTATTGAATAATTGACAATAGGAACTCTTTTTTACGCCATGATCGCCATCCGATTCTATATTGGTAAACCGGTTTTCCAATTTATCTATTTTTAAACGGAATATTTTCACTCGAGAGGTGGCCCTTCGTACTATTTTGTTGTTATACGTGTGATAAAATGGCTGCGTCGTCTGCAGCTGGCGATTGCAGGTGGCTGGCGGTTATTGTCAGAAATAACAACAGAACAATGTCCAACACTGCGGTGAAAACAAGTACAGGAGATAAAATATCGGACTTGTATTCCGGCTCGGAATGCGTGAAGTATTACGGATTTCGGAATAACCCAATTCCAGAGGGCAGCGGACGAAATGTCGAACTCGGACCCGGAATGTTGGTGGAGGGTGACTTTCCGATAGGTGCGATATGGGGGTTCGACATTAAGTACATCCTGGTCGTGGAGCCCATAGGAGACCCAAAGTTGAAAGCTGATCCAGATTCCAAGCCTCAGAGTCAGTCGGCGTTAGATGTGTTGATGCTGATGACGGAAAAAAGATCAGCGCATTCCAACCTTCCACCCCAAAGGTACGCCAAAAAGTGGCTCGAATATTGAATGAATAAATCGCATATTCATTTATCAAAAATATATTTGTACAACCCCTCCCCTGATCACAGCCTCCCATCCTTTCCAATTTGTCGAATGATAACAATCCGGGAAATGTTCCGGTGTGTGTTTTATATATACCGGTTTATTTAATAGTGAGTTACCTCCCTTCCAAACCCGGAAGTATTTCTCTAACAATCGTTCGTCGTTGACATGAAAACAAGTAACAGCTTGTTTGCAAAAGAAATCAAGGGTAGAAATTAAATGTCCCATTGATAAACCCGAGATACAAATGTGTATGTATCCCATCATGGTATTAAAACAAATTTGTGACATGTGTTTTGTGACTTTTGTCCCCAAAACAGCCAATTTAATATTTCACACTTTTTCAGTGGATGTGTTGTACACATATAACATAATATAATATAATATAACATACACAAAAAATAAGAGAATATGCAATGTTTTACCTGAAACGAGAGTATTATATGAGAAATATCATAACAATATACTATTTAAACTCGATCGATCATAGAAATATAAATTGAACTTAAAACCAAAACTATATTTCGCGAGTATTAGGAACAGCAGTTAAATTGATAATGACCAAGCCTTCCACGAGCTTCTGTGACCGACCGAAATATTTGATAGAATCGTATAAATAAGTCTCGAAACTGCAACACACCCAAACGACAGCCATGGAATTTAAAAAAAATCATAATGGCGAACAAAGATGTCTTCTTCGAAAGAGGTCTGTCGACATCAAAGACTCTGAGAGTGCGTCTGTTTAATAATCAACGTATGCTCCATCTAGTGTCAGTGAACACTAGTATGTTTTTTAATCTGACCGAAAACGAACTGGATCAGCTAGTTCAACTATCCGAACGAATTCTGGAGTGCTGGAATTCGTTGAACTCGGAATTGACAGTACGAACGAATGAGGTTAGTATACATATATATATTTATATAATCGAACGAGTTTAATATGTGTACAAGTTTGAGCATGTCTATTTAGATACACTTATGCGTTATATTCATGTAGCACTATATTTGTAGATAGTTTAATTGTCTTATCAAACAGTTCTAATTAATCCAGTTAAAATTTGACAATGTGCCGAACTGAAAACACCATCACGGAAAATTCCTGTTAATGAAAATTATGGACCATGCTATCTTCCCATTGCAGTTCGCACCAGCTTTCACGATTATGTTTCTTCTTGGTGAAAGTTTCGTTACATCAGAGATTCTGATGGATTCTTTGGTGGGTTATTTAGGCGCCGCTGATTCGGAGACTGTTAAGAAATCTTTCAGTGGCGAGTTGGATGAGGATGATACAGATACATTTATTGACATTCGTTCAGGGTTCGGGTGTCACACAGTGCCCGGAAAAGACGGCATGAAAGCCTGCATGCTACAACTGATACACTCGAAATTGGTTCAATAACCAAAGTATATACTAGATTGTTTTTCTCCATCATCGAAATATTTTAGAAGCAAATTGCGTTGTACTGATGACATTCTTTCCATATACAAAGAGAGGAAACCAAATGCCAAAAATAGTCAAGCTGTTCAAAGCCAACCCGAACTCAGAGAATGAGAAGAAAAGCTTAACGTACTATAATCGTCTCGGTACACTACACTGCGTCTATATATTAACTTATTTTTGCGAGCCCGGTTGTCCTATTGTACTATTATTTTGTTTGCTTTGATTAATATTATCAAGCAAAATAGTAGTTAACAGCGAAAATTTTGCATGCAGAATTTTTTTTTAACTATTGTTTTATTTTCAGAGAATTGCTTTTAATTACCAATGCACTATCTACGCTAAGAATAACATAATGCAAAAATTAATAAACTGATATATTCTAATATTTGGGAAAAAACAAACAAACAAAAACAAACAATATATCTATAAATTTGATCTATTTCAAATATGCTCACTTTTTAATCGGATAAACAACCTATTATTGCCATGCAGTATATTATCTATAAATCACTAAGACAAAATATATTTGTTTTATCAGTTTATTATATCTAATATTATCAACTATCAATATCTCTGTTTTGTTCTTCTACTTTTTTATCGTTGACGTTTTCCCGGGTCTTATGACGCTTTGTAAGCTTTTACGCTTCACGTCGATCACAGCCGCAGTAGCAGTCAAGCTAAAAATAAAATACAAATAGAGAACTAGTTTATTTAGCAATGCTGGCGTTTAGAACTTTAATATATATCGCAACTTTGTTGACACCATTCCTTGTATATTTCAGCCATATTTCCACTATTTATTCCAATATTTGTCTTTAAGTATATTTACCAGCCAAGTAATATTGATAAACAACGGCAGTCACACAATATGCTAAACTTTAACTTTGGCGACGAGGATGAAGTCGATTTTTTTTCGCGGGGTTTCAGTCACGTGAGATCAACAACATTATAAACACACGTGATCAGCTTTGTTTATTTTTTTGGTGCTGAAGCTTGGAATAACAATCAAAATGTTCTTCCTGCTGTCATTTTTCATGACAATTGTTATTGTTGGAGGCATAACTCAACGATTTAATCGATTCGGACAGTTGCCACAAAATCAGACTCCAGCACAGAAGAAATAGTGTGTTTTGCCGAAGGCATATCTGTTCTAGTGGCCAACAGCATCAACTGGCGTGTCACTAAATTGAGGCTGATCGGCCTAAACAAGTTAGATGTTCAAGATTGTGCGTTTCTTGGTGCTATAATTACCCTGGCGATCGACGATGGCAGCACTGCAATATGCCCTGATTGCGACTTGAATGTCGTAGACGGCAATACTGATTATTGTTCGGTAAGTTTCCACCTGCATCGCAAATAATATTGTGCAATATTTAATTAAAAACCTTATCACCCCGTTGTGCAGATTGTGAAAAGGCTAATTGTAGTGCATATGGTTTAATACACTGAAAGATTAAATTGCTGCTGACAAAAATTAAACAAGTTATTGTCTGGGAAAATGATATACTGCTTTACCTTTAAAATCTGTCCTATTCAGTCTCTTCACTGAACTCTGTCATGTCGTCATTGTCGGTTGGGCCATCACTGTCCTCATATATCTCACTGAATGTTCAAACAGATTACAAATTGTATTTATTGTAAATATCAACAGAGGTGTGCGTGTCCCTAAGCACATGTATTGTTTGTTTCGTACACCTGTTACCTTTCATCATATAATAAAATAAAATCCAAGCAACACATAGTATTAATACAAATCAGCAATTATGAACTTCAACAAACATAAGTTTTTTGAATAATGGTGTGTTTACCGTGGCCAATACATCATGCCCTGATACTCCCACATGGCGCTAATATTAAATATGAGTCTTACCAATAATTATGAAGCTGTTTTTTTATATATGAGAACAATTTCCCTTAATACACATTACTTTCTTTTGTTTGAGAATCGCAGGTGTGTGCAGCAGGTACTCTGATAGGCCAGACAGGGCATTTCCTGATAAATACAATTTTTTTTCTCGATGCATATTATTCTGCAACTAAATCTCGTTATGGGTATATATTACTTGACTTTCATCCAAAGTCGGACAGATGTTTGCAATTGAGGAGCAAAATATTTACATCTGAAAACGCTATAATTTACGTGTCAATGGAATGAAGATTGTAAAATATTTCAACTTCCTCACTTCATTGCTGAGAAGTAAAGTGGATCACAGAAAACTTATTCTGCAAAATGCACCAAATTTGTTTGTTTAGTTAGGGTTTTACGTCGTTTTAGCCGTTAGGCCACATTACGACTGAGAAAACGGAATCAGAATCAAGCGAAGCAACAGTGTATAGACGTAACCAGTGAATTTGACTAAAACGTAAAAACACACAAATCAGAGCGTGAGTGCTCGATTAGGGTCAGAACCAATTAGAAACTGACCATTGTGCAAACACATATAAAACAAAATATCAAAACACATAGCAATACTACTTAGAAAACAGCAAATGTAAAACCTACATGGAATGTTTTCATTAAAAGAGAAATACTGTATTAATACTTTATTATTAGAATAATTCCAGTAGTTGAGTAAGTTGTGATACTCGGTATTGGGTAGATTGATCAGATATTTATGATATCTGATGAATCTGGCATGAGTCCTAATTAACTCGTCTAGTTGACAATCATTATTCGGGAAAGTCCGTATGTAATTTCTCGCCCAATACCAAGCCTCATTCCAAAGTACAATCATCCACTCGTTAAAAGCTGACCCCTTCTCTTGAAACATCCCATGAAACTTTGAATGCTCAAGTTTCAACCTCTGTTCAAGGGAGTCAAAATAATTGACAGATCTAGGAGATTTTTGTTTTGGAACAACTGGATCAACAGCCTCAGTTGATTTCGGAGCAGACGCAGAAACTGCAGGAGCTGTATCCATTGCAAGTGAAGCAGGTTCGGGAACAGGAGAAAGATCATTCAAATTTTTTAAGTAAAAAAGAGCCATAACTCTAGTGAAAATGGGTGGAAGAAACCCGCGCTATCCATGTAGCTGTTCCCTCATGCTGCTCTATCACCATACCAAATATCAGCTAAATCTGACCAGCAGCAAATATCAGCTAAATCTGACCAGCAGTTGCTGAACAATAATGCAAAATGTTTGTATGGACGGACAAAATTGAAATTTTCTATGTTGAAAAAAGGGCCAGAACTCTGGAAAAAATCATCAGATCATACCCAAATTCGCAAATAGAACAACACCACAAACGCCAAAAGTTGAAACGATTCAGAGCTCAAATATAAAAACACAACCAACAAATATCATTAATCAAGTTCTTAATTATAGTACATCAGCAGAGGGCCAATCGATTGACTCTAGTGGCAGTGAACTGGAAAATGAAACTTCGGCTTTGAATAAGAGTGTTACTGTGGTTAAAATTAAACCAGCAAACAGGCCGGAAACAGATGATATGATTGTGTTTTTCGCTAACAGAAAAAAGATTTTGACCATTCTGGAGGAAAAAATGCAGCAATATAATGGAATGAAATGGTATCTCAGTCTGTGTATTTCAATGTTCAAGCCAAGCGATGAGCAGGGTGGTGAGGATAGTGTTTTAGAGACACACTTTCGAACGCAACTATTCAAGTGTGTGACCAGTGATCAATTGGATAATACTGATATTAATACTGGTTTTCACAAAATGTTTGAATCATTCAACACCATTATACATAGGGGCAGTGGTTGGAGAATAAGGAGAATCCAGCATTTTTATATCAGCATAGCAAAGTATAAACTTTTGTCAGACAGCAGCTATATAGCAACGTCAAGCGAGCTAACTCATTCTCGATCACTAATCAATGTAGTAAACAATGATGAATACTTTTTCGTGTGGGCTGTTTTGGCTAGTGTGCACCGAAAAATTAACAATCCGAATCGGGTGAGCACTTATTTGCCCTACAGTCTTCGTTTTTCCAATGAAAATAGAAGATATCACAAAGTTTGAGTGCATGAACAATATATCTGTGAACGTATTTGGCTGAGGACAAACAGGTGTTCCCTTTAAGAATAACCAAAATATATCCTCCAAACGAGCCTCATGCAGACCTGCTATTGTTTCACAATGAGGATAAAACACATTATACATGTATAAACGATTTGGATAGACTCTTTACAAGATTCAAAAGGCAAACATCGCACAATAACTATTTTTTCTGTATATTTTGTCTGTGCTCATTTCGAACTTGGACTGACAGGGATGCACATGTGCAGGAATGTAAAGCTTTCCTGCAGAAAAGGATAAAATTGTGCGATTCAATGAATACAACAAAAAAGTTGCAATCCCATTCTGCATCTATGCTGACCTGGAAACGACTGTTGTTTTGGAGGCCCTAAAAAGGGTGGTTTTTTCTTTCTTTCTTTTCAATGATGGTATTCGTGGCACGATTTATAGCCGTAATCGTGTTCATCAGGATCTATATCCTAAACATACTGTTCATATTCAATATCCCAGTCAACTGTTCACAATTTTGCTCTGCCTGGACATTCATTTTTAAGCTAAATGAATAAGAGTGTAAATTTTTTTCTTATATATTTATGGCCACGTTTTATGCTGATAAGGTGTCCCTTTCATTATTGTTACTATGTGAAGTGGTGTTAGGGAATACTTGTAGTACCAGTTTAACTGACCAGTGTCACTTAGAAGCATCTTATGGGTCATTGTGACATTCAAAGGACTTCAAAGGGAATGCAAGTTTATAACATAAGTGTAAGATTTTCGCGGGCTTTTTAAGTGCCATATAGTAAGGGCTCTATGCTGCGCCACACTAGCAAAACAAATGTCGCAATCAACCAGCACCCCATGGACGAAGGCAGTTTTAAATATAGATGGTGTACCACCGCTAAAGGGGACACCACACAGGCCGCGTGATAGTCCGCAGAGGATTGAAGGTGTGCCCTCGATAAAGGGGACAACACGCCTGGATAATCCGCCATTAATGAAAGACGTAAGTATTGATAATTTATGTGTGAAAGATTATAAAATGTAAGATTTGATTATGTTTGGCATTATAAATAAAGATGATAGTGTCATGCATGTGTTTAAATGACAGACCAGATAGATTATATTTGTAAATAAATAGGGCATTGGGCTATATTTCTTAACCATAAGTTCTGCACAGTATTTTACCAAAAAGATTTTATTTTTGTGGCGCTCTATTTCACAACCATAACTTCTGCACAGTATTTTACCAAAAAGCTATATTTTTTTTGGGCCACTATTTCTTACCCATTTATTAAGATATGTACCCTGATTATATCCTATTTTTTCCGGATAAAAACCAACTTGTTCCCAACACGGACAAGGGGGAGAAGAAGAAACTTGAGTGTTTAAATTCTCCAGATGTAAGTATAGCTAAATCATAGTGTCAAGGGGTTTTAATGATTGAAAGAGAAACATGATGAACACCGGCGGCCATGTTTTTTTTAATTTAATGGAAAATAGTTGTATAGCGAGGTTAGATTAAATCGAAAACATGTAATACATACAGGGTGCTGATATATTAAAAGTTGCAAAAATGCAAGATGGCCTCCATGTTTTTTATGATATTGGCATTCGTTTTATTAAGAGTGTGTTATTGCTGGGATGAGAGCGAATGTGATTGGGACGAATCTTTCGATGACCAGCTGTACTGTACGAATTCACATAGAATCAAAGCGAGCAGGATTTTTTGGGCAGCGGAGCTGCATGTTCGGAATTCTCATTCTATATATATTGACCCAAGAATGTGGCCAATACTCCGACTAATAACTATCATCGATAGTGAAGGTATCGATTGTGTAAATTTTCCTTCAACAGAACAATACACAGTATATATCAAGGACATTCAATGTCCAATAGGTAAGTCGTTAAAATACTTATATTGGGTGACGATAGGTGATAATAAAATATTTTATCAATAAAAAACCACCAATATAATTTCAAACAAATTTTATTAATTTAATACAATAACTAGCATTTGACTGTAGTAAAAAAATATTCGACAGATTTTTCTTAAACTTACTTCCTGTTTTGACGGCAAAATATTTTTCAAGTGACAATAGGTGACAAGAAATTATTAAATTGTTGTTTTCATTCAAAAATGAGTTAATTTATCAGAGGTAATGAAATTGAAACCCAGGTAACCACGAGGTAAGAAAATATTTGTCAAATTCCAATCAAATACTGGTTGGTACATTCTTGTTGAACAACAACTTCGAGGCTTGGTAAACATCCAACAATTTCACAACCGACAATAACACAACCAACGAAAACACCAAAACCGAAATCTGTCTAGCAAAATCTAAAATTGTTTATTTGAAGTTTCTACTTGGTAATACCTAAACAAAATATATTTCATACTGTGTGGTTACAGATTTCAATGTTTCATCTATTTGAGTTAACTGTCATTTGCTTTTACACTGTAGAACAATAACAAACCTAGTGTATTCTCGAGATATTCCTACCCACCCCCCTGAAACTTAATTATATCCTTCTATTATAGGTGGCAACCCAAACCAGGCAACCCTAGGTGGCAACCCGAAATAGTTACCCCAATGTGGCAACCCGAACCAAGCACACCTAGTTGGCAACCCCAACCAGGCACCCTAGGTGGCAACCACAACCAGGAGTACCAACCCCCACGGTCAAATAATGATGATTCCCAGCAGGTGCACCGAGTACCGGAGCCCCGTAATGAGCGTCAGAGCAGTTCAATACAGTGGCCCGTGATGATCAAATGGGTCGAGATTACATTGACACATTGTATGGTTCATGCAAGCGGGTAGATGGCGGCGATCCAGACGTTCAGTCCAGTCCGATTGCAACCTCCACTGGGTACTCAGGGGATGGGGAATCGTGGCAATATGATTTCCAAGGGTTCCCTTGGGATCCCGGGGGGAATGGAGCCATTGGGAACTAATGGAGGGTTGCGTCTGTCAAGAAACTGGGTAGTTGCACTCACAATTAAACGTGCACTACACCCTATGGATGAGATCCAGGTGCAAGGGAAACAAGATAAAATGCAGATCTTGATTGGCCAGTGTATATACACACTCGGTAAGCGGGAAAACCCGCATTTAGAAGACCCCGACCTATCGCCAGGGTTTAGGTTAATTGGAGAATGCAATAGGTTAAACGATTTTGAGTTATCCATTTCCAGCAAGGACACGAAATAAATCTGGACCAATCGTTTCCGATTGTTGGTGATAGTAAATATCTTGCTATACAAGATAACATGCACACTTTCCATGTGTGTAATCCAGTGGAAACATTACTCCTTAATTTTCTGGACAACTACCACATATATAGTAACCCAGGAAACAGATTTAGTCTTATGATCACGCCTTGCCGACCCAACCCCGGTTACATTGCACCATATAAGTTTTGACGGTCAGGGCGCATACATCGAAAGTCAGTTCTTTTGTGCAAGGTGTGAGGTACTGGTACTCCAGATGTATAAAGGTAGAATAACCCCTTAGCGCCCATCAGCCAATGTTAGTGGAGATCAGACTTGATGGATCAAATCTCTCCAGTACTGAAGAAGTTGATCGCCAATATATGATGCTCCGGGAACGTTTACTCCACCCAGCCAATCAAATGTCATTCTAAAATAGTTAAGGGGACATTACCAATCTCTGGGAATGTCCAGCTGCCCTTGTTATATGGACACCGCCAATGATAGGAAATGCCAATCTGAATTGGTTTAAGAAACATTACCAATCTCTGGGAATGTCCAGCTGCCCTTGCTATATGGGCACCACCAATTACTGGAAAGGTCCATCTATTCAGTCTGAAAATATCCGTCTCAAATAGTTAAGGGGACATTACCAATATCTGGGAATGTCCAGGTGCCCTTGTTATATGGACACCACCAATGACTGGAAATGTCAATCTGGATTGGTCTAAGAAACATTACCAATCACTCGGAATGTCCGTCCGCCATTGTTCTCGAGGCATTACCAGGTACTGGGACTGTCCATCCGAATTGGAAGCACACCGGATGCTCTGGACTGAACTACCAAGCACTGGGAGTCTGTTCTGGTCGCCTCTGTGCTACTTCCAATTTTAGTAGAGTAGGGTTTAATCTGTAAATTATTGTAGGATATATGTTCATGGAGGGCTTTCCCAATGATCGAGATCATCCGCTCATCTGGGATTGTCAGACCCAATTTTGGCTTTAATGGGTCTGGAGATCTTAAATTTCCTTTAAGGCTTTCCATTGGGGGAATTGTTCCCCACTAGCATGTACGCAGAGAGGGAATGCATTTCCGACCTCAATGTGGTTTCGGAGGTCTTGTCGGCTCTTAAAGGTCGAGCCACTCTTCCCCCTTTGGGCGCTGTAAATACTTCGAGCGTCTGGAGTCCTAGTCGTTTATTTGGAGTGGATATGTTTAGGCCTTTTCATTTAAAACGGGGAGTGTTGTGTCTTTGGAAATTACCCGGAGCAGAGAGGCACAACTCCGAAGCATCCAGACGCTGCGAGCATTTTTTCCGCACTGCGGGAACCTCCCACAATACCACGTGACTGAAAGCAGGGAACCAGTCTAACTCTAAATAAAGAATCTACAAGTCATCTTGAATCTATTGTCTTCTAATTGCTGTGTTTTTACCATTGATTAAAGGTATGTTTATTGCATGTATTGATAATTTTCCTTGATATATATATTTCATATTGGATCTATGCCAAAGATTCAATAATAGGTTAAGGATTGAAGCTGTGTTCACAGCCTCTGTTACCGTCACACTCTTAAACAATAGGCTCGTCCGTGCACCCCCGTTGGCATTTGTTGTGTACATAAGACTTTTGTAGACATTTCATACTTGCTCCAAACTCTCTGGAAGAAGCTAAACAATAAAGATGGATAATCAGCTAAACAATTTACAGATATGGAAGCAAATTCAGATTACATTGCTATTTGTTCAATGGAAGAACGAATGAATACAACAAAACAGTTGGTGTACAACAGACTTTCTGATAAATAACTTTCCGAAATACGGATTCAATCTGGTATGGTTATCGTCTCTATAGTCATTGGCTGTCTTTTAACGGCCGCGAGCGAGTCCCACGTACCAAATCTGGGCAGGGTGTCACCCTCATAGATAGGACAGGGTTTATCAACTAGTAGTATCAACAAGCAGTTTCGCATGATATCAATTGGCCGAACTTTGTTGATACACATACAAATATCGATGATCATATCCAATGTCCATAATATTGACTTTCGCAATGGTTTGCATCAATAATGTGGAATCCCAACCCTCGACTTTATCTGTGAAAGTGTCAACCTAACGCCCGAAATCCAAAATGGCGACGAAGAAGCGTAGACATAAAGAACAGGCTTGTCACGCGGGAGATAAGTGCTGTGATAAAGAGCGTTCATCGTATGTTTATGAATATAAAGAGCGTTTTGGTGCCACGTATAAATTTCATAGTGGTTACTGATGTACCAGACCCCGTAACCTCATTGTGATTGCCTTCCTGACTTCACATTTCCAGTCTGCTCAGTCTCTATAGTGTAATTATCGACTTCATAGTCATTGACTGTCTTTTATTAGAATCCCGGATACGACTAAAGTCGGTGGTATGAATCTCGAATCCTGTCTAACGGCAGTGAGCCGAATCTAACCTGCCAAATCTGGGCACGGTGTCACACTCTTCAATCGTAAGGGTTCGTCAACTAGCAGTTTTGTTTGAAATCAATTTTGACCGAACAAATATCGGTAATCATATCCAATGTCCATAATATTGACTTTTGTAATGGTTTGCATCAATAATGTGCGGTCCCAACTCTCATACAATCTGCGAAAGTGTCCATATTACGCCCGAAATCCAAAATGGCGACGGAGATGCATAGACATAAAGAGCGTTATTCATAAATGTTCTGATATGAAGAGCGCGTTTTGTGCCAGGTATAACTGCTCTGTGGTTACTATTGGGGCGAGACTTGTCACGTCAGAGATACTGACTGTGATAAAGAGCGTTTAGCATACGTTTATCAATATAAAGAGCGTTTTGGGTGCCACGTATAACTTGCAGAGTGGTTACTCATGTACCAGACCGTGCCACATCATCGTGATTGTCTTCCTGACTTCATGGCCCCAGTCTTCTCAGTCTCCATAGTCATTCACAGTCTTTTATTAGAATCCCGAATACGACTAAAGACGGTGGTATGAATCTCGAATCATGTCTAACAGGAGTAAGTGAATCCATCCTACCACATCTGGGTAAGGTGACATCTTCATAAATCGTATAGGGTTTTTTCAACTAGCAGTTTTGCTGGAAATCAATTGACCGAACTTTATGGATACACATACACATGTCGGTGATAATATCTTTATGTTCATAATATTGACTTTCGCAATGGGTTGCATCAATAATATAGAACAGCACTTGATTGATGTAATGAAATTGCATTTCTTTTCGTTTTTTGCAAAATTGACGCAAGAATATCGCAGTAAACTTAGATATTGATATATTCTATGGTTAAGCGGTCAATTACTTTGGGCATTACTGTAGATCAATATTCTAGTATCAACACACTCCAGATCTAACATTTATATATAATTCTATTTATCTCTCAAAAAAACAATGAGATTTATATAATTAATTAAATTCAAAAAAATAATCGAGAAATAAGTCCTGTACTTATATTTCTATCCAATTTTCTGATAACTTTTATTTCATATTTATCATCGTATATTACAGCGGATATTAAAATCTTGAAGATATTTATGATCGTTTTAGACACTCAAGAATAGATGTAACTGTTAAAAAGTGCTGACCTTTTAATTGGGTAATATTATAATGCATACCTTCTTGAAATAGCTTCCAGGGTCAGGAACCATTGACTACATCACAGAAATGTATGGTGAATCGTTGATATACTTTAACTGATCGAAAGACAATCTAACTCCAGAAAAACGTTTTCCATTCCTTGTACGGACTTTCTGTGATATAAGGAGAGCGAACCTCTCCATATTATCCTTTCTTAGTTTTACCATTTTCTCCCATCCAGTGAAATTTTGAGAGGTCCGCTCTGATAAGATAATTCTGTGGAAGTCCACAGAACCATTGTCAGGCATGCCGATCATGGTCAGCAGCTGTAGCAATAACTCATTCCAGAGGGTTTTATAATATTTAGCTTCTGGTAAAGTCATAAAAAATGAACTGTTCATCCCATTGTCAAAGATATGCATATATGATCTCCCCTTACATAGTGATCCGAAGGCAGTGCTGGTTGCCAATAAACTGCATGTATCCTACATCTTTTTTAGATGGAGTAGATAGTGTAGTGTTGTTTCCATCCATTGTAGCGCTGTTACTGCTTTCTGCCATAATTGTTTTAAGTTGATGTTGTAGTGCTGTTTAATTGTTTGCATAGGTAGCGTCAGTACTTCTACTCAGATTAGATTCCTGTGATTTTGGTTTAAAATCGAGGCTTCTTATAGGACAACGAATAATATTTGTTTTGAATAACCTTGATTATGAAATAATCAATTTTATTTTCTAGGGAGCGTGCTAAATTAAATAGGTCCAGGGTGAGAACGCAGTACCCCTTTAACAACAGGATGTACATTTTTATATACGGCCATGCGCAGTCTCTTTGTCCTCCATCTATCGGGAGTAGAATCAATATTTATTTTGTCCAAACATAATTCCCGTAATTCCTTTTATATCAGAATTCATTTTAACGTCACGTTGGTTGTTATTTGTCGCGACATAATAGTCAATAGTATCTTTTTTCAACTTATTTAAGTAAAAATCTTCAGTTTATTTACGGGGACACGTGTTTCAGTGTTCGGCATCAGACACGTCCCAGTACATTTTTCTTCTATTTAGTTACTATTATCTTTACTAATTCGCCTCGGGGCTTTATACATAGATTGTAGATTTAACTACAGTTTAAAATTGTTCCATCAATTTTTCCACATAAGGTATACTTAGAAATTACTGTTGTCCCAGTATGTTTATTTCGAGTTGTTGTTTCATTAATCGTTGTGTCGATTGGAAATAAATGAGATCTGGTCTTAATTTTTGTGTAAATTGGCTAAACTCTTCATGAGTCGAGTTATCATGGTTTAAAAATTGTTGTGTCACATTTAAATAAATGGTAGCTGGTCTAAATTTGTGTGTAAATTGACCATTGTTATGTTTCCGGGAGACCGTGTCGCTTGTTCTGTGGAAATTGCTTAGCTTTGAAGTAATTTGTAGACTTAAAGGAAGCAATCCAATTATAAATAAGTTCTAGTTGTTCCCGTTGGAAAGAAGTTAAGTAAGCTTGTCGAAATATAAGTTTATCAATGGAAATTGAAATATAGATCTTGTTTTTTAGAGTAATTATATGTAAATGTACGCTCGGTGTGAATAGTCTAAATATGACACATGCTGCTATATATAATAGTAATTACTGGAATAAAAAATCTTGTGTCCAGGGTTATGGTATCCAAAAATTGGATAATAATTGATGTCACATTCTACACAGATCAGTCCCAGTGAATTATTAAATTATGCATGATAGAGATTTATCTATATAAGGTATGCTAGGAAATTACCGTTGTGTTTTTCTATGTCGAGTTGTTAATTATCAACTATATGAAATAATCACTGGAATAAAGTTGTGTCCATTCACTATATGGTATCCTATCGCTAAGATTGATTTTTACAATCTACACATGAGATGATTCCAGCGAATTATTCAATGATGCATAATTTATTATATATACAGAAGTAGTGAACTCACCGTAGTTATATGTGTGCTTGATTTCAAACAAGTTGTAGTTGGAATTTGGCAAAAGTTATGGTTAGGTAATTTTAAAAGTCCTTATTGAAGCCTATTATGATATATATACAGTATAGTTGTCAAAGAACAAAAGTCTGGTTTGACATGAGTTTTGGTTTCAGAATAGATATGGCCTGTGTGGTTGTTCGGAACAAGTTGAGGCGTTGCATATATTAATAGCACACTTTTAGTAAACTTGTTTGAAGTTTATATAAATTATTTTTGAATAATATATGTCACTGAATTTAAATGTTCTAGGAAATTCAGGTTATACAAGTACTAAATTATTACACCTTACGCAGGTTATATAGGTATTAAATCTACTGATGATTTTATGATGTTTTCAAGTTAATCGGTATGATTTTAGTGAGTTCTGGTTTTGAACGAATTGTGGGTTCAATTTTTGTTAAGGCTGTTCTGTCGGTCAGTTAAGCGTATAATATTAGTTTTATTGTGCTCAGATTATCCATTTGAAAAGCTTGTTTATTTATGACAGTTTGTCAAGAGACTGACTGCGCCAGATAAATATACGCTTAGAAAGAAATTAGTTGAAGCAATTCGAAAAACTTAAAATTAAATAAATTATAGTCAGATATAGATACTTGAAGTTTGAAGTATTGTTTGGGAATGTTCAATTTAGCCAAATGGTTCCTATGTTTTGCAAGAGTATCTACACGGATGGTTAGTGGTGTTTTGTATTACGACACGCCCAGATTCGGATGAAGGGTTGAAAAAAATATGTATATATATATCAAGGTATATGCAACCACAAGAAAAGAATGCATATAAAACTGTGCAAAAGCTACAAAAGTATTCTGTCTAGACAGTGAGAGGTTTAGATGGATTATTTAGAGAATTTTAGATAGATCATTTTATTTTGCTTTGGTGTGCTATTTTCAGAAATTGGTTACTTGACCTCTCTCTTAATCACGGAATGGGTTTATTGATTATAATTTTTTCCTGTGTAATATTTGATTAAAGATAATTATATCTCTAATTTTATCCAAAATAATTGAACATGAATTTTTTTTAAAGATCAATATTTGAGACACATACAAAAACATCTCGATATACTACATAGTCAGTTTTTATTTTATTTTGTGATTTGTTTAATAAAAATAAAATAGTACTTAGTTCTTCCTGTCCACCACCCCCCCCCCAAGGGACTACAAGAAAAACGTATTGCACTCGATTTATCAGCTGTTTCGATAACGTATGTCGGTGGGTATGTTGTAAAATATTCCCATCCGTCACAATAATCGTCATAAATGGAAAAGAATATTAAAATATAGACACGCTTTGTCCTCACACAAATCTGAAATCGCATAAACAGTATGTTATTGTCATGACTTTACCTATTGTTATGTAAACAAAAGCACAAAACGTTATTTCCTGTCGTTTGTTTATATCGTGATAGAGGGTTCTTTGTTGGTATATTCCTGATATGTTACTAATAAAGAGCGTTTATATCAGTTATGTGTGATTAGTCAGTAGAATTGTGTTGTCTTTTATAACACAATCAGGTTCTTGCTAGTAGGTCTTGATAATAACATGCTATTTAATATTTCTTTCTGTTCACAGTATTTCAACAACAAAAGCCTATCGTGTCTTTAATAAATAAATAAAAAAAATAAAAGAGTACTTAATTCTTCTTACACTCGTGCACTGTCCAAGGGACTACTTGGAAATACATCGCTTTCGCTCGATTCATCAATGACGGTCACCTGATATTTAAAAAAGAAACTCCTCTCAATTACTATTTCAAATGCTTCGGGGGGGGGGTCAAACATATTTGATTCAAGTCGAGGAAGTCACCCATCAAAGCGCAGATTTTTTAGATATCTATTATTTTTCATTATCGGGAATACTTTCTGGCCCAGAACACAGTCAACATTGCGTTAATATTACCACTTGATTTTAGAGTTATCCATTAAGGTACATGCTGGTATATATGGAGATGTTTAGTTTGGCATTCCAAGTTAATGGATAGCGATTTTGACGTGACAGGCGTGATTTTACACGCCGTGCCAAGGAATTTCTAAAATCTCAGTTTATAGAGTATTTGTACAAGAGCATTTGTACCATGCTGATTTTGTAGGGCCTTTGAGCCAAATTAAAATGTTAGTCGGTTATATGGGCATTTCTGTGCAATGAAACGTGTTCTACACGTATAGCGTGATTTTCACACGCTAATGCCAACCAGACTTAATTGATATTAGTTTCTAAACACAACGTATGAAGTCCTACACACTAGACAGTAATATGTTGATATGTATAAACGTGGTGTTACACGCTGATTTCAAAATCATTAGACTAATTAATTTTAGTTTCTTAACCCAAACACAGCGGCCATATGAAGTCCTACACTAGACATCAATACATAGATTCTTAATTAATTTATGCCTGAATTCAAGATCAAGTTGGAAATTTATTCAACTTTCGTATCGCAACAAGGCAAATATAACCCTCAACAGGAAGTCATACTCTGGATATTAAACCATACTGACCCTTAATTAATTTATGCCTGAATTCAAGATCAAGTTGGAAATTTATTCAACTTTTGTATCTCAACAAGGCAAATATAACCCTCAACAGGAAGTCATACTCTGGATATTAACCCATACTGACCCTTAATTAATCTATGCCTGAATTCAAGATCAAGTTGGAAATTTATTCAACTTTCGTATCGCAACAAGGCAAATATAACCCTCAACAGGAAGTCATACCCTGTATATTAAACCATACTGACTCTTAATTAAGCTATGCCTGAATTCAAGATCAAGTTGGAAATTTATTCAACTTTCGTATCGAAACAAGGAATTTATAACTTCCGACGGAAGTCATATCTGGATCAATCGATCAATCATTCATTCGGAATCTAGCCAGGATGGCCGGGGATGACCGGGAAAGGCACCGTCAATCTCCAACGTTGGATATGGATCCATCATTCATTCGGAATGTAGCCAGGATGCCCGGGAATGACCGGGAAAGGCACCGTCATTCTCCAACGTTGGATATGGATCCATCAATCATTCGGAACGTGGGATCAGAACGGACTCTGCAGAACCAAAAGTGTATTCTCGGATTATTCTCTGTTTCGGAACAATTCCTGTTATCAAAGTAAATAACTCTCGGATTATGACATTCCTGTGTTGGGAACTTGTGTGTGTTTTCGAAACTATCCATATGCCAATTGGTATAGTTTAAATCTATTTCAAGGAGTCGTCAAGTTTTTTGTCTTAGGGCAAAAATCTTGAAAATGGTGATGAGGTTATGTAAGACTTCCAGCTCTCCGACATGGCGTGAGTAAGGTTAAACTATAGTATACAGGGGTCATTGTTCTGACCGGAGGGTGCACCATATTCTCATGGGAAAAGCCAACTCTAGGTGAATAACTTCGTTGTTATTGATCTCGAGTCGCTAATCTCGCAAACATGGGGGCTATTCTCGTAAGCATGGGAGTGTGCCTCGTAAACATGGCAATGTGGGAAGCGGTGTATTGACTTCTCCGGACATTGACCCCTTGTCATATATATTCTGGACAGAGCTTACAGAGGGGACTCTCGACTCGAACGTATTAAGGAGAAGTCATGTTATTATATTTTTCTCCGTGGCCACCTGATTGTGTGCACGTATCAGGGTATCTGCCCATTTCTGGTGAATGAATTCAAGGAGTTTCAAGGAGGTTCCAGTAGTCAATTCAAGGATTTTCAAGGACTGCCCCGACAATTTTCAAGGAGTTTCCAGGAACCAACTGTTGAACATTTAATACATGTGATACCACGTTTTCCACCATAATTTTAGCATTTTTAGCTTTTTAGGCCTTTATGGGTAATTGCATTACCATAATTTAAATTAATGGGAACATTTAACTAATACATGTAGTGTGATGACAGTAGACACCAGTTGAATATCACTGCCCCTATGCTATTCCATAAATAAACTAAAAAGGAGCAGTATTAATGTTTTCCATCACAGCTTTTTATTCCATGTTACGCTAGCTGTGTTTCCTGAGTTCAATAGACAATAACTGATAGAGCTGATCTGGGGTCTGACCATTATATGATAAACTTCCACTGCACATGTAGGTCACATCTATACCATGATATACTTTCTGGTTAATGACCATATACCGGTACAAAGTACATACAAATTGGGTTTATATTATACTAGTTTTGTTGTTGTGAAAGAAAGCTTGTCTTACTAGCAAGCCTGGAAATAAGGTGCCTGACATGTTCCAGGCCTGCTTACTAGTAAGATATCGGCCAAGAAAACAAAGTTTAAGTAACTATGTCCATGGCCAGTTAACATGATATCAATGTATTTCGAAATTAGAATTGTATTTTATAAACAGATGTTTTTGTCATATCTATCATTATATCATTTGATTATATAAGTGATTATAGTGATACTATTATATTGTATATCATATTTTCTCCCTATGTTATAATCTTCAAGTACTTAAGTAGTTTGGCCAACAACCAGATAGTATAGTATGGGGGACCAGAGCATACTGGGACTACACAAAAAGCAAGACACTTTAAACTTTATATATTATTTCAAACAAAACATAAAACAACTGAACAAAATGGACGGTAATTGTAATAGTAATCAATATTTGAAATGGCAGTTCATTCTTTAACCCTTTACCCAACAGAAGGGCCTGTGCCAATGCATTCTCTTATATATGCGAGTCGACCATAGGTCGCCTCGCATATATAAGAGAATGCATTGGCTTAACACATTAAAAATTATAAAATTGTTAAAGAATGTAAGAAAAAATGTTAAAAAGTGTTAAAACAAGTTTTTTTTTAGGCCAATGCATTCTCTTATATATGCGAGGCGACCTATGGTCGACTCGCATATATAAGAGAATGCATTGGCACGGGGCATAACTTTAACTATCACAATGTGGTCAAGGAGCCGGTTCCAATGATATCCATATTTGTATGGTTCTATTGAGACAGACCGAAGATATTTTAGGCTGTTGAAGCTTTATTTGGCCGGTTTTGGCCGGTTTGTTGGGTAAATGGTTAAGCTTTATATATTATTTCAAACAACACCGAACCTCTTCCAAATTGGAAAGTAATTGTCAATTAATAGTAATCAATATTTAAACTCTTTAAACTTCATATATAATAACAACAAACAGTTTTCACATTGGACGGTAATTGTCAATTAATAGTAATCAATATTTAAACTCTTTAAACTTTACATATTATAACAACAAACAGCTTCCACGTTGGACGGTAATTGTCAATTAATAGTAATCAATATTTGAAATGGTTGATCAAGTTCACTGCGCAAGTTCTTTAAGTCGTTTTTGCAGTTTATCAAGATCAGTGTCATAACTCGATAGAACTTCAGATTTCTCTTTTACCGAGTTCCGCAGCGCATTTGACTGAACAATAAGGTTCACCTTTCTCTTCTTTTCAGCCTGTTGTGCCAGTTCATCTGCGGATTCTCTAAGGTTGATGACCTCAGATTCGAGTCTCTGTTTTTTTTTCATCACATCACTGATATCTTGTTGTAACTGTTTTCTCTTTTCAGCTTTTTCAGAAAGTCCAGATTTTCTACTCTCTTCAGTTAGGTGAGCGCGATATTTGGAGCGAGCGGTTTGCATATAGGTCAATAGACTAGATGTAATGACTAGATTATCGATACCGCCTATTTGCTGTATATGATCAATGATCTTTCTCTGTGACGTTAGAGATTGTTCCTTCATATTGACTTGGAGAATTTCCTTATTAACAGAAAACCCACGCTCAACAGACGCCTGTCCATGAGAGAGTGTCAGTAACTTACGAATAACCTTCCATAGTGCTTTGTATTTAGACTTTGATCCCATATGTTCAAATAACAGTTTGTCGACAGAAATGAAGGTTTCCTTCCCAATGTCAGCAATATCATATGAAGCAAACTTCTCTTTGTCGCCATGGTCGAGTTGCTCAATAAAGTTCACATAGTCCGCCAATAAGGTGTCACAATCACCAAGATCCACTTGATTAATCTCGGCAAGCTTAGTGAGCACTATCTTGAATGAAGCCGTTGACGATTCTGTTTTCTTCACCATTCTTCTTGGATTTAAGCTTTTCATATTGCGAGCAATTGAATACGCAATTGGTGTTTTATCAAATATGTGCTTTGTTATCGTTCGCAGACATTTCATACAGGACATTCTAAACTCCAGAACATCTCGAGCAGACACCTTCTCAGCAGACAGAAGTTCTGACAGTTCCTTTTCCGCTTTGAAGCCTATGTCAATTTTCTTATAGCCAACACAATTTTCAGCCTCATCATACTTGATTTCTTGCAAAGCCACCATGGATATCGCATCTTTAACTAAGTTCGGTTTCACGAAACACTTCATAACTGTGCGAGCAATTTGCTCTATTTCCTCGCACAGAAATGGAATTAGTGGATGGTCGCTCTGGAAAACGGTGAGAAACGGTGACAACATACTGGAAACTCTCTCGAAGAAATTCATCTTGGCCACTATCAACTTATCGGTCACAGCCTCGGATACAGTTTCAAACGACTTAGATGATGGTTCGGTGTATTTTTTGTCCTTTTTAACCTTACGCACATATTTCTTGATATTGGAAAAAATATCCTGAATCCGTTTTACCACTGGAACATTCTCCAGCCATCGATGGCCACAGAAAGGGAGTGGAAATAGAGTCGAGTCTGTTATTTCAACATAGTCATCTCTGCGAGCTGGTGAATCCTTAAATAAATAATAAAGTCCTTTCAGCAAGTTCCCTACTTCAAATTCAGATTTCTTGCTGCCATTTTTAAACGCATTGTGGATAGTATGGAGTCCACATGAGCCAATGTTTATTAACGCCTTCGCTTCATCTGATGTTGTAATGTCGGCCGATAACAGCCTGAAGAGTTTCCAATTGACAGCAGGGCCGTCCATTGAAATTTGGATAATTTTGTTGATTTCGAATCGCTGCAAAACAAATTCTTTCAAAACGACCAGCATGTCGTCTGCAGTGGCATGGCCCATAAATATTGAATCAACATAACGACTGACGACACAATTGTCCAGTTTGTCCCAATACCGTACGTGAACATCCAGTTGTTTTTTCTGGACGGATTTATTCAATGATTCATCGAAGAGTAGGACTATATCATGGGCACCAACTAAGGTGTCCTTCATAAGTGAGTCCAAGTAGGGTGCGAAACCAAAATTTATGAGATATGATATTTTGTCAATACCCATCGAAAAATGTTCGGCTATTGCGCTGTCCGGGAACATTCTTTTAAATAGTTTGCCGGTGTCTTTGATGCTATTGAAAGTGTAGTGTGAACATACAGCTTTCATCGTCCACAGAATTTCAGCTTTATTTGCATCGGTTTTTGTTTTTATCAGAAGTGGAATCGAACATGAACTTGAAGAGGTGTTTTCGATACGAGCAGATGTTCCCGGGCGGGCTGAGGTTGGTAGTACCGGTTGTGGTGCTGGCTGCATAAGACTGGCAATGGGTACAGTCCCCTGTATTTCAATGTCATTTTTCTGGTGCTTCAAACTTTTTGAATGTGACACCAGGGCACTTTCGCCCATGTTTGCGACGTCAAATATTTTCTTGCATAACTGACATCTAGCGTTATATGTGTTGTTCTCAACCGCCTCCACCCATTTGAATTTGGCGCCCCATTGCGTCTGGTATTTGCATTTACCACCGGGCATGTTATTTAAAATACTCGTAAACAGGAAATGAAGGTCATCGGAAGCGAATGTGATTTTTTTGTTTCGGTTTCGTTTTTGTTAATTTGTACGTTTTTATGTAAAACACGGGTTTCTAATGTCGAATGTCTATATAATATACAAATTACCTCAATCCGATACAATAAAAATACACTAATTACGCTACCTGGGTTTGAAAAGCTCGGAACAATTTTTATCGTGTTCAATTTTATGATACTTCATAGGGGGGTCACATAATTGAAATAGACTCGCGAGTATTGGTGTTTTGCGGGAAATGGAGTTACATCCCATGCTTCATTGGGGGGGTCACACAATTACAATTGACTCGAGATAATTGCCGCCAGCGGAAATTCAAAATGGGGTTACTTCCCATATACCAACAACGCGTTCGGAACTAAACTATCTATATTTATTGACTCCCGATGAATCGATATACCTGGGTTTAAGGGCTACATAGAATTCCAGGGTTTTCAAGGAGTGGGCATTCAATTCAAGGGTTTCAAGGGCCCTGGAAAATTGATTTTCCAAATCAAGGAGTTTCAAGGAATTCAAGGAGCCGCGGATACCCTGCGTATATATCATTGTATAATAAATTTCATCAACGTGTTCTAAGAATTGCCAACTTAATGCTAAGAACCTGGGACCAGCCCGAGAGTGGTACAGGTCGACGTGGTGTCGTGAGCTAGACATTTCTTGGAATTCTTGGAGATGGATGCCAGGTGGTCACGGGGAAATAGGAAGGAATACAAGGTATGAGACAATTTTGCAATTATTTGGCTTGGTTCACAACTCTTTATAGGTAGATTTAACTATAGTTTAAAATGGTTCCATCAATTTTCCCATATAAGGTATTCTTAGAAACTACTGTTGTGCCAGTATGTTTATTTCGAGTTGTTGTTGTTCCATTAATCGTTGCGTCGATTTGAAATAAAGAGTGGTTTTTATTTTCGAAATATTATTAGTTAATTGTTGCTGGTCTAAATTTTTGTGCAAATTGGCCGTAATTATTAAAATTGAAAAATGTTATCAGCTAGATGAAATGAATCGCTGGGATAATGTGTCCAGATCATCCAAGAATTGGATGAGATTGGTTTGACAATCTGCGCGAGAATGACTCCCAGTGAATTGTTAAATTATGCAGGGAATTATGTTCAGGGAATTCAGTTATAGTTTAAATTGTTGCGTCAATTTTTCTATATTAGGTATGCTTGGAAATCACTGTTATATCAGCGTTTTCTATGTCAAATTGTGGTTTCAAAAATCGTTGCGCCGATTTGAAATGAGGATTGTTTGTTTTCGAGGTATTGTTAGTTACATGTACGCTGGTCTAAATTATTACACCTAATGCAGGTTATATAGGTATTAAATTTACTGATGATTTTAGGATGTTATCAAGTTAATCAGTATGAGTTTAGTGAGTTCTGGTTTTGAACGAATTGTGGGTTAAATTTTTGTTAAGGCTGTTATGTCGGTCAATTGAGCGTATAATATTAGTTTTATTGTGCTCAGATTACCCATTTGAAAACATTAGTTATTTATGACAGTTTGTCAAGAAACTGGTTGCGTCCAGAGGAATATAGGTTTTAGAAAGCAATGAGTTGAAGTGATTCAAGAAATTTCAAATTAAATAATTTGTAGTCAAGATACAGATACTTGACGTTTGAAGCATTCGGAACCATTGTTTGGGAATGTTCAAGTCAGCCCAATGGGTCAAATGTTTTGCAAGAATATCTACACAGATGGTTAGTGGTATTTGGTTATGAAACACCCAGATTGGGTTAAAATGTCGATTTTAAAAATAGATAGATCACTGTACATGTATCGCCATTGTATGTAGGCGTTATCGAAATGGTTTTAATGTGTTCAAGTTTCGAACAAACCAAAGTTGATCAGAGTTGACAAGTCGGAAAGTCAGAAATGTAACTGAATAATCAATTATGGTGTGCCCATACAAGAAAAGAATGGCTAGACAATTGATTATGCCATAATTACATCTATTACGTGTATTCTGAGAGTGTCTGTAAGTATTTAATCAGACTAACATGCTACCAAGTATGTCTAAATGTTTGTGGACGGCACCGAGTACACGTTATAATATACCTGTAGAATATAAAAGAAGAAAAACAAAGAACTTACTTTCAAGGAATTGTCACCGAAAAGAACATGAATTTATCCAGACATTCCTGATAATTCCTTTGGAGCAAATACTAGTTCAAGACACAGTTGGAACAATGATTGGTTCACGGCAATGTAATCTGCCAAAACATGCGAACCATAACCTCCAGATTTTCATATTTCGTTGGCGGTGCATGCACCCCATAGAAAAAAAGAGGCTTGTCAACAAAGAGAGAAAGTTTATCTCACACAGAAAGGTGCTTTCGGCCAAGACATCTGTATTATTGAAGTTATGGGCCCAGTTAAGCAAACATTCGTACATTTCAAAATACGGGGAATTTGGTTGGTAGTGGTCTCAATGATGTTTGTACACTGGTGCGAATTCACAGGCGTAATTTCTCTGTTTATATCCTAACAACAAAGGGAAGCCCCTCTCAATTGTGGACACTCAATTGTTTATTCACTTGAATGGTCTAATAGGACACACTGGAGCGTGGTGTACTTAAGTGCTTATGATTTCTGTGCAAACTGAGTTAATCCATTCACCCTCGGTTAAGGTGAAATGAGAAATTCATTCTCGCCTGTCGTTTAACAAAAGTTGTATGAGTACATCAGACTGAGTACATGCGAAATTACCAGCAATTCTGATAAGACATATTTCATTATCCATCATGATTGTCCTAAGCAAACAATCTACACCACTGCGAACCGGTATGTTTGTCCTGTGGGATCAATGAAGAGGTAAATATGTTCATTCATCTAGCAGTTAAACTGTGGTCAGTAAATGAAGACGGTAATATGCTGAGATGTTATTTGTTTTAAAGGAACCTCTAATCCGATGTACGGTCAAGTTAGAGTATTTAAATAGAAAGCTATACATTCGTTAAATGTTGTCTGGAGTCATGTGAAGATATCAGCTGTGATCGGGCAATTGTCCAGCGATCTGTTTCTCGTGCACTTCAGGTGTGACTAAGAAATAAGCTTAAAGATTTCGTCAAGAGTTGTCAGAGATTAGCAAAATAAAATTCCTATTGTGACCGAATTATTGATTTCAAGTTTAAAGGGACATGTCAGAATGAAAGGGGAATGATATCTTATTTTGATAGCGAGCCATATATAATTAGCTATGTGAACCAATAAGCCAAGCAAATTGTCTCAGGGGTTGTACATTTTATTCCGTTGTTTCACAAGGAATAACTATATATAAAACATGACATTTATGTAAAATGTCCGTAATTGGTGTGGGTGTTACATGATAGTTGTTAGAATTACTAGCTGACAAGCTATAGATTACTCGACGGGTATGCCCAAATACAGGGCCCGTGATATTTAATTTGGCGTTCCAGGTTTATGGAATCGTGCTTTGACACAAACGACGAGATTTTGACACGTCGGCGCTAATGATGTTGTAAAATGTTTGTTATAGAGCACTAAGGTACATGCTGGTATATATGGAGATGTTTAGTTTGGCATTCCAAGTTAATGGATAGCGATTTTGACGTGACAGGCGTGATTTTACACGCCGTGCCAAGGAATTTCTAAAATCTCAGTTTATAGAGTATTTGTACAAGAGCATTTGTACCATGCTGGTTTTGTAGGGCCATTGAGCCAAATTAAAATGTTAGTCGGTTATATGGGCATTTCTGTGCAATGAAACGTGTTCTACACGTATACACGTATAGCGTGATTTTCACACGCTAATGCCAACCAGACTTAATTGATATTAGTTTCTAAACACAACGTATGAAGTCCTACACACTAGACAGTAATATGTTGATATGTATAAACGTGGTGTCAAACAATTGACAATAACATACTGTTTATGCGATATTTCTTATTTGTATACCGACAAAGTCTGTCTACATTTTGATGTTCTTTCTGTTTGTGTCGGTTTTTGACGGGTGGAAATATTTTCACAGGATACCCACCGCCAAGGCTAACCGTACCTTTAATAGAGTTAACTTTCTTTTATTAAATTTTACCCCATTGCTCAGAATAACGTATTGTTATTTCAGCATTGACTGACACATCGTCGACCAGACACACATCGTCGACCAGACCCACATCGTCAACCAGACCCACTTCATCGACCAGATCTGCATCGTCGATCAGACCCTCATCGTCGACCAGACCCACTTCATCGACAAGATCCGCATCGTCAACCAGACCCACATCGTCAACCAGACCCACATCGTCGAGCACAACCGCATGGTCAACCAGACCCATATCGTCGAGCAGACCCGCATGGTCAACCAGACCCATATTGTCGAGCAGACCCGCATGGTCAACCAGACCCATATCGTCGAGCAGACCCGCATGGTCAACCAGACCCACATCGTCGAGCAGACCCGCAATGACAATTGAGATCGGTTTATTTAATAAATATCGTTTATATAATAAAAATTGCACAAATTCTTCATGAGATGTTTACACATACATATTAAATAGCTGGTCTGTGGTCACTATCTTCACACTTTAGATACAAACATTTTGGTCAAATCATATTTGTGTTGATAGTTGAAAATTACTTATTTACATGTAAATACAGTTCACTTTGCATAATTTATTGCTATTTACGTGTTCCCACCTAATTGTGGGAAAGAACAAAAATATATAACAATTCCACCCTGTACCATGATTATTGGAATTTTCTAAACTGTTTAGTTTACATGCGTGTTTGTTTGTTTGTTTTTTTTGTGTTGCAATATATAAATCTTTCACTTTTTTTGTGTTACTATTTCAGCATCCTCCGAAAGGTCAACTCACACCGAAATCTCAACTGTATCCTTCAAAAGATCAACAACAACAGCAACCATTAAGCCCGGTGAGTATCTTTCATGATTTATTTAATGAAAATTTAACAATATAGTGTATTATTTATCCCACACCCCCCCCCCATTCATGATAACTATAGATAGATAGATAAATTTATTGAACCTAAAACATGAGATATTAAACATGAAATGGATCTTGTTTGGGTATAATTGTAATTGACTATTGAAATAAAATAAATTATAACAAACATATAATAACACAGTGAATAAACATATATATCTGGTATCTGTGTTCAAGCAGTTATCTTGGTTTATAGCCAACATGGATTATTTATACCTAGCACAGTCAAGTATATAATTTGGTTTGTATCAAAATAGAGTTATCACTCTTGGATAGTTGTAGCAATCAGCGCTTTTTTTTCTAACAGAGCTGGTTATTAAATCAGAGGTTGATTGCTTCCAAAATCCAAGCAGTCTATTTTGAGAAGTAATAAATTAAACTTATAGATCTTGGACAACTTCTTGATTAGATTATAACGATCATTAACTCTTTGTACACCGAATACTCGTTAATCAGACTTAGTTAAGTCATAAGAAGTTCCAGACTTCAGCTTGCAGGGTCAGAACAGGGATAAGTCACTTCTCCCTCACAGATATTCAGGGAGACTTAGTCATTAACGTCGGCTCCCGATCCGATGGTGTACCTAACACTGTGTCATCCCTGGACATGACACTGTGGAGGAGCGGATTGTCTGAGATTCTTTAGCTTAGGTTCTGGAATCTTTCTCAGATCACTGATCATAGGATCGATAGTTTATTTGTGATACCCATGGTACTGACAATACAGATAACGATATAAAGTTCGACCGATATTTTGTCGGATTTGAACCCTCGACCACAACCACTGTTCAGTTTGATAATAATAATACATACAGCGTTTCATAGCTCAGTTCTGGTATGATACAACGATATATTTCCGTTTCTTAAACACAATATTCATTCCGATATTCTTAATTGTTGATACAACCCAAAACAACACAATTTGTCAACAAAGACCACGTGTTTGCCTAATATTTTGTTGTGAAATAAACACGGATCATTGGTTTTTTATACCTACACGTGGATAGTTTTTGTTGTTGTTGAGGATAAGTGATTGTAAACATATCTTGACAATTAGAAACTCAAATCCTTTTATTTACCAACTATTTTATTCAATTCTGAGCATGTAAATGGATCCGATAAGTGGAGCTCTATAAACGTCAGCGGGTTAGGCCTATCTAAACGCGTTGTATACATCATTACATGCAAGGCGCGTAATTTAATTGATTTATCACGTTGATATTTGGGTCATCAGTATTAATTGTCCATGGGCTAATTAGCTGTGACTTCAGTAACAAAGGTTACATACTCGTACCACAATAGCCGTTATTGGGCATTATGCAGGTAAAATCCGACGGTGACTTTCATTTCGCCTGCGCACAACCCACGGGTAACATTTAACACACAGCGACGTTTTCACCCTATTCCTCTGGTAAACTGAGACCTTATTTACACAACGTGTCTATATCTCTGACGAATTTATAGAGCTCTGTTAGATATCGCGTGTGCGCGATCAATTATAGCACATGTCACCTCGCTGAGTCAGGATGTCAAATACAAATGTCCTTGGTGTTGCAGAGTCTCTGTCGCGGCGATAACTATTTACTGTTTATAAATACATTGATTAGGCAAGTGCTTATAATTGTAATTTTGTATAACTTTTACTGCATACAAGTAGCAAATTTTCATTATAAAATTCTTGTATTTCAGATATAGTTGAATATGTACAGTCCTCCGTAACAGCCGCTGTTGGCAGTTTGTTGTTGGGAATTGCAGGATGGTTCTGCAAACGTTGGATTCGGAGGAGACTTTCAGAACAACGTTGGCGGTTGATTAGATCTAGAGAAACCGAGTTGACTTCCTTCTCATTCATCGATGGCTCATTGTCCACTGCAGGAGGATCTAATTTAGATGAGTCAAATACTATAGTTAAGACAGCTCAATTAGATACCACTGCACACACTTTAGATTCTACTCTTACGACTGTAATTGAATCATCTAATTTGAATACCGCTGTAAGCGACACCACATTAGATAATTCAATTACAATTGAAACGGAATTATCTAAAATGGATTTGGTCGATGTGTCAATAACTCCATCCGATAGCGGAATCACCGACACTTCCACACCCGTGCGCACATCTGGGAGGCCTATCAATAAACCGGATAGGTATTCACCATCAAATTATTGATAGACTTGTTGTCTGTGAAAATTTGCTCTTGTTGTTTTAAAAGTATGTGCATTAACTTCGGCATCTATTCAAGGTTCATATATTTGGTTAAAAGACACTTACCTTCAGTTTTTTTTAGATAATCCCATTTCTTCCGAATAGTCTTTGAATTCTTGTTTAAAAACATTAGCTCGTTCTCCGTAATTGAAAACTGTGTTCGGTTTGAACGATATCTGAACGTGATCGTATTTTTTCCTTTTATTCTCTGTACTTGAACGTATTTAGATGCTCCTAGACTTGATTCAAAAATTGTTTTTTTTATCGGTATAAAGTTTTTGGAAATCCATTATAGTTATATTGGCTTGAGGTCTGTAGTTCAGATTTTATACTATCTTTTATCTTTAATGTACACAAACATATGTTTGTACCCACTTGAGGTTTTTTTTAACATGAGTTCACAGGGTCAAGTGTGTGCTCTAATTGATTGTGTTCCTCCTTCGTAGAACCCATATTTTTCGTTTCTTCTTACATTCGTTTGTAATATTGTTTTTGTGATATTTTTCAATCTCAATTGTTGCACAATGTGTTGATATTGTTATTATACTAGTTGGGCTTACTGCATTTATTGTTCCTTAAATATAATATTGATACTTGGTTGGGGACATCGTGTGTGACAATAGTCATTTTTTAACGAAATTTTCTTGATTTATTAGTGAATTTTGTCAGAAATTGCAAGTTAGCTGGTGGTTTGATATATTTTAAATATTGCAGACGAATCGTAAAGAAAGACTTGAGGACAAAAGATTGACGATTTAAATAGAAATTTCAAATTTTCGCAGGGTTCTATCTTTGACATTGTTGTTAAATTGTTATTATATTTCGGTGATCATTGTGTATACATTGTTAATTTTGTCAAAATTTGGTTAATATCTGTTATTTTTCTACCTCAACTATCCATCCATCCGTACTGTCAAAATTTCATATCGAGATTCATTGTCATATTTTTCTACCTCACCTATCCATCCATCCGTACTGTCAAAAGTTCATATCGAGATTCAATGTCATATTTTCTACCGCACCTATCCGTCCATCCGTACTGTTAAAAGTTCATATCGAGATTCATTGTTATTAAATTGTTATTATATTTCGGTGATCATTTTATACATTGTACTTCAGGATTAAAGAAATTTTAAATTTCTAATGTTCGCAGGGTTCTATATTGGACATTGTTGTTAAATTGTTATAATATTTCGGTGATCATTGTATACATTGTTGATTATGTATTTAGTATTTTTTTCTGGGCAAAAAAGCAAATGCAGACGAAAATACTTAGTGACATAATATGTGTAAATAGTAGCTTTTTGACTTATTATAATTAATAAACTACAGATAACACCACTCTGATGGCAGGACTGCTGGTTGGATTGGTGTCGATATCTGCTTTGGTCATGATATTTATAATCTAGAGATGCAGAAGAAGGGATAATTTGACTATTGTAAGAGATGATAAGATTGTTACTGAATTTGAGCTAAAAGTGAATAGTTAAGCCATCAATAAAATATGATTAAGAATTTGAAATTCAGACCTTATTCATATCAATTGATTATATAATCTGCATAATAGTCCGGTGGCAAACACCATATTTCTTGCCTATGTGTGTTTTGGAGTATATACAATGTTTTTTTTGGTGATTATCCTTGACTATATGTCTGACAACAAACTTCAGTCGGGTGCCACCCTGTCACTGCTGGGCAATTTTGTTATGGCACTTTGAAATTTAGAACCCGTTTGTTCTCTGAAATTCAACATAATGATTATTACAAGTGATGTATGTTAATTATATTGGTTTATTTTGTATAGTCATATTCTTTTTCAAATTCTTATATATTTATAATATATATGTGTTGGTTTTAGCTAAAAAATTGAACTTTTTTCTCATAAATATAGATATTTTCGCAAAATTTAGCAAAAATTTCGAGATATATACTAATCAAGCTACTCTTTTCCACAGTTGATAAAAATGTGCATGAATTATAGCGAGCCCGAAACGAGACCCCGCAGGGGTCTCGTTCTCGAGCGATAAGCATATACGTGTACGCGAAATCAACGCTATACTATTCGATGTTTTGGCGGGAAATCTATAAATATCGATTTGTTACTAAATATACTGACCTATTTAAATTAACGTTACTTATCAATTACCAATCAAAATTAACGTTACTTATTAGTTACGACGTTGACCTAGTGACCTAGAGACTACAGACTCCAGTATCCGGTTCCACCTCAAAGTCAAAGTTCATAATAATTAACATAACTGATTAAAGTGGTCAGGAGCAAAGGTGAGTTAGACTCCATTATAAATATCGAAATATTGTAAATTTGTGGATGATATTTTTCCATAAAAATGTCAACAACTTACATTTGTTACAACTTACAAGAGACGAAAAGTGCTGAAATTCGAAACGGCAATTGTAATTTGTAGTAAGTTGTAATTGTTCTGGAAAGGTTTTGTGTTCATATTTCATTCAATTATTACAAATATTTGACTCGAAACACAATTCTAGTTTGCCTATTGTACATTTGGAGCTTGTCTTTAATTTTCTATAGACGTTTTCACATAAAAGATTGATGGAATAGTGTCAAAGCTCGAAGCCAACAAACCGGAATTATATTTATAACTTAATCAACCAATATTCAGCGGTTCCCCTTTAAATCGACGGTTACCAAGGAAATCCAAAGTACTGCTCATCCTAACATCGGCGAGATAAAAAATAGTTCGCAACATTTTTATCATTTGAGTCATTATATTCACACAGGAAAGAAGGAATATAATTATGTAGTGTATTAAATTGTTGGCCAAATTTGTGTTTTTGTGCAAAAGCGAATGAAATACAAGCTTGTGCAATTTGTGGTGAATTATTACGCAAAACAATTATGTCAATAGTCCGCAGACATGACATTGAAATGTCTATTTTGTGTAATCTGATCGACAGAACACGAATATTTGTCAAGACGGAGAAATGCACATCACTGTCACTGTGGTAAGCATTTTGTGCCAATTTACGAACATTTGAACATGATATTTGATAGAAAAGTTTAGCCAGACAAGCCACAGCTTGGCACAAGAATGTTCAAAGGTTGCCGACGATTTTCAATTTCAGCGATTTCGCACAAAAAATAACAATGGCAATGCCTTTGACAAATGACCGCTAAATTGTTAATCATGATATAAATTGAGAAATGATGTTTCGCAAGATGAACTACATGTAGATGTACTATTTTAATGTATGCAAAATAGCATGACAATACGAATAATCAGTAAATAGAACTTTATGCATGTTTAAAATTAATTTTCCTAAATTCGCTGCATCTGGACTGTATCCTGTAGGTCACTAGCTCAATACTGACAGTAGCTGTTGTCAGTGTTGATATTTCAGTGCAGCAACCAATTCTGGTTAGAGGCACACTGGTCCAGGTGCTACCACGGCTGAGTAACTTTAAATTAACCCCCTGTGGTACTGGTACAGTCAGTGGTAGGGCCTGACGAAGATTCAATTCAATTTCGAATCTTAGTTCTTACATTCCGATTTGAAAGCGGTCGTGTGATTAGGGATATTTCGAATCTTTGTATACCACTTACAAGTCTTTTATCACCGGAATAGACTGCATAATAAATGTATATAAAAAACATCATTATATCCCCTTGAGTCTCCTTCCACGACCATCGGGGACCTCCGTATAGTCCAATGTGTATCTATAGTATAGGCTAAGTTGCCCAATATCCCACTGCTCATATGTATTGGCCTCCCAATCCCGGCGCTGGTTACTCGTGGAAGGTCTGTGTGTTACTCTTGCAACCTGCAGATACATGTAGGTATGTGATGGTTCATGTGTTCATCACGGTTATATATATAGTATACTAGCCGATGAGCCCGACGTTGTCCTGGCTATTCAAAAACCAAATTTCAAGTCGATAGCTCCACCCGTTTCTGAGATCTGGTCTGCGCGAAGCTGGCGTCGCACGTGCTCGGCGACCCGATAAAATTCGTATCCGGGGCAAGATACATTCACATAGCAAATTTCAAGTCGATAGCTCCACCCGTTTCCGAGATCTCGTCTGCGCATGCGCGAAGATGGCGTCGCACGGGCACGGCGACCCGATAAAATTCGTATCCGGGGCAAGGTACATTCACATAGCAAATTTCAAGTCGATAGCTCCACCCGTTTCCGATATCTCGTCTGCGCATGCGCGAAGCGGGCGTCGCACGGGCTCGCCAATACGACAACGTCGACCGCCTGGTCAAACTACACACACGTGCCAAGTTTCGTCCCGATCGGTCGAGAATCGTAGATTTGTATAAATGACAGACAAACAGACAGACAGACGTCTTCAAAATATATATGAGATAAGACAATAAAAAGGTGTGCTCAATTCAGGATGAGCCGAATAATTCAAAGGGATGAATAAGTCCAAATGTTTAGTTATGGAGGAGCTATGAAATTTGATTAATAGTATATTTGCTTGACTGACATACAACACTAATAGTATTAACCTATTTGTTTTAGGCTTGATTTTGGTTTTAGTTGGAGCGTTCATCAGAAAACTAAAACAACTGTTTGAATATATTATAGCTCAAGGACTTGAAATTCTCCACAACCAGGAAAATAAAAATGGACATGATATGCCAACATTTGGACGCTCCACCAGAATTAGGAGAAAACCAAATCGCTTGACATACTATTAGTTATGTTTGTCAGTCAAATGTTATGTATATTTTGTACTCACTTTTCTCCAAATCTGTTGCCACGCTGTGGTCTTTTGCCTCATTACGGTCAGAAATGGTAATATCGTTATCTGTCTAAATTCTGAAAAACTCATCTCTACGCCAGTGGTTTTCCCATCGGCAGATTCACTCTCATTATTGAGTCCTGCCCAATTTTTAACACTCTGTATACTGTGTCATCCTCGATTAGTTCATACACATGATCTTCCATGATTGCAAAGTTATCTATATCCCGTATCTTTTGCAACACATTTGGTATTTTGTTTGCAAATTTTCCGCTTGCTCCAGAGACATTGTGAAAGACTGCATCTGATCACACTTGTTGAAGGTTTATATATTTATATATGTTTAGTTTCCTCGAGTGTGACCTCACCTCCCCATGTGCAATGATGCTATGGAAACAGTACTGCCCTAAGGCTCTCATCTAGTATATATATTAGTAGTCCCTGTTTAATATTATATTAACATCTACTATGTAAATCTAATTTCACAAAGGCATGTAAAATAATTACTAATGTATAATCAATGCATCATTTTATTGGCATTATTCTGAATCGGGGTAACAGAAACGGAATTAACCATATTTATTATAAGTAATATTTACTATATAACTAATCTCACAAAGCCATATAAAGAATTAATAATAAATAAATTTAATAATATTATTCCGAATAAGGGTAAACAGAAACTTAATTAACCATATTTAGTAACACAATTAGAGGGCTTCAATTACTTCAGTTAACTTGAAATTAGCAATTTGTTTGTTTTTCTATTCAGAAAAATGGTTTATTGCTGCTATGGTTATTGCCAGTGTAATAGTGCTGCTAATTGTTATACATATAGTATATAAGACAATACAAATGTGTGCTCAATTCAGGAGGAGCCGAATAATTCAAAGGGATGAATAAGTCCAAATGTTTAGTTATGGAGGAGCTATGAAATTTGATTAATAGTATATTTGCTTGACTGCCATACAACACTAATAGTATTAACCTCTTTGTTTTAGGCTTGATCATGGTTATAGTTGGAGCTTTCATCAGAAAACTAAAACAACTGTTTGAGTATATTATAGCTCAAGGACTTGAAATTCTCCACAACCAGGAAAATAAAAATTGACATGATATGCCAACACTTCGACGCTCCACCAGAATTAGGAGAAAACCAAATCGCTTGACATTCTATTAGTTATGTTTGTCAGTCAAATGTTATGTATATTTTGTACGCCATTGGTTTTCCCATCGGCATATTCACTCAGTGCCATTATTGAGTCCTGCCCAATTTTCAACACTCTGTATACTGTGTCATCCTCGATTAGTTCATACACATGATCTTCCATGATTGCAAAGTTTTCTATATCCCGTATCTTTTGCAACACATTTGGTATTTTGTTTGCAAATCTTTCCGCTTGCTCCAGAGACATTGTGAAAGACTGCACTTTGTCCTTGTCAAGGATGTGCATATAAAGTTTTTTGTTAAAGAGGTTAATCTTTACAACAACACTTTCTATAGACACCACATAATCTCTAACAGCCTCCTCAGCCTTTATTCATTTTATTTCCAACAGCTCAGCCTGTATTCATTTTGAACTGTTTGGTACCGGTAGCTTCAACTAGAATGAAATGGCACATGGCCGATTGTGGCATTTTATATCTAGCAATAGCTGAATGTAGGTTGTGTTGTCATATGTAACTGTCATGTTAAGTCTTAAGTGGTGTGAATGATAGATCTTTTTGTAAAATGCCGGTTATTGTTGAATACCCTGATTGTTTTACACAGTTTAATATACAACCGAGGGGTTAACAACATTTGATCATGTATCAAAGAGATTCGAGTCATTGTATATTCTTCAAATTGCATGGCGGCACTGCAGCTATGAACTTATGCCGACATCGTTGTATATTTCTACAAGAAAGGCGGCACTACGTCTTTGAACTGGGCTGACTGTCAGTGCACTGAATGCCTTCGCCCTTGAATCTCATTGGACCAAAGGGAAGTTGATTGACATTCTCTCGAAATCAGGGAACCTACGGCATTTTAATCAGCGATATTCTCGGCGGTGTCATTTGCAGCAAGTACTAGTATATTTTGTTTGTATAAGTATGCTTAAATGTTACTAGTACAGGCTATCGCTTATAGTGTGGTGACTGCTAAATGAAATTAACTATTACCAAATACCTAATGCCAAATGAATCATCAGATATGATTGAAATCACTGTGAGCCAAGTAACGAATTCTAATGTGACAGATCCTAGAGGGCGACGCTTGTTTGTTTGGATCTTTACACAAGAAGTCCTCAATAGTATGCAAGCTTGCGAAACAGTATTTTTTTTATTTTTGCCGTCACCAAGCTTACTAGGTTTATACACAAATAGTGTGAAACATCAACCAGGATTCCAAGACGAACTTTTCGAATGGATGTATATCGAGGTCAAGCGACTTGAAACCACAGATGGAGGGATACCTGGAGGAATAATATTCGACGAGATGCCAAGAAGATCTCCTAATAACTAAAAATGGTGATGTAATGGGTGGGGTTTTCGGACATTGGCGAAGAAGGAAACATACAGACAACATTAAAGGATGGGGAAAAAGAAAAAAATCTCTTGGGAACCATGAGCTACATTTGGTATTTCTTGGGATTAGTGGCTTCAAATTTCCATTTGCACTCTTTGTATCTAGACAGGCACATGCCTCACAAACATACCCGCTCTTTTTGTGAAGCTGTTGACAGACTGACATTATATGGATTCACTGCTACATATACAAGTATGGATGGGGCGCAATGTAACCGATCCTTTATGCATCTGCATGGAATCAAAAGGTTCAGCAAAATAATGAATAGTAAGTCCAGTAAATCCTGATAAGACTGTAACGATCATGATTGACTATTCACACGTGATTAAGAAACGAAGAAACAACATACTTAAAAGTGGCATATTAAAGGGTTGTACCCGTGTTCTGGAACATGTCAATGGTTTATCTATTCAGTGGCAGATGTGGGTAGATGCATACAATTGGGATAGGAGGAACCCTCTCCAATACATCAGCGATTGACAAATGACCTCATATGAAAATGAGGAACCATTTGGCAGAAGATATAATTAATGCCGATATGTTAAATATCATGGAAGAATAAAAAGCATCTCTCGGAGAAAAAGGAAAAATTCTCAATGGGGCTATTAGTTTTTTGGAAATCACATCAAAGCTAATCGGAAATTTCCGTGATAAACGACCAATCACTAAAGAAAATGAATGACAAGCGTCTAACAGAAAACATGGAGATACTGACATATTTCGAATCATGGGAAACCAATGTGATGAATCAATCAAATAAAACTAAAACCGTTGACAAAAAAACAATTGATGTCACAAACACGAGAAGATATGGCTGCATGTGTTCGTGGATTTGAATTTTTTTCAAAAACAATGACAAAACAAAATTATAGCGTTATTCCAGCCCAATAAACTCAGACGTGATTGAGAACGAGTTATGTCGGCAAAGAGCAACATACAATGATCCAAACACAAATCCGAATGCACTGCAGTACAGGCGATCTTTAAATAATATAATATTAGGACAAAGTGCCGTATCGTGAAAATCCAACTGTGGTGAAGCTCATTATGGAGCAGAATCACAAGGTTTTCACAAGTCAACTCCATTGTAAAAAAAAAGAGAAAACATGTCACAGACAGCAAAACTACTATCATCAAAAGTAAATGTGTAAGAGTATAAACGAGTAGGGGCAACACATTGAGAAAAAGAGTTTAAAAAAAAACAAGTATGATTTTAGATATACTATAAATGCTTCCCAGTGGTCATTCAATGTTATACGTCAGTGTATCACCAATCTCAAATAAATTAATCGGTCAATGTAACCATGTACATGCAGTTCCGATATGGAACTACATATGCCTGTAAACCACCGATAACATTTTGTAATTCAACTACTTATGCATATCACTAACACAGTCTTTAGGATTACAGGTGTCAGTATAGCAGAACAAATATGTTTTGACATTTCCAAGAACCAATGTAAACATGTAATCAGATAATGAATATATTTTTCAAATAGTGATCAATTGGTAAAATGGTGCTATTATGTTACTACGTATATTTATGTAAATAAATTTTAGGTTTACACAACAGTTTTATATCTAATTTATTGGTCAGGGAGTAATATTGGGGAATGACTATTGGGGAGAAGGTTGTAGTATAACTCTGGATATATATATGTTAAAATGCGATACATGATTACAAATTAATAACTGCACACAGAGACGTGGCTAGAGTGTCTAACTTCCAACTTGGAATTTCCAACTCACCCCACCCCCAAATTCAGACAAAAATTCCACAAGTGCAACAGACAATTTCATTAGAACCACCCTTCAAGTCAAAGCTTAGAAATTTCATTTACACCCCTTCCCCATGGATTATAATTTTACAAATTGTTAGAAATTTTCAACCGAGAGTTTGGCATTGATACTGGTTCAGGGGATGCTTATATTTGGCCTGAAATTTCCAACTGCAGTCATGTCAAGCATGGAATTTCTAACTGTTGAAATGTTTGCTAAAGTTGGGGGTGAGAAACCCACTTTTTCCACATCTCTAGAGTGCAGAGCATACATCTCTGACATTTTATTTGTGTCGTAGGTATACAAACCAAGTTGTACAACAACAGGATAAGTCTTCCAAAGCTTCAGTGGACCCTGATTCGATACATTTTGCTATTTCGTCTGGCTGGGATACAACTAAATTTGGATTAAAATCGATAACCCTCAATTCACTTGTCTTTTTCGCCCTTCCTATTGCCAAAGCCAACTGCCCTGGATAGCAGATCTGCAGTCAACTTCAACACTGAAAATACAGACATTTCAGAATGTCAATGCAAATTAAAAATAAAAATATGCTGAAATTATTTTCTGTTAGTTTGATTATCCAATAATAGCAGTTAGAGTGAAATATGTTGATTCAGACCAAAAACAGTATAATTTCCTACTTTTTAACTGAAATCTGCAAGGGGAAAGTGACGATACGGTTGGATATTTTAAGTTGGGTTGGGGCCGCTGTTACCGGGTATGTCATGGTGTATGCTTCGGCTTGAACTTGAAGTAATATGACTAACCAAACAAGCAATATACACACACAGGCTCTGGCACAATAGACCCCCGCCACCCAAATACATAAACACATACCGGTATGTACATACCAGAGATACATGTACAGGTATAACGCTTGCCTATGCATGGGCAATGTCACACGTACACATGTAACATACATAACAGGCAATTCATATTGTTCAAAGAAATTATCGGGAAATGAAAGTTTAGTTCGGTAGAATGAATGAGATAATTTATATTTAAAGATACCCCATCTGTTTCAACGCCAAATTAGTGAAGATGGAAGTTTCAAAAGTACTCTTTAACCCTTTCATGGTGGGAGCTGTGCTGGTTCAGCATTAAATATCCTATACCATTGCATTCTCTTATACTGGTATATGCTATTGTCCCATTTGGAGCCTTGCATATATAAGAGAATGTACTGGCTTGTAATGTCAAGGTAAATACTGTTAGGCCAATGAATTATCTTATATACGTGATGCTCCATATGGGAGAATTGCATATATAAGAGAATGCATTGGCAAAGGGTTTTTCGCAAAATTTCAGGAAGCTCCACAGATGGTGATATACCCCCGCAGTAGCAAATTGAAACATGTGCAGAATGGAACTCAAATTTAAAATAAACAATGGAGAATAACTTACCGATTCAATGACATTCCCTGCGACTTGTGAATGGTTATAGCGTACGCCAATTTCAAACGAAACTGAAAGAGCTCAGCCAAATTTCCACCAATTTATGGGCTACACACTGACAAGAAATAAGATTAATACTGTTAAAGATTTACAGTGGCAGTTAGAATAGAAGCGACCCACAAGAATGTTCAAGTCTTGAAATTGTTAAATCCGATAGTTTCAAGTTTGCCATCAATTTCGACAATGCTCGACAGATTACCAAAGCTTCACATTATTATACTTGAAGACAGTGATATAATATGTGATCAATTTGATGATGCAATGAATTTCTGAGTCGTTGTGAAACTCGATGATAGTACATATTGCATAAATGAGGTTAGTATTTATTTAGCATGATAAAATCTATGTAACATTTATAGATTAAAATTAGTATGGTGCATAAACCAGGTCGTTGTTTGTTTTTGTTTACAATTTGATTTCATATTGAATCTGTTTCAAGATATAAATTTTAGTTATTGTTGGTCAGGCAGTTTATTTGCCTGGAACCTGCCGTCGAAATTAAGCTATGGCAAAAGTCCATATATACACAGATCGACACGATGTGTAAATGGTTTTTCGATACGGCACGAGTGCTGTCGCGGAAAGATAGAACGAGAGGCTCTTGCCTTAAAATACAGGATTAGAAGGTTTATTTAAGCTCATACAGGGCGTGTTTGTCATGTGATTATTCTTTTATTTAAATAGTTCCAGTTTCATGGTTGAGGCGAACGTCATTTTACGTCAACGAGATGCGTACGGAACGTACGTTCCATACGGATTTGTAAATATGGAACAACAATAACACTGTACTTCTAGGAACAAGCGTGTAATAAAAGGCATTATTATCCATCCCTTAACTAACACCATTTCCGATTGGGCAAAAGCCGCCACGTGATAGTCCTGGAAAAAGTCATATTGGACTCCCGAAAGTCATATTGGACTCCCGACTGTACAATATCACTTTTTATTGGGACTTCGTGACGTCACGAATTATCTGTATTGCGAAATAAATCGGTGAAATTGTGGTGCGCGCGCAACACTGATGGATTTTAGCAGACGTTTCACTTCGGCATTGAGTTTTTTCTCACTTCCGTGTTTACTTTTCCAAATTATGCTTTCTGATGATCAATATACAGGCTTTTATAGGTAATTAAGTGCCGACAAATACCAAAAATAACCACAAAAGTCTAAAAAATTTGATATACATACAGATGGATAATGAAAATGTCATACAATGTTGTGTACAGTATGATTATTTTTCTTGTACTCGTCCAGGTTGTGGTGAAGTCATATTGGACTCGACACTGGCGTGACTCGTCCAGTATGACTTTTCACCACAACCTGGACTCGTACAAGAAAAACACATACGGTACACAACATTGTATAATAACTTGATAATATAGAATGTTATTTAATCGCATAAAGCAGTACCGGTACCACTGAAGATAATCGGTAGAGATGAGAAATCGATAGCTGAGAGGCTCTCATGCATACGGACCTGTGATCACAATCTGGACAAGGTATTCTGACAAAAATCCGAACTCGGTCAGATATGAAGTTTGTCAGACTGAAAAGTCTTACATGTACGTGTGTATTAAAGATCACTCTATACAGATCCGAATATTTGTCCAGGTATGATGTTGTGGGTGCAATAGTCATTTGAACAAAAACTAAAAAAGGATAGCACATTTCCATAACACAACCCACATTGGTTTCCGCACAAATATTAGAAGATCTATATTCAAATACTGTGTGTTTATGGCTGTATTCAGACTGGATGGGTAGACCTATTCATCCAAATTATTATCCAATATGTGGATACCAAATGTTCGAACTATGGTTTGTCATGTGATTCATTTAATATACAAATGGGTGTATGTGCTAGTTTAGAATTTGACACATTACTACATCTGTTGAACAATCATATTTCTGAAATGTATTTCACTGCCTACTGTAAAGTTGTACAAAAAGATCGTTCTTTATTTTTTACTATGTAAGTGAAAAACAACACTAAATGCTGTTTATTGTTCTGCACTGATTAAAAAGAAAGCTTCTTGCTTCTTATATTATGTTGGTGAGTTTACTTAATTTCAGGATTTACACTTCTACCATGAATTACCACTTTCGACACTCATGACTACCGAAATTATCCCAAGCACAACCTCCATCTCCAGTTCAAAGACATATAACAACACAACAGTTCATGACTTCTTCGGCAAACTAATTCAAGGTGTGTACTTTGATACATGTATCATTAGAATAATGGACGTGTGTCAATAATTAATAAAATTAGATGATTTTGCTGTCAAAAAATTAAAAAGAAGAAAATATAATCTGTAAACTTAACAATAGTTATTCATAACCTTATCTTTAATTTGTTAAGGAAATTTGTTATTCTAATATGAGAAATAGGAACTTTATTAGATCATGATCCATTATATATAGAGATTAAAAGATGCATATACTGGTATTATCAGCACAATTTAATCTTATGTAATACATAAATATTATAACATTCATATTTTCTTGAAATTCACAAAATTAGCAGAGCAATACGTAAGACCACTAACTCACGGTAAATCCGCCATTTGGTCACCGGATGTCGAAGTTAAGTAGCATCTATTTTTAGCATATGGCTCCAGTCTGGGAATTCCCAAAATAAAATGGCAACAATTCGTTACCGAATCGCAGGTGCGACAATTTCATAAAACAAATTAAACAATCACCCTGGATACATACAATACGTAGGTTTCGCGCAGTAGATGGATTGAGTGTATCACGTATATGCTTTTGCATTTTTATTTTTTGCAATTACGCGCTATTTATCAGTAAATTATGAGAAGTTCGTTGACAAAAGGGGCCGTGACATTCACGAGTCTTGTTGTCTTCAGTTCGATGGGACCAGTATCATGGAAATAAGAACAATATATATGCCTAGTTTGGCTAATAAACACGCACTTATCGATAATAATCGCATGTTTCAGCTGATATGAGGCGCCATACAATAGTCTAATCAGGATTGAAATAACAAATAATAGTTAAAGAAAATAAGTTATCTCAATCTTTTGGTTATTTGCACTCAAATCAATTTGCATACATTCCGCATTTAGCTGTCCAGGAAGACATGCAACTCATTTCTTAGAGTGGACTGTCTGACCCCCCCCCCCACCCACCTTCAACTACCTGTGGCGCATTGTGTTCATGCAATCTTACACTAGACATCCAAACTTTGTTTTCCTTGGAGGAAAATATCAGCACAATCATTTGTTAGCATGTATAATAATCACTGGTACTATTATGTTAGTGTTTCCAAACGCTAAAATGTTCATATATATGCATTAGCTGTTCATTAGCTGATAACCAAATAAGAAACAATTCCCTACCACACAAAGCATGGGCACACACACTTCCCCTACTTTTATGTCCCGTTCACCATAATTTGTGTCTACATTCCATTCGTGCGTGTGTGTTTCATGCAGATGTGCAAAATAATGATATAAAGTAATGAGTCATAATTAATGGGGGGGGGGCATTTTATGCTTTTCAGAATCAAATAGAACAAATATTTCCCCGTGGTAGTCAATTTCAAACCTAAGATTAATTATAGTTTCTTTCAAATTGCACGCCTTATATGTGCTGTAGATAATTGTAAAAATGGTGCAAGTTGAGATCCCTCATCTTACATTATTTATGGGGGAAGATGCACAAAAGAGTGGGTCTGAAACAGTTCGTCGACAATTATTTAATAAGCCCTCACCTTCAATTAGAAGAAAGCCACCACCCAAAAAGAAGATGAAATTCGATATTACTGACACTGAAATTATAAAGAATGAAGGTGTGTCACATAGATGTACTCATGGTGAAATTGTGCAGTCTTCTCTGTAATCACCTGTTCAAAGTGTGACAGACAAGTGTGCCTGAAGATGATTCCAACAGAAAATCTCTGTCAACGTGTGTCAACACTTCATTAGTAGTAACTCCGGTCAGTGTGGGGCAGAAACATTACCGGTAGATACCACAGAACACATATCTGTCACACCAAATATTAGCATGGAACATGGCTACAGCTACGCTTGTCCAGGACTTGTCCAGGACCCTCAACTTGCACCCCTAACATTGCCATGGAGAATAGCTATACATCTCCCACAAAGTGTCTCCAAACTGATAATTACAACTGTCCCAGTTGCTCAAAGATTCCAGATAAAGAAAACTTTTCATACAGTGATGGTACTAAAGTTATATGCAATTGCAGTATCAATTGTGAGTGCCCAGGTTGTTATAAAAAACAAACGCATATTGATGAGTTACAAAGGGTATTGGTTCAAATGAAAACTGGTCACACTGCGACACCAATTACGCCTTCCACACAAAGAAAAGCAAAGCAAACTCGAACAATGCACTCATTTATTATGAAAGACAATAAGTCAGTTCAATTTTATACCGGCCTTCCCAATAATCCAACGTTAAACGTGCTATTTAATTATATTGAACCAAACAAAAATGAGGCAATGGCGTCCAAAGCAGTTGGCAAGAAACAAGAGGAAATTTTAAACACCAAAGAGAATCGGAAAAGAACCCTCTCTTACAAAGAATGAGCAGTTCCCCATGGTGTTATTTAAATTAAGACTGGGATTACTTCACAAAGACCTAGGGTTTAGATTCAACATACCGCCGTCCAGTGTGAGCATGTATTTCACAGCTTGGATCAAGGCTCTATCTGACTTACTTAAACCATTGATACACTTTCCATCTAAGGACATTGGGTTTACAAATTTACCAGACCAGTTTAGAAAATTGTATACACGCTGTCGAGGAATACTTGACTGCACAAAAGTCCACGTTTGAGAGGCCAAGAAACATGTTGATACAAGCAAAAAATGGTCAGACTATATAAAATTAATACAGTCAAATACCTTGTTTGTATAATACCCAGATGATGCATTAGTTTTCTATCAAAAGATTGGGATGGAAGAGCCTCAGATCAACAGATTGTTCGCAATAGCGAGTTTTGCAACTAGTTGAACCATATGATTAATACATGGCTGAATAAGTGTTCACCATAACAGAAGACCTGTTAGTACATAATGCAGGTCTTGTTATCCCACCTGGTGTTCGGGGTAAAGAACAAATGACAAAGACCAAGAAGACGACAGAAATAGCAAACCTTAGAATTCATGTGGAACGCGCAATTGGACGAATGAAAGTATATCGCATTATACAGAATATTCTTCCAATCTCATTGATTTCACAAGTTGTTGATATAGCAAGAGTTTGCTGCATTGTGCAATTTGCAAGGCACATTGGTCGCCTAATTACCAAGTATTTAAGTATATCCCTACTCTGACTCATTGTTCTCATGATAGTCTCATATTTTTATGATCTTTTGGTTGGAATTTATAATTTATAACAGCAGCATGATTTTGCTATTTAGAATGTGCACGACAATAATAGTCAGTATAAACCTGATTCCATATGTATCTAGGAGGTTGTTACTTTCAGCTCTCATGTTTGATGTAACTAAATTAACCAACTGATAGAGACAAAGGAAAGTTGGTCCAACTGGGTGTACCGGTATTTGTTGTATTGTAGTCACAAATACTTTTATATGTCATTTTTATTGACGCCTCAAATACCGTCTGAATACTCATAAGGCCACTTTTAATTTACTACAATATTAGCATCATTCACATAAATTTGTATAAAAAGTGCTTTATTGAATTTTATGAATGTCACTTCATACTTAGTTAAAATAGCTTATTTTTTAATTCCTGGTAGGAAAGTGACTCAATTTCATGTTAACGTCCCGTCCCATTCCTATGTGTTCCATCTATATATAGAATTTATAGATAATGTATTTGCTATCTCATTTCAAGATACCACATTTGTACTAAGTGGTTACAAGTTAATGCTAACATGGAAATAACTAAATTTGACCTTATTCATTTTCATAATTGGATTAATTCAGTGCATTATATGCCATTTTGGGTAGTTCAATCACAGATGGAAGGACTGATCTTGTACTATAAGTTTAATTTGTAAGTTGAATAAACATACTGGTGTGCACAACCATATTATAGAGAATAGAGAGGCTTCGATTGAAAACTTCAAACTTTGCTCATCAAACATGATCAGACTATACTATTCCTCGCTGTACCGTGGTATATCTTGTCCGAACGTAGAACTACCGATATGGTCTGTTGATAAACTATGCACAGAGTGTGAATTGTTACACTCGAGTAGCAACCTTAGTTAATTAATACATTAGTGTGGACTATTTCGTATCTCATTGACATGAGAAAGTTTGGGCTTTCAATCTAAGCCACTATTGTCATGTTTCTGATTCAATACCTGGGAACAGCTAGTAGCATATGGATATCCCACTCCATCAAGCATGATGTAATGATGCCAAATATTGTTGTCGAAGTACTCTAGGTAAGACTGTTACATGTATTTGTAATAGTTCTTTCAAGCCTGCAAAGGGGAACAAAGAATAATCCTGATGAATCCACCGATTAATTTAAACTGTTGCAGTGTAAAATATCATCATGTTTGTTAAAATAATACTGTACTCTACTGTTACCTATTTAATATGCAGGTATTCAAATACCATAATTATGATTGTATCAAACACATTTCTGCATACAGATGTGTACATAGTGGCATGCAGGTAAAGGCATACCGGTATTTATACCAACCGAAGGGACACAGTATTGAATCAGAAGCATAACATAGATAGAAAATCTGAATAAAGAAAAGTAAAGGTAGATTATACATATTCATAGATACAAAACAATGGGCTAAGTCAAACAAACGTTAGTATTGCACACCATTGGAAATCTTTAATTTTGAAAATGAACTCCATATGCCTATGATATTTGTTGATAGGAAAATGCTTGTATATGTACCGTAGTATATGACAAGATATTTAACTAATGTTTTTCAAACTCTTTCTCAAAACTGTGCCCCGCTGTGATTCTCCCGGCAGCAGTTTAGTTTGTCATCAGTTCATGTCGGGTCAAAAACATACCAGGAAATACCACTTAGTTTCTGGTTGAATTATTCTCACGGGCTGTTGAAGAAAAGACTCACTAGACTTTTGCTCAGCTCTTGGCTTCTTGATTTCCATATCACATATACGAGCTGGCGTCACTGGTCCTGTTCTCTTTGGATTTGTCCAACCACATGCCTGAGATTTCACAGCAGGTTGGATGTCCCCATACTGCCAACAGAAGTAATCTTTCAGGAGTAATGCAGCCACATGATTACATGTTTGTCCCAACCTAAATATGAGTTATACTATTATTTATAACAGTTGTTATTAACCGATCCATGACAGGCAGGAGTTGCGGTGGTGCAGTATTCAATATCATGTGCCAGTGCATTATCTTGTATATGCGAGTCTCCCATAGAGAGCCTCGCATATATACATGTAAAATTGTACCGGCTTACAAGGTCAAGATAAATATTGTTATGCCAGCGCGTTCTCTTATATATGTGAGGCTCCCTATGGGAGACTCGCATATATATCAAAATGCATTGGCACACGGTATTGGCAAAAATTCAGGAAGCTTCAAACATGGAAGGGTTAATGAGTCGACAATTATTTAGCAAATTCTTTAACAATTGATATATTAGGTTCATTTAATGGTAATTATCACCTGTAAGTAGACATACCGTATATCGTATACATGTTTTAGAATATAATTTCCTAACAATATATGTATGGCTTAGAGTTATTCTCATTAAAAAAAGAAAAGAAAACCCAGTATGCTGCTTATTTGGTTCACTATATATTTTTTGCATTTCATTCAAAAATAGGGTAGCTATGTCAGCAATTTCAGTTTTAATTTAATTTTACTTATATTAAATACTAGTATATATTTACTAGTATTAAGTCCTTGAAAAACTACTCAATAAGGCTGCGTTGAGATGACATATCAACAGTCAGCTCGACAACAAGCAGAACTTCCTTACCCGACCCGCATTCCAAGTGAAAATGAAAATCTCGGCATGAATACCGTACGCCAAGATAGGCGAGAGGAAACATTTTTGTTCGGCCTTTAATACGGCACCTGCTGGTGGTACATAATAATTTTATTCAACACAACTGCATAATGCCCTCTTTATTTCACCAGATTTCTAGGCAGACCCGAACATTGTGTCGTGGATCATTCATTCTCTGCGATGGTCTACATTCTGCTTTAAAAAAAACATAAATCACTACTCTCGCTGATCCCGTGATAAAAGATGTCAACCTGAACATTTGAATCGAAGTACCTGTTTTCAACTCTTTCATGGGGTCATTTAAGTCGAACCAACCTGTTTTCAACTCTTTCATGGGGTCGAGTTAAACTGACATTATCTGCAACGAGGAGATCTTTGTAGCTTCGCAGTCGTTCTTGTTTTTTTTATTCCGCTGATGGTAGTATAGTATTGACCTTTTATTTTCCCACACCGCAAACGAACGTGCAACTAGAGCTTCTTTATCTCCAGTGACAGTCAACCCTCTTTTCCGAAGAAAATCTTTTAATGCTGTCACCGTCCACCGCTTAAACGACTGACTGTCCGCATCGTCACCTAACTCTGAAGATGACATGCCACAAAACAGTTGTAAACCCGTAGTTGCACTCAGAATAACTGAAATTATGTCATCAAATGCTGATAAAAAAAGCCCGCACTGTCGAAAGTTTACAAATGGATGCTACTTAACTTTGAGCTTTTACCGGTGGGTTGGGTAAAATGCTAGGAATCGGACCAGCTGGAACCATCGGACATCTTGAAACTCGCGAACCAGTGACAACCCTTATTTCATTTACGAACGCAGCTCACTATCTGTCATATACCTATAATTTCATAGAAACATAACCGTATCAAAAGATACAGTGATACGCGACAATCGTCAACTATTGCTTCTAGCAAATCTGGTGTTAGCTTGGCATTTGTTTTACTTCGATATTCAAAAATTAGTTTATGTATGGGTCACTCTCTATTTCTGTCCATATCGAAGTTAGATTTTGGACTAACTTATATGACGGTATTCGTCGTTCCATAAGGTGAGGTCAGTCAAACGTTAAATGTTCCTGACTTTTGATTTTAACTAATACTCAATGTTAGCTATACATTGGCAGTTACCTCAACGTTTTACCTTAAATGTGATATGTATTGAACCCTTAACATGAGAAACATCTTATGGCGTCTTTATATGTGACTGACCACTGGTATGTAGGCCTATCTAAAGGCCTTTACGTCATTTACATAACTGACATCAACCAAAGGACGATTTTCCAGTAAACTTAGTTAATTGATTTAAATGCATTTAAATAGGAAATTGTATGCCTTTTATAACGTCAAGCGTAACTAACGCTGAAGGGGTCATTCTCACCAAAACAGTGCTGAAGGGTTCACAGGGTTTGAAAATGTGCTGAAGGGTACACAGGGTTTGTGATGGGCACGAACACTATTACTTAAATTGTGTTTATGAAAGTATGGCGCCCATTAGCAGTTTGTTTTCAATACATTTTGATATTCATTGGAATGTAAACAATTATTCTCTAACAGAAATCATGGCAGATACGAAGACTGAATGTCCTTTAGAATGACATTTCAAACCCTGTGTACCCTTCAGCACATTTTGAAAATCCTGTGTACCCTTCAGCACTTTTTTTGGTGAGAGTCACCCCTTCAGCGTAACTAACATCAACATTATACGTAATCTGAGAGTTTCCATACATCAGATTGATTTACTCGTGTTGGTAGACGGCTGGTCCAATAGAAATAACAGCTATATGGCACACACTAACTATACCTTCTATAAATAACAGCTATATGGCACACACTAACTATACCTTCTATAAATGGGGCCCTCTATGAGCGGGTAAACGAGTTTTAGTTCCGATCTGTGTTGGTTAGACAATCAGAGAGAAGATTCCTGATGCCTGAGGGATATATATTGGGTTTAAACCAAACAGATTTGGAAAAATCACAGAGTAAAGAGACATTCACAAGTGTGATGATTGTGTTGAAAGCATTATCACTGTTCATGATATTTAAAGAGGAACGCATCATTTGGGGGAGGGGGTTCGCTTCAAAATGGGCAACACAGGAAGTTACACATCAATGGAATGGGCACTCAAAAATGTATATACACCATGTCTATATTCTATTGAGAAAATGTGCATTTCAGATTGCTGTTAACAATAGTATTTTGTATTTAAATATAGACGGCACTCGTTTACTTCACGTGGGGAAAATTATTAACTTCATATCGCTATATTTTAGGTACTTGTCATGTATGTAAGGTGTGACATGATGCTGGTGGTTGTTATTGTCCAGTCTAGTACATATTTTACACTTTAAACGAGTGCCCTTTTAATATACATGAAAATGCACAACTTGAGGTCTATTTGAATGAGGAAATAAATTGTAATTGTTTAACGGAGACTTATAATATATTGACAATATGAATATGTATATATAATTATTTTTCATTCAAAAGTTCTTAAATCCTCGAGTGATGAGCAGCATACTTTAGCTTTTGACAAAAACAGTTTCTGTTTTGGCCATGGATATTGACTCTTGTCAATAATTGAGATACACACCAGTGATACATAATTGAACCTGTTTTTAGAATTATATTTAATCTACACATACCATTGTTAGAAAAAGTAGGTTAATCTATGACATATAATATTGTAGTTATTATGATTGCTGAATTATGAATGGCAGTAGGTAATCCCGTTTCCTGTCCTCAACTAACCTCAATTTAACAACAATTTAAAAAACAAAGCGGATATGTGACTCAGGATTGGGTCGTAACGTTTTACTAACACATCAAATTAACTCCAAATTTCTATCTAGGGTGCTTCTATTCTTTTTTACAATAATATATGTCTGTCAATTTCAACTATTATGTCATTCTTCTCAGATGTATATAAATTGATTATATGTTATTTAAACTATATTGACGTAGCACACCAGAATGAAGTACTCACAATGTTTGATTACATTCGCCGAAGCCATATCTTCAGTAAGTCCTCCGTTGCTCACCACACAGGAATAACTCCCTCCGCTGCTCACTGAGAGAATCTGAGTTAGCGCTATCCACAATTTACGGATTGTGAACTTTCTCTTTATTCAATTGTGCTTGTGTCATTCATAAATTTTCAATGTTTTCCTTTCTATATATTTCAGGGTGACACGTGACTGATTTAAATATATATGGATTTACAGGGAAAAAAGAACTTTATAAAAATAAAAATTGCAATTCAAAGTATCAAGTTGTTGAGAATGATGATAAATTCAACATAATTAAAATGGAATCACCCAAATTGAGTGCAAGGCATACAACACACAATAAACCGACGAGTTAAAATACTAAAATAGTTGAAAAGTAAATGGTGTTGACATTCAACTTAAAGATAGAAAAGAATGGTTAATGCAAGTTAAGAAGTTAACTAAAGCAAATTATCACACATACTCAAATGAAACAAGCAGTAAATGCCCGTGAAGTTTCTCATATCCCCAAATCAAATAATAATGTTAAAACTTATGCAAAAATAAAACAGGACACATTACACAAAAAAGTTAATATTGCATGTACCCCTGTGCCTTACTCAATCTTGATTCAAATAGGTAAACAGCATGTGTATGTCCTTTGTGATACCGGAGCACAGTGCTATATACTTAGCAACCGCGTATATAAGCAAATAACGAACAGACCCAAACTTAACAGAAAGAAGGATAATTGGACTCCAGTCACAAGAAGCGAACTTAAATGATTGATCCAACACAAACTGCTATAGTAGATGTGTATATATACTAATGTAGACTAGTTTCTCAAGTAACTGGTGATGGACCTGTTGAGTTTTCAATAGCGGGATAATATGAATTGTACGTGACACGTAGTGGAGCTACCAGACAGGATGTGCCTCAAATTTGCCTTTTATCGGCGACATAGTGCTAAGAATAATTTATGCAACATCACACAGTGATCACGACGCAGATGACATGCCAACTTGACAAGACGTGTCGTGGATTGTGCAATCTTGTCTGGATTCTGGCCCACAAATCCAAAATGACGTCAAAAACCGTGTCATGACGTCTTTATTTTTCGTTTTAATTAAGCTAACCAAAGAAATTGATCTAATTGAAATTTATAGACCAGAATCCTTCCCCACACTACTACTGACACTAGTTGTAACTAAGTTTAATTTCAGCCAGTTTAATTTCTGGAGAAAACTAGCAATTATTAATTATACATGTATTTGTTAATACCGACAAATAGTAAGCAAGTGGCAAGAATTGGAAAACTTGCTTAAGTATCTTAATAAGATATAACCAACTCCTTGACTGTTCATTAATAAGAATCGAACCATGTTTTGCATTGTTGGATAGCTTCTGACAGGTTGATGCTCTATACATGGACATGGGCATCATGGTGGCATTTTTGTAGGGATTAATATTAAAGTGCGATACTTGGATGTTTTAAACATTTATTTACATAACCGGTATACATAAACAAGGCACTTATCTCATGAACATATATAACAAAGTCATATGAAACAAGAAATACAAAATGCACAGAACAGTTGTAATGGAAGTTGTAACAAACTATATAAATTTATACCAGACACATTTGTACATGTATATATGTAAATTCAAATGCTAGATTGAGTTGCATGTGCCTGTCTTTAAATTTTACCAATGCATTTGTTGCTATTTTGCAGGTTAGTGGACTAAAAATTTACATTTGTGTCAATATACTAATACAATGGTGGTGGGAGTTTATGTTTTTCTCCATACATTGTGTCTTCTCTGAATGATTACTGTATTCACCATTAATTATGCCTCGATCACATTGTGCTGCTGTTGCAAAAATGGGACTAGAATAATGAATAATTGGCATAAAACAGTCCTTATTATTCCCTGTAAAGTGAGAAATGTAAATAATATTTGTTGGTATGTGGCAAACAGGGGTGGAAAAATAAATATCACCCGTTGATATAAAAATATGATGGCGCCTCCCAGAAAGTATACTGCTCATCATGTCGTTAAGAAAAGTGGAACGAGATGACGAGATATATTTCGAGGCTCACTTGAGTCAGACAAAAAAACTTAAGTTGAAAGTGTTCACTGATATGCGAATAATGAATTTTTCCAATAACTATGGATCAAGAACAAATTTCTTCAATTTAAGTCAAGAAGAAATAAAATGGATAGTGAAAACTTACGCCGGTAAGTAGAGCAATTTTAATGTTAATCATTCGAATACTATATTTCCAATATTTCAAGACGAATATTTTTTTTTTATTTTATTTTTTTTACTTTTTCTTCAGAATTTGCAATCGCCTGGACCCAAATTGAGGCCTTCATACGAACAAAAGACAAAGAGGTGAGTCTTTAACTTGCTATGCAAATTAACCTGAGTCAAATGTCGGTTTGGTTCACAAATGAGATCGCATTATATATATATAGGGTTAGCTCTTGCAAGTATCAAATATTCAACCGAAGTTACATAAGTTTTTTGTTTGTTTGTTTTTGATGCTCAGAATTCGCGACGATGCAGTTATTTCTTTAAATATATTCGATCAACAATCGTGAGCTAACCTTAAATGGAACAAATGGACCGTATGTAGTAAATGTAGTAAACATAAAGAAGCACAGTCTATATATATAGGGTATGAATGAAAATGTATGAATGAAAATGAAGAAAAAAAAAATGTTTATGAAATCGGTGATATAATTATCCGAACATGTATGATATGGAAATATAATGTTATATGTCGATTAGCACGCGTTGTTTGTGTCTTCGAGCTGAACGTCGCGGTTTGGGTGTTGTTTCCGGTGACGTTTTATCAGAATCGGTCGTAGCTGCTCCAATTGGGTATCTCCTAGATATTTGAGGCGTATCTGTATGCTGTAACACCTTATACAGTTTTGTCGCACCACTGTATGAACCTGGATTTGATAGTTTGTAGTAGTATACTTCTGCAGAAACAATAATGTTTTTTGGCAGATTGTGCTATCCTACGCCATTGAACTCGTCCGATATACTGACAACAACAACCCACACGCGTAGTTTTGTGTATATATTCCATACCAAGCGTGCGACATTGATATCGTGTCATACGTGCATATCCATATGCTTGCGACATACACTAGTTATGGCAATAGTCTGTCCAACCGGTAGTGGTACATTGTATTCAATCGTGGCTACTTAATTTCACATTGCGTTTCCAAGTTGATCAACATATCCTGGTATATATTGACTGAAAAATGCTTTCTTGACGTACGCGTAGTAGCAGTGTACAAATTATTGATGTAGGAACGCTTTGCGCACAAACAAATAACGCCTTATAACGGTGTGACATAGCCTGTAATTGGGTACAATATTCTCGACTCTGGTATGACTGAATTTGGGAATTATGTGCATGCCTGCATGCGTCGTAATGATGACACTTATATGGTATTGACTGAACGTGCTGTCCTTACACATTCCATTCGTTCGATATACCGATACCAGTAACACACGCGTGCGGTTGTGTATGTATCCCACACATTGATATAGTGTCAAATGGATGTGTTCATATGCTTGCGACATACACTATGACATGGGTCTGACAATCCTTTAATGCCACTATGTTCAATCGACGTTAGTTCTTAATGTCACACATGTGTTCTTTGGTTGGGATATGGTACGAGCACCCATATACTTGTGACATGACTGTAGCAGGACTTGTTCTTTCAGATTGTGAACTGTACTATACTATATGACGTGACCATGTGCTCAAACAATTCCCTCCAACTTATCCACATAAGCATTTCCATCTCAGATTTGAATAGTTGGATATTTTCGGACTACATGACTTAGCTGTGTAGCAACATATCACGAGCTATACAGCACACCTTGTAATCACTCCAAATGTAGTGCCGAATTTCAACACACAACTTGGAGCATATTGTACTGTAATTTTATTATATATCCACGCTGTCAAGCAGACCAGATCTTCGGTGTTACCAGTAAACACATCGAGTAGATATACCATGTTGTGAAAATGTGAACAGTGTCGCACAAAAGAATAACCTCTTCGAAAGTTCTAATTGAGCACAGTAAGAAATGTCATTATTTCCCTTTATCTTTGTCACAGCAATTTCGTTGACAAATTTCGATACCGGTATAATTCAAAAGCGGTAATTATTATAAATGTATTTTGGACGCAAATGGCCAGATTTAATCTACGTGGGCTTTATTACGTTTACGTATGGTCATATTAATATATAGAGTATGATGCTATATTATTAAAATACAAATCAACATTATGATACAAATTAAGCCTCCTCTTAGAGCCAATACACTAAGTTATTTTGTGCTTGGTGTTTTGTGTGAAATTAGTAATTATTCTAGCAGTTCTTGGTGCCAAAAGTATTAAAAAAAATAATGATCTTCAACCTCTCAAATATATTAAAATCCATTGTTTTTGTTTCTCTCCCGAACTGGCCCTGTCAAGGGAGTGGAGAGCAATATTGGGAAAGAAGGCGCATCGAAAGAGAATTGCTTTATTGTGCTGTGATGAAGCACATTGCATATATCAATGGTAGGATTGTGTAAAATGTCAAATAAAATTAAAATATCCCAAGCGCGTTATAAGAGTACACATTTGGTTTTGATTGTAATAACTTGGTCAAGTAAGTCAGGTATCTATTCCAGTATGTTTCGTCATATAGTCAATCGCTATGAATTCTTTCAATTCTATTCAATTATTTATTCACTCAAATCGTCAAATATGACACAATAGAGCGTTGTGGATACAGTGAGTTCATTTTTTCGTATAACTGTCGACATGTGTACCAAACCAACTTTAAATTTGTGTCCCGTTGAGAATCTATATAGGTGTTGAATTAACTGTTGGTTGGTATTTATTTCTCAGCATCTTGGTATTTTCTGTTTTGTTTTGCAACTGCATGTATAGGTCCGCAAATAATGGATATTGCCTAAACTTATCATGACAACGTAATATGTAACACGCGCATGCTGACATTTTGTGAGACATTGTCTTTAGTCTGTCGTCCATTTATTGATTTGCAGGGGTCATGATTTCAGAACAGATTTCAGGGAATTAACTATCCCCAGGAGCATCATAGATGCGCCTGTACTTGCTGTCACAGCAACATGCACTCAAAAGATAAGAGATGATATCTTTGAATGTTTGCTCCTGCATGACGTCCACTCGGTAGTTCGCGTCCCTGATACGTTGTTGAACCAATAGAGTTTGTAAATATCAACGTATATGGAATGTTGTATAATATCCTATACCAGAATAAAAACGACGGGCATGCCACCTTATAGATATACAAAACATATTATAGATATGGTATTATAATAAAATTCGTTCTTATGAAAATTATATTATGTTGTGAGTATAAGTGGCCCATAATATATTTATATGTCATATTAAAATTGATTCACTTCAGGGTCAACTTGTTCTTGTCTGTTGTTGATGGGCCCGAGGATTTCAACAGATTAGAATGGGTTGTTGAAAGCATGATCGCACTAACGAAAGAGACAGGAAAAACAATTGTTTACTGCAGGTACGTGTACACGTATATCATACATCGCGAACGTGTCATACATAATTACGATCCATACAGATACGCCTGATAATTTCGGTGTTAATGTCCTCACAATCGATTGCCCTGCCTAACAAAGGACCCATTTGACAGACACAATTTGCGCGACACTAAAGCCGATAAATCGATTAAATTAAATGCATACGTTCATTTATGCCTAGGGGGTTAGGGCGATCGCCCCTCACCCACTCTGGCCGCCGCTGCATGCATGGCACTCACCCAGCTGAATATACACCCACGTCCGTTGGATACTAATGTGCATGTATGTTTGAAACTGCTAGAACATATTCTATAAATACTATTTCACTTTCTTTCAGAAGTTTGGATGCAGTGGCTAAACTTTGGAGTAAAATCCGTTTGAGATTAATTCAAGAAAATATATCTGACAGAGATGATTTGTCGACAAGGCTGGTGGAAATGTTTCACTGCGAAACATACGACGATACGCAGGACCGAATTCTCAACGAATACTCCTGTGAAGTGAGCAACATTCGTTGTTCAATTTTTACTGTTGCGTTCGGTATGGGAATATCAATACCGGACATACGCCGTGTTATTCACTGGGGATCGCCTGCTTCTGTTATATCATACTGGCAAGAGGTCGGGAGACAACAGTTTTAATGTTCCCAGCCAGCTTATCAAGATATCCAGTGACCGAAGAAAACAAAAACATTGTGTCATTGTCGAAATGCATTCGTGATGCTGTACTATCAGTCCTCAAATTGGACGCAGTGCAGCCCACACTAAACCAAATACCATGCAAAGGATGTGATGGCCCATGCTCCTGTGCAATGTGCACATGTTGCAGTCGTTGTAAATCAACGTGACCATGTTCAACATGCACGAATGAAGACACTTAATTGCTTTGATTAAAATAACTATGTAAAGATCCTTCGACCTGTACAGTTAATTAATAGCCACACCGTTCCCAAAATAGAATTGTTAATAAGGAATCTTACCTGGCACTGACGGGTTCTTGGTCAATGGATGCTGTCACACATATTCACCATGTAGTATTATCTGTAGGCACAGTTTTGTGTCATCAAACGCTGTTTGTTATACAGAAGAACACACCTTGAAAAACAATTACTCTGCGAATAACATCACCTCGGGTTTAGTGCTGTTTCCCCAACCTGGCAGTATGTTGACAAACCGCATGCGCATGGTGGAATGTTCATTGTGCGCATGTGCAGCCAGGCCTTTCATCGCTGTCTTAGAGAAACCACTGGCAGTAACATTAATTAATTAGTCGTTAGCGGGAAATCACTTGACCGTGAAACAAATCGTTTACTGTTTACAGCGCACGTCGATGTTGCCGTTAGCCATTAGTATAATAATTAGTAGTTTAAATTTGTAGAAGAAATAATGTTATGTATGTACAATATCTGAACATCGACTATTTGTCAATGGACTTAGTCTCATGGATTAAATGCAACAGGTGTTATTTGGGCTGACATTTTGCACCGTGTAAATATATATTGGAGAACATTAAATGATATATATAATATATGCAAAGGGATATATATATATATAACTATGTCAAGATATAAAAAAATATATATATATATATATTAAATATATATATAGTATATATATATATATATCTTTACATAGTTATATATATATATATATATATATATATCATTTAATGTTCACCAATTTGAAGGACAGTGGAAGATCGAATAAAATTATTCCACTGAGCCCGTGCCACATACCTTTAAATACATTTAAATAAACATATATATTGTTGTCTCCAAAATCACTCATCGTTTTATCCATTGTTGTTATATGCGCTTTTAATTAAGAAATGGATGTTGATTTTGTTGCGTTCCATAGAGTATGGATGCAAGTTGGTCTGACATTTTGTGTGGGACGCGAAAGCGTTCCACACATGAAAATGTCAGACCAACTTGCATCCATACTCTATGAAACGCAACAAAATCAACATTCATCACTTATATTTACACTCAATCGAGTCAACTGTCAGATTAAAAGAGTTTTAAGCTTCTGTTTCCAACGTTATTATCGTGGCTGGGAGCAAGTTGCGTCTACACTAAAATGGATGCAAGTTGGGGTCAGCGCGCGACGTCATGTGACGTATTTTCGACCAACCAACAGCCTGAATTCATGTTCCACAACGCGAATGCATGTTTGAGTGTAAATATATCTATATGAACCGTTTCACTGTTTTGACGGCTTTTTGCAAATACAAAATGGCTGGAAGTTCGAGACGGTAGAACTATGCTCTCGATTTATGCGAAGAATGACACGACTAGCATCTGAAACATGCATCGATACCACACTAGAAATGTACTAGAAGCTCTTATCTACAAGTATGTGGCAGTTTTGGCTGTTAAATACTATTTTTTAGTGTGTGTTATCGCTTGTGAAAAGTCGAGTAAATGTCCATACCATGATTGGAGACGGAGTACTGATTTCAATAATATACCGTCCTGACTTTTATAGAGCTATGCTCTGATAATAAAAGTCAGGTTTACGGACTACTCCTGTACCAGACCGTGTCACATCATCGTGATGGTCTTCCCGACTTCACGGTCCCAGTCTTCTCAGTCTCCATGGTGTGGTTGTCGTCTCCATAGTCATTGACAGTCTTTCTTATATTAGAATCCCGAATACGTCTAAAGACGGTGGAGTAGTATACATAATAGGACAACACCAGTCACCACTTTTCCACTTTATGTAACCTGATGTTTGTACCGGTACAAAGTAATTAATGCGTTGTTATTTATCAGGTTGAGGTGTTTACACAGTAGTACAGAGGTATATATAGATCGGACAACACCAGTCACCACTTTTTCCACTTTTATGTGAACCTGTTGTTTGTACCTGTACATAATGCTGTTATGTATACTTGCACTCTGTTGACCTATCGGTGATGTTTGTAGTTCAGCTATTTCCTCATGTTGGCAGTATGAAGTAGGTGCAGAGGAGTACATAATGCTAATGTTTAATCTGTATGTCAAATAAATTGTATCTGATTGAATCCACCCCACTTCCCCACGTTAACTTATTCCTCATATGTTACGTCTATTGATGTATTTGCTAAAGTTGAATTACCAGATAAATCTAAATTCTTTAACAAGTTGACCGGTGTTAACGTGACTGCAGATGAGTATGCACAACGAGTTTGGAATAAATTTGAAATGGTCAATTTTGGAGATTATCACGATATTTACTTGAAGAGTGACGTTTGCTTATTAGCCTGCGTCTTCGAACAGTTTCGAAATCTATGTTTAGAATATTATGAAATCGATCCAACGCACTTTGTAACCCTCCCTGGCTTTTCATGGTGTGCTATGTTGAAGAAAACATACATTACGTTAGAGCTTATCACTGATGTTGATATGTATTTAATGTTAGAAAAGGGTTTGAGAGGTGGAATTTGCTCTTTTTAAAAGACATGCTGAGGCTAATCATCCATGCATTCCGAGTACGTACGACCCTTCAAAACCTAGGTCTCAAATAATCTATCTAGATGCTAACAATCTTTATGGTTTTGCAATGGAGCAGGCTCTACCAACCGGTGAATTCAAAATGCTAACTCAGAACGAAATTGATTTGACTGATATAGAAAGTATAGCAAAAGATGATCCGTACGGTTACGTCTTTGAAGTAGATTTGGAATATGGAAAATACCTACACGATTTGGATAATGATTACCCCCTAGGAGCAGAAAAAATGAAGTGCTCTCTAACCGATCTTTCACCGTATAGTAAAAAAATGATGCAAGATATATACGGATCAACGGGTGAAAAAAGAAATTCTGAGAAACTTGTACCAAACCTTCGTGATAAAGAGAAATACGTAGTTCATTATATGAATTTGAAGTACTACATTAGTCTGGGACTGAAAATAACAAAAGTTCATCGAGTTTTGAGATATCGACAAAGTCAGTGGTTAAAACCATATATCGATTTTAACACGAAAAAACGCGCGTCTAGTACGAGTGTACTGGAGAAGAACTTCTTTAAACTATTAAATAACTCTGTGTTTGGAAAGACTATGGAGAACCTTAGGAAGAGATCATTTCATTTAATTAATGATGAAGAAAAATTCCTGTTTTACACAGCTAAAAGTTCCTTTCGAGATTTTACTATATTTAACGAAGATTTGGTAGGTGTTGAATGCAAGAAAGTTAATTTGAAATTGGACAAACCTATGTACGTAGGATTTTGCATTCTAGAATTGTCTAAACTATTGATGTACCAATTTCATTATTCATATATTAAACCTAAATACGGTTCCAGAGCTCATCTATTGTTCACTGATACAGATTCTCTATGTTATCAATTGTTCACTGAAGATGTATACGAAGATATGAATCAAGATATTGATTTGTTCGATACTAGTAACTATCTGAGCGATCATTATCTATTTAATTCGAGGAACAAAGCGGTCGTTGGAAAATTCAAAGACGAAACTTGCGGTGTTCCAATCAAGAGTTTTGTTGGTTTGAGACCGAAAATGTATTCCTTCACTTTTGGTGATAGAGAACATTCTCGAGCGAAGGGAGTGAGAGGAAAACCTGCAGATCTGAAGTATGAGTTGTATTTGAGATGTTTACAAACTGCTCCCCACTATACCCTTTGTTCCTCGAATAACATAAATCATGATAAACATCAAATTTATTGCACCTCGAATGTGAAAATGAGTCTCAGTGCCTTCGATGATAAGCGATACATACTCGATAATGGAATTGAAACTCTAGCTTATGGTCATTATGCAATCAGTCAGATTCGAAATTGAATATTATTTGATATATGTATAATATAATTGATTCATGTGTTTATACATTTTTTGTCATTATTGTCATATTACAATATATTGAATGTGATACAATAAATTATTATACCTTTTTATGTGTACCCATACCATAGAATGGTACACATAGTGTCAACGTCCGGATTGACCACTCGTCGTTCGTCCGTCCGTCCGTCTGTCTGTCCGTCTGTAGACACTTTACGTGTAATGCGATAACTCGTTTATTGGAAGATTTAAAGTTTCCAATAGTCTAATGGCCGCATTCTTTTGTTCCATTCTTTTAGAATCTGTCAACTTCTTGTAATAACATTTGGATACTTTATGGTATTTCATAAAAATGTCCAAATTAGACAACTTGGTTTCTTTCAAAACAGTCCATTCTTCATTGGTTACTATACATTTTTTAGCCACAGCGACCACGACGGCACGGGCTAAACACAGTTCATCATCATTTCTTATAGTGACTATACTTTTTTTAGTAAACACTGACTTCGGTCCTTCCAGAGCGACGTATTTTCCTCCATTAGGTGTAATTACGGATCCTATGCTAATATTAAATGTATTATCCAGTTTAATATTTTCGTGCGAATTTAAAACTAATGCAATATGATCCATTATGACTTGAGGGGTCAAAGAAGACCATTTCCGAAGACCTGAAGTAATAGGACGGTCTAAATCGATAGTACTGAGTGTGAATCGTCCGTAATCTTCGTCCCGGTGTGGTATTAAGTTCAATACATAATCGAACATGTCGTGTAGAATATCCTGTAGTGATAATAATGTCTGTCCGTGTAACTGATTTTTGAATTTGATTTCATATATATTCTCATATGCGGCATGGTTAAGAAAAGATTTGGAGGCGATTTTGGAAATGTGAAAGTGTGGATGATTCAAGTCCGGCTCAGCATCGATATTAGTTGCGGAAGAGTTAATAGAATCGTCTGACACTTCGGTCGGTTGAGTTTCCGGTCGTTGTGTTTCACTCGAAGGCGCTTCAAAAGGTTGAGTTTCCGATCGTTGTACCGTTTCTGACACGTCGAATGGTTGAGTTTCACTCAATGAAGTATCGGTGGGTTGAGTTTCCGATCGTTGTACCGTCTCTGACACGTCGAATGGTTGAGTTTCACTCAATGAAGTATCGGTGGGTTGAGTTTCCGATCGTTGTACCGTGTCTGGAACGTCGAAGGGTTGAGTTTCCGATAGTTGTATCGTGTTGGATGGTTGAATTGATACATTTTGAGCCGTGGTTTGTTGAGGAGGTACCGTGTTGGCTGGTTGAATTGATACATTTTGAGCAGTGGTTTGTTGAGGAGGTACCGTGCTGGCTGGTTGAATTGATACATTTTGAACCGTTGTTTGTTGAGGAGGTACCGTGCTGGCTGGTTGAAATATATAACTCTGTTGGTACTGAATAGGTTGCTGTTGAATGGTACCGAGTTTGTGTACTGTATAGGTTGTTGAGTAGGTTGAAATTGAGGGTTGAATGGTGTATACACGGGTGTGAACTGTATTTGCTGTTGGGTCGGTTGAAATTGAGGGTTGACTGGTACAGCGGGTGCGTATTGTATAGGTTGCTGGAACGGTTGAAATTGATGGTTGACTGGTACAGATGGTGCATACTGTATAGGATGCTGGAACGGTTGATTCTGAATGGCTGTATAACCGGTTGATGGTTGATGTTGGTTAGCTTCCAGTAACAGTAGTTGATTATATATTTCCACGTTTATATGGTGCCCAGTAGCTACAGCATTCAAAGCATAATTTTTGGCTGTTATACCCTGTCCATGCAAATATAAAGCTGATCCTTGAGAAGCCATCTGTATAGGATAAGATAAACTGGTATAAGAAAACCTTTAAAGCTTTATATATATACATGACGCTAAAAATATAAACAGTTGTGATTGGTCTAAATTACACGTAATCTCGTGATGTTTAGAAAATGTTTATTTAGGAAACGTGTTGGGACATGTTATAAACTTATTAATGAAACGTGTTGGGGGCATGTTATAAACTTAGAATTGAAACGTGTTGGGACATGTTATAAACTTAGTAATGAAACGTGTTGGGACATGTTATAAACTTAGAATTGAAACGTGTTGGGACATGTAATATCTAAAATTAGAAATGAAACGTGTTGGGACATGTAATATCTAAAATTAGAAATGAAACATGTTGGGGCACGTTATATTATGCCTTTTGATTGGTTGAAAATTATTATAAAAGCGAGTTCATTACACAATATATTTATTACTGCAGAAACCTTAACCATGGAAGGTAAAATTTACAGCCATCAATTGGGGAGTGGAATTTTCGTAAACGTCAGCGAATTTAAAGGCGAAATGCGTGTTGATATACGCTGTTGGAAAGAAGGCATATATCCTGGACTTAAAGGAATGTGTATGGACAAGAATCGCTGGTATAACTTTTGTTCATTCATCGATGACATAAAAGACGCTATAACAGAGGGGAAATGTGCTGAATTCCATATTGGAAATAAAACATTTTTATCCTATAGTCAAGATTTTAATCTGGTCCACATTAGAGACTATTATAAGACGTTGGAAGTTGTGATGAAACCATCGAAACGTGGAATTTGTTTGACTGTTCAAGAGTTCAATATTTTATGTGAACTAAAGAGTGACATTTGTGACGCACTACCCGGCTGGAATGAGTTCACCCCTTGCTCGTTCAGCCATGACAACCAACAATCATATATATTATGTGCTACGTGTTCCCCCTGATGGAATTTTGATTAAATAATCATTCAAATACTTGTGTTTGTTATTATACTCAAGGGGTTAACATACGGGGGTTCTACAATAAGGTCGAATGAATTACACATTAGAATGGTTATTATATAGGTCGGAATACGGTGCACATATTGTACACCTGTTTTTTATTGGTATATATACTCCCCTTTGTCTATAACCGACACGCTGCGATTCATTAATAATTGATAATGGGAGACTTCCGTTAAATAAGAAGGCCTCGCATTTTAGTGCTAATAATTATATGTCTCCGAATGAATTGAGCACATTTTTCGTCATTTAGCTAAACATACTCTACATACGGCGTTTAATTTATTGGAGCCAGGGTGGAACTCGCATTAAAATACATTTTAGCGCGAATAAATTTCGGCGGCAATTTTGGGGTATAAAACAAAACACTTGGCACACGACTTCACAATTATAAAAAAAATCATGAACACTAGTACTCCTACAGATACTAAATCCAATGATAGTGATATGGAAGTTGTGTCCCCCATAGGGGTCACCGATGAAGACAGCGACCCCGACTTGGGGTTGCATTTTGGCGAGGTGGTGGATGAGGATGAATGGAATTTGGATTTTGATGAGGTGGTGGAGGCTATTTCCCCAGAGAGAGGGATTATGGACGTGGAGTTGGCGGTTACCCCGCCAAGACGTGGGGCCGATAATGTAAGTATAACAACTTTTTTTTATTTTATGTGACTGACTATGGGATATTAACATAGAAACATACATGTTGGTATAATTTGTATATATTTTATTTAGAATGCAAGATGAGGTGTTATTTGTTTTGGTAAGAATGCGAAATGAGGTGATGTGTTTTCTTTAATGAATTATTATAATAGTGGATGTGTTAAAATCACATGGTTGAACATTTACAGGCCATAAAGAATGTCAATGAACGATTATTTGTATGTGTTTTATTTATAATGCAAGATGTGGTGTTATTTGTTTTGGTAAGAACGCGAAATGAGGTGTTGTGTTTTCTTTAATGAATTATTATAAGAATGGATGTGTTAAAATGACATGGTTGAACATTTACAGGAAATAAAGAATGTCAATATTTTTAACTGTGTGTTTACATATGGTATTTTTATTCAACAGATACCTAGACAATTATGGCCCGTGAGGACGAGGCGTGAACATAGAAGGGCGGAGGAGGACCCTGATTGTGTAAGTATTATTATACTTATGGGTAATTTATTTAATTTAATGAATGGTTTAATAAGGTGAATAGTGCATTTTGAGGGTACCCTGTGTTTATTAATAGAAGATTAAAGTCCCAAATAAATGATTAATGGAATTTAACTGTTTTGATAGCCTATAATTTTTAAGGATTTAGGCGGACAAATTTAGCTTGTAACTATTGATGGGAAATATGTTAATAAGTGAAAATAGGTTATGACTTGTTTGTATAATAGAATGCACTGCCGCTGTATGTTTAATTACGCATTACATGCAATCGATATAGGGTTAATTGTGGATGAGAAGAGAAAGTGTGTTTAAAAACTCATATAAACATCGTATATATAAGAGAATGTGCTGACACAGAAGAGTTATAGGTAATTTGTAATGATTTAGTGAAGGCTTATTGCCATTCAAAGGAAAGTTGGATTGAAAAGGGTTTATGACTTCTTATAACCTATGTATTTTAACACTTTTTAATGTATGCTACTTCTTCATTAGTCATTATCTGATGAAACGATAGAGTGGCTGTTGGAGCCTTGGAGTCCGCGGGAAAGAGAGCGGCGCGGTCTCTCTAAGAGCCCGGAAAGATGCCCACCACCTCAGAAGAAGAAAAGGAAGGAATGAACATTTTAACATGATTAAATGATATGGATTTATATAGTTTTACTGGATTGTGAAATTCCCCTATGGGTAATGTATTTAAAAGTGAGCAAATGTGACGTATAAAATTGTGCTGTTCATAATTAGTTGTATACACGTTATATAGAAATAATGAGATTTGGTCGTTCACGAATTTAGAAAGAGCCTATATATTTCCAGGTTCGTGATGCGTTAATTGTATGGATTTAAAGAGCGTTATTAAATGTTTTAAAGAGCCTATTCCAGGCTCTAGATGCGTTAATTAAAGGATTTAGAAATATGCTTTATATGTCATTAAAGAGCGTTATTGAATGTTTTAAAGAGCCTATATATTTCCATGCTCGTGATGCATTAATTATGATTTAGAAATATGCTTTATATGGCTTTAAAGAGCGTTATTGAATGTTTTAAAGAGCCTATTCCAGGCTCGTGATGCATTAATTATGATTTAGAAATATGCTTTATATGGCTTTAAATAGCGTTATTAAATGTTTTAAAGAGCCTATATATTTCCAGGCTCGTGGTGCATTAATTATGATTTAAATGAATTTAAAGAGCGTTATTAAATGTTGTATGCAATAATGAACTATACAATGTTATACGTTACATTTATTCAATTTTTAAATATAAAGTTATAAACTTACCTGATGAGAGATGAAGAAATCCTTTCCTGAATTGAATTAATTCTTGAAACGTACAACTCATAAAAATAAGTGCGAGTGCAGTGTTATGAAGATTGCGATGGTTTTATAAGATATATCTTTATTCTAGAACGTACTAGTGAACTTTGAAACGCCCACACTAATTTGATGTTATTCTGGAACATTTTTATTGTTCTGGAACAATCTGGAACATTTTTTTTTCTCGAACATTCTAGATTGTTTTAATTTGTCGGCTTTTTTATAACCTTTAGAAAGACAATTTCTTACCCAATATGTGCAAATGATATGTGGCCCATGGTTGAATGAATTACACATTAGATAGGCTATTATCTACGGTTACCCCGAATGTGTTTGAACGCTTAAATTACCAGATAAATTCATGGTGAAAACACACTTAGTGCATCGCGTTCTTAGTGCACATGTGGCATCGTTTAAACCATTATAGAATATGATGCTCTGTTATTGTTAGAAAGCGTGCCTCGTGGAATGTGTTTTCTACCAGGTACATAACAGTTAATAAATCTGTGAGATCAATAATGTTTTTATTAAAGGTAAAAAAAGTTAAAGGGGCCGAAGTGTTTTAAGGAGATTTGATAAATGATTTTAAATGCCTAAATTCTATGCGTGGAGAACGGTAAATAGATAGATGCTATGATACCCAATGTGTGTACCGTGTGAAATTAACATTATATATATATATTCTTTATTTCCTACATTCATTATGGATTTTACTAGAAAAAAAAAAAATTCTAGAATTTTCCAGAAACAAAAAATTGTTCCAGATTGTTCCAGATTGTTCCAGAAAAAAAAAATGTTCCAGAAATTAAGTGGGAAGGAAGGAGGAGCGATATATAATAATTAATAAGGGGGCGTTGCCATACTATGGGGCCATAGACATATACACATACAAAGCATAGGAAAGGGGGCGTTGCCATACTATGGGGCCATAGACATATACACACCTATAGGGGTAGGGGTCCCATATGGAAATGGGGCTATAGTCACAAGCATGCTGCTGTGCACAAGGCCTAGAGTGTTTACGGGCGAGTTACCGTGTGGAACACGAGGACAATAACGAAATACAGTTCGATTCGATCAACTTTATCGATGATGGTGACGATGCTGATGATGGTGATACCACGGAATACGATCGATGGGTAGGGATAGACCCTGTCCGTAACGACGAATATTACGATTCGGACATGAACATCCCGGAAGAAGAAATACTTCCAGTCTTACGCTCAATGGGAAAAGTAAAATTTACCTCAGCAAAAGACTGGGACATGGAATGTAAACAGAATAATTGGGATAACATAGATACCCCAGGCATACAACAACAACCGTTGGTCGAGGACGAAGAAATCGATGTAGTTACCGTGGATAACCACCATCAACAACAACAACCATTGGATGATCATGAAGATAAGCGGGATATCCAACAACCGTTGGACGAACAATGTTCTGTTAAACCGGACATAAAACCGTTAGAATACTACGATGACGAAGTATGTATCCAAGATGAACTTGCGTGGGGAAAAGATGACATTGCTTACGTGAAAGAAGTAATCATCATATTCGATGATGAAACAACAACAGCCGTTGGACGAGGACGAAGAAATCGTTACCGTGGATAACCATTATCAACAACAACCATTGGATGATCATGAAGATAACCGGGATATCCAACAATCGTTGGACGAACAATGTACTGTTAAACCGAACTTAAAACCGTTGGAATACTACGATGACGAAGTATGTATCCAAGATGAACTTGCGTGGGGAGAAGATGACATTGCTTACGTGAGAGAAGTAATTATCATATCCGATGATGTTCAGGACTAACTTGTTGTGTTTTGTGTGTATGTTTTCCTATACTGGATTATATATATATATATATATAAATATTTTCTATTTCATGTAAGTAAACATCATTTACCTTCCCATTTTATCCCCCTTTTTAAAAAGGGGAGGGGAGTGGCCCACACTTAACAACTACATCAGGTTGAACATCACTTGTACTATAGTTCTAATTCTATTTATAGTAGGTGCAAGTTAGCAACTGAAAACTATTCTAATTATAGGATGCAGGTTGGCAAATAAAATCTATTTATAGTAGGTGCAAGTTAGCAACTGGAAACGAGCATTTTATGTCATTGACACTAGTTCACATTGATAACTGTCGGGTATACACTACTATCGTCATCATCGAAACTATCATGTTGTTCGGTCTCGGAACCAAAGTCGAGCGTCCTTTTAACTGGTGTGTTTAACCTTTTCACCTCCGAATGAATATTGAGAATAAATGTTTTTTCATTATTCACAACAATACGTTTTACCTCCCGTTCTAAGTCCACCGGAACTATTCCCGAATGAATCTTTTTGGCATATTTTTCTGTCCCAATTTTTGTGTCGGAAAATTCTTTCCAGATACCGTAGTTCTTCGTCTTTGTGTAAATCAACAATATGATCAACAATGTTCTCGAGGTCAGCAAATTTTGTCCCGCAGTTAAAACATTTATATTTGAGTGCCATGCTTGCAACTGAAACGAGAACGAAAAATATATTAATTCCAATAAATATAGTGTTATTATCGGTTGCCAAACACGCAAGTCAAATTATATATTTATTACACACCTATTGTGTAATGTTCTTATATTGAACAGTGTAGCCCATACAATATCGTTACCAACGTATTCAACACGTATACAATACGGAATACGTAGACGTCACGAGTCACAAATTACGTCAACTTATCTTTTGAACAAGAACTACAAACTTTATTAATAAAGTCGCCTATCAGTTTGATAAAAATGGTTATAAATTACGACAGAAACGAATCAATAAACGCTAAATCTCGATGTTGAATAGTTCTAGTGGGTGTGTAATAAAACACAACCACACATTATGTGTGCGTGGTGAGTTTGTTTCTTTGTTTAGCCGTTAGGCCACATCACGACTGAGAAAACGGAATCAGAATCAAGCGCAGCAACTGTGTATAGACGTAACCAGTGAATTTGACTAAAACGTAACAAAATATATACAGATAAAAACACCCAAATCAGAGCGTGAGTGCTCGATTAGGGTCTGAACCAATTAGAAACTGACCATTGTGCAAACACATATAAAACAAAATATCAAAACACATAGCAATACTACTTAGAAAACAGTAAACGTAAACCTACCTGAAAATGAAGTTGTGATACTCGGTATTGGGTAGATTGATCAGATATTTATGATATCTGATGAATCTGGCATGAGTCTTAATTAACTCGTCAAGTTGTAAATCATGATTCTTGATCTTCCGTATGTAATCTCTCGCCCAATACCAAGCCTCATTCCAAAGTACAATCATGCACTCGTTAAAAACTGACCCTTCTCTTGAAACATCGCATGAAACTTTGAATGCTCAAGGTTCAACATCTGTCCTGTGCGTGGTGAGTAAATTAAATTATGCTGCAAGTTAAAACTTGCGCCCCATTGTTGTAACGTGGTAACATTCTGAGTAACAAACTTGTGCATTAATTTTCACATCATGCACACAAATGTGTGGTTCTGTCTATTTTATATGAATGAATAATCATTCCAGAGTGTATTTATAAAATAATATATGCCAGAAGTTGCATATTGTTGGCTTTAAAGTGCTAAATTGGAGCTTGGTCAATATTTACCACGTTCCTATCAACAATGCCACTTGCCTATCATAAGAAGTTTGTGCTTTGCCATAAGCCTATCTGCGGAGGCAATATGCCTGTCAAAAATTTGTGATATGACACTCAGGAAAATCGATATTTTTTCACGAAAAATATGTCTTATTGTGGATTTTGGTTTCATTGTATCACTGGAATGTGCATCTAGTGACATGTGTACATGAAGCCTACATATCGAGATTTCTACCATTTATATTACGTAGTTTCTTTGATAAACGACAAGAACCGGCTGTAAAATTCGACAAATTAAGTAATAAAAAATATATCTAAAGGCACACGGCTATCACAAATGGTGTATGAATACAATTGTTATGGTCCTCTCTAATGCCATAAGCGATCTCGCCGGGTGGATTCCAGAATTTATGATTTTCCTCCAATTCTGAGCACACGTGTGAAAACCGCCACTCAATATCACTACCCACAGGTACAAGCCTATAGGGTTATCGGGCGTGTAGTGGGGATTGTCACAATCCTTAAAGGGTGCAATAGTATTTTAGCTCACTATAATAACGTTGTTGTTACAATGCACCCTGGCTATCCCACGCAGAGTGGTAGCTACAATGGACCCTTTGTATAATATTCCCACTCAGTGGGGTTAGTCATCATAAACCGTTCCTATACTATCCTTATTACCACAAAAATGAACGTCACTACAATATATATCCCACGCAGTGGGGGGAGTCACTATAAACCGTTCCAATACTATCCTTATTACCACAAAAATGAACGTCACTGCAATATATATTGGACTAGCCCATCGCAATTTTTTGTATAAATTTGTGTGTAAAGACTAATTTTTCATACTTGTTTCACTCATATACGATTGCTGTTCATAAAAAAGATATCAAGAAGAAGTTTGCTGGGATCAAAAGAACTGCTCATAACCGGACTCAGAAAGAATCAAGAAAATAAACAGTATGGAAGCTAACTCTGTTACCACATATTTGATCAAGAGTTATGTGAGAAATATACTTATAAGAGAAGGATTTGATTGTCCATACAGTGATGACTTCTATTTGTCGGAGTTCGACGAAAAGGTGGACTACTGGTGTCCATTAACTACTGACGAACGAAATAGTTCAATAATCGAACAGTTGTCATCGTTGCAATACATCGTCGAACACGTCTAACTAACAGTTGTCTGTCATATACACAAGTTTCCTTTTCTAATGGTACCCGCATGGACATTTCCCATGACTAGTCTAGTTGTTTATACGCTCTTTTCTCGGAATCTATGCAGGTGCAACAGTGTGATATATTCATGTCAATTTTACAAGACCATGTCTAACGTATTCACCCTGAGCGCACGGATAGCACGGTTTGTTTTCACAGTATATGGTATATACCGAATTTATCCCAGATAATCACGTATATCGTATCAAATATCCCCCCAGATGTACCGTTACAACACTACTGAAAAGTGCCAAAGATCGGTAATTTGATATTTTGGGTTGCACCCGCTAATTTTCATCAGAATTGTAGCCCTTTTGTCATGATTTGTACTCAAGTTTCTGGATAACTGAATAGAATAATTTTGTTATTCCATGAGTATACTATCCCTAATTCTAGGGTAAATGTACGTTCAAATTCAGGTTCAGCCCAATAATTTTCAACAGAAATATGACCCCTTTTTAAAATGATCACAGACATATTTTGTCAAGACCTTATGGCGGTCTTAATTTTTTTTAATTATAGATAGATCGTTTTAAGTTCAGGCATTCAGTCAATACATGTACTATATTATGTATTTCAGAATTCTAGATTTATTAAATATGTACACTGATAAGCTATGTAGAATTCTACATTGGTAATATATATGTGTATTAAAAGTCTCAGTTTTAATGATTGCTTTTAATTGTCATGTGGGGTAGCTTTTCTATATGCAAAATTAGACGGCAAACCATAATTGTTTTACACGACGTTGTCAATTTTACGGGTCGAGGAAAGACCACGCAGAGGCTTAATTTCACCGGGAAATTGTTCCACTGCGTGTAGAAACCACCGACCCCCGGAAAGCAACTGACAAACTTACCCAGATACACGATTCCGGTCACCCTCCCTATGACGGGATTCGAACCAGCTTCGTCAGCGCTGGACGGCCTGTGTCGGCGTAAAACACCTGGCAATCTACCGACTGGACCACCGGGGCCCCCAGGACATAAAGGAAGCACATATTAACAATTATGTCATACAACAGGCCGTGGGTAGATGGAGACTGAAGATGTAAGTAATTATCTATGTATTTATTCCCTATCTTTACGATATTGTCATTTATCCACACATAATTGACAGGTCATTCTTTGTTTCATATCATCAAATTTGCTGTGAAAAATGCTGTCATTTAAAAAAAAAAAAGTGGGACACCTTTATTTTCGTGAACAATTTCTCATTATTGATTGGACTCACGAGTCAATAAGTTTTTAAACATTTTGAACATAATTGTGACACATTATTCATACCATTATTTCGCAAATTCTTTGACTGTATTTCTTTAAAGGTCCGCTTAATTTTCGTACCCCGATCATATTATATAAAACATACGCCCTATTATATACCTTTTGAAAGAGTGAGCTCCAAAACTTATTATTATCTGCTTATCAGGTGAAAATAAATTGTTATAATGCTGTTTTTAAACATTGATGGTGTTTTTTTCCACCGATTTTAAGTTGCATCTTGGCTGTATTTTCTATTATGCACGTGATTGTTAATCTTATTGTTATATTTTCAGGGTCTCAACGAAAGGACAGTGGAGTCAATGCTGGATTTGGAATGGAGTTCACTGGCCACATAAACACCCTTGGATAAAAACAAATTGTGTTTGTTGCGCGAAATTGAAAGAAATCGATCGTCTTCTCGATAAATAGGCAGTGCTTACACACAAATAACGGCCTTTTTAAACCTACACAGTTATAAAACTGCACTGAGCTACATTTTCTTTGCGGCTATAAAAATGCTAGCCTGAAATTGCTGTCCATACTAGAATTTTCTGAACTGGTCGGAAGTAGAATTTATTGTACATCTTCAGTACGTGCGCACCAAAAGGAAAACTTAACGAGTAAATAAAATTTCACATTTATTATGTACCATACACAATCCCCCTCGAAAAATTAATAAAATGTAAGTGTAACGGATGCAGATGCGCATTAAAGTCTTTATGTAACAATGTCTGAGATAGTGGGCTAATTTAACGATGAATTATTTGTGGACATTTAGGAAACACATGAAAGCTGTTCTGAAGTCTCTGAGTCGTAACCGATATATGTCACGGTGTCCGTCCCAGCTTTAATGATTGTTTTTAATTGGGTCATATGGGGTAGCTGTTCTATGTGCAAAATTAGACAGCAAACCATAATGTTATGGAAGGACAAAGGAAGCACGTATCAACAATTATGTCATACACGAAAACACCAACAGGCCGTGGATCGTTGGAGACTGATGATGTAAATAAATATCTATGTATTTATTCCCTATTTTTACGATATTTTCATTTATCTACACACTTTATGTTTGGTATCATCAAATTTGCTGTGAAAAATGCTGTCTTTTTTGTTTTAAAAAAGGTGGGACACCTATTATTATGTTCGTGAGCAATTTCTCATTATTGACTGGACCCACGAGTAAATAAGTTTTCTCAACATTTTGAACATATTTGTGACACATTATTCATACCATTATTTCGCAAATTTATAGACTGTATTTCTTTAAAGGTCCGCTTAATTTTCGTACCCTGACTATATTATATAAAACATACGCCCTATTATATACCTTTTGAAAGAGTGAGCTCCAAAACTTATTATTATCCGCTTATCAGGTGAAAATAAATTGTGAAAATGCTGTTTTTTAACGTTGATGGTGTTTTCTCCCCAATCTTAAGTTGAATCTTGGCTGTATTTTCTATTATGCACGTGATTGTTAATCTTATTGTTATATTTTCAGGGTCTCAATGAAAGGACAATGGAGTCAATGTTGGATTTGGTGTGGAGTTCACTGGCCACATCAACACCCGTGGATAAAAACAAACTGAATTCACCAAAGGCCAAGACGAGCCTGACGATAAATATGTCATGACGAAATATTATGACAGTGACCTCACATCCAAACATTGCGCGAAATTGAGAGCTTAGATACAAATATCTCGAAAACGACATGTCTGATTTCAATTCTGTTTCCAAATCGCTTTCGTATTGTCGCACCGCATAATTCGATATATGACACTGTGCTTACTATTAATAGGTTATTTGTTGGATGGTGTTCAAAATACTGGGTGATATTTTCGTTATTCATAGTGTGTCTATATTATAAATACCAACCCACATATTTTAGAAGTACATAATATATCTTGTTCTATATCACACCGCCGAGGCACACATATTATATATTACAAGTATCGTGACACATTAACCCTCGAATAATAATTGTAACATATGTCTCCCATATGACTGCCGCTTTAATTACTAGCTATATTATATATAATACAAATGTACATACTAGGGGTGAGACAGCGTTCATATAATCCACTCTTCATATACTATATTATATATATACAAATGTACATACTAGGGGGGAGGCAGTGTTCATATAATCCACTCTTCATATACTTGCCACAACATTATTCTAATTCACTGTTATATTAAGTCGGATAACATGGATCCTAACAATTATATCGATTTAACCCTTAGTGACTCTTCTGATGATAATTCACACACTACTATTCCAACAACATCAACATCACATTCTGCAACTTGAAACACATTTTCAAGAGCATCAACATCGACTTGACATTCTATAACTTCTGGGACTACTTCAGCAACATCCACATTGCACTCTACCACATATATTCCAAGATTTTTCTTGACAGATTGAACTGTTGTCTACATTCTGCTCTTCCAAGCACATTTGCTGCTTCAATTCAACCTACATGTACAGGCTCGGTTTTTCCAAGCACATCTGGATCTTCTGCGATTGCAAGCACATCTGGATGTGTTCATTCTATTACCACGAGACCACATATGAGTGTGAAACCTTACACACTATTTAATATTGACAACATCATTTGTAAAATAACTTCACTTACATAATTTAAAAACTGCGGCCGCAAACTTTCGGTCAACACTGACGACATTACTCATATGAGAAGAATAACAGCTGCGAGAAGATTAACATTTAGGAATAGGGCCCTCACTCTAGAGGGGATAGTTTTCGACATCAACACACAGAGTGACTTGGAAGCGTGTGTTGTAAAATTTGGAGTTAGCACCATGAACTATTTGGCTAGGACGATAACACACAGCGAGAGAATAGTCCTCATATACCTAGTCCTGAGGGCTCAGGATAACAACTGATTAAATAGTCAACTTTTTTCTATGTCTCACCTTTGCTGTTAGGATTCATGAACACTAAATCCGACTTAACCATTAGAACATTACACACACAATATGTGATGGATATAATCCAGTAATCAAGGTAGGATAATACATAAATCTATCTCTTAATTATCCAGGAAAGGTGTAATTGATTGCGATAGAATATACATACCTCAGACATATGAATGAACTTTCTGTAAATCGCTTAGGTTTTGATATAATTATAGCACTATGTAATTTGAATATTCAGTTTGTCTGATAATAGCATATCAACTATATAGAATATATAGTAGACTGGCGATGAACAAATTTATCTGCTTTAAATAGCCTACAACAGACGTTAATAGATTACAAATATGGTCAGAACAGGTTGAATCTGGTTTGCTAGCAGATAATAGCGCCATATAGGTATTCGCGACGACCTAGTGTCATACATGACACAACATACACTATTTGGCTCAATAGGACCTTCTAGGTTACGACGCTTTTCAATAATCAACAAACAAGCTATCAGAGAATAACCATACCCCCACACAGCGACCTGCATACCGTACGAAATTGGAGTATGTATATCGATCAGTAGGTATTCGACCATATTATCTGGTAGCTGCTGCAGCGACCTACATACCGTACGAAACTCTCGAGTATATCATCGACCATATTATCTGGTAGACCCAATAACCGAGTCTAATATAGTGCACCGTACAACGACATACATGCACTACGAAACTCGAGTATATCTGATAGTCGGTCATCAACCATATGATCTGGTAGATGCTGCAGCGACCTGCATACCGTACTAGTACGTACTATATCTGTCAGTGGGTCATCGACCATATTATCTGGTAGATCCATTAACCCGCTCTAAATACTGCATAATACAGCGACCTACATACCATATGAAACTCGTGCATATGATAGTCGCTCATCGACCATATTAGCTGGTAGATCCATTAACATAATACTGCATAATATAGCGACCTACTTACCACATCTAATTCGGGCGACCTACTAGCCGTGTTTGTAATAGGCCCCTCAGATAATATTCCTCACACACCCGCATAAATAGCTCTATAATATAGCGACCTACATACCGTATGAAACTCGAGTATATGATAGTCGGTCATCGACCATATTAGCTGGTAGATCCATCATATAGTGACCTACATATCATTAGCTTACCTCGTCATCGACCATTTGTACTAGATTCATACAGGGGTAAATACATTCCAGGTCTCGAGCAGGCGACAATCACTGTCTTCACTCAATCGCGGGCGATAACTGTATATTATTTGTTTTGGTTAGAAGGCGAAATGAGGTGATGTTTCTTCTTTAATGAACCATCTTCAGAGTGGATGTGATAAAATCACAAGAGTAGTATACACATACGTGTTAGAACTCTATTTATAGAATATATGACGTCATAAGGCGAGAAAATCAAATATTTTCCATATTTTAGTTGAACATTAAACCAAACTTTCGTTAAAAATTAGTTAAAATATACCTGTTAAGCACGTTTAATGTTATTTTGATGGGGGATTGGACGAAAAATAATCTTAATGGTGCGCAGGCCCCTTAAAAAAAGGAAAAGATTTCATAAAATTAAAAAGTAACTTCACAATCAAATAGGTTAATGTTGTCTCTGTATGTTTATGATATGAATCGTTACAAAGATATCACAAACCCATAGTAAAACGTTTTCGTTTCCATTTTCAAAATATTTATTATGTTTCTTACAAAATATATCACAAATAAATAGTATACAGAAACAGGTAATATATCTGCAATAAACATGTGGTCATCTCAATAGGGTAGACATATATCTTAATAGTTTTAAACAGAGAAAAGTAACATTTGTCTACGATTTCCATGAACTATGAGTAACAATTATATAGAAATTATTTTTTATATATAACCCAATTTTGCAGAAATCAATACATAAGGCCACGGTTTTTTGATTTTGTGGAAAACCACCGACCTACATATTTGGGTCCAAACGTACATATTTTTATTGAATAATTGACAATAGGAACTCTTTTTTACGCCATGATCGCCATCCGATTCTATATTGGTAAACCGGTTTTCCAATTTATCTATTTTTAAACGGAATATTTTCACTCGAGAGGTGGCCCTTCGTACTATTTTGTTGTTATACGTGTGATAAAATGGCTGCGTCGTCTGCAGCTGGCGATTGCAGGTGGCTGGCGGTTATTGACAGAAATAACAACAGAACAATGTCCAACACTGCGGTGAAAACAAGTACAGGAGATAAAATATCGGACTTGTATTCCGGCTCGGAATGCGTGAAGTATTACGGATTTCGGAATAACCCAATTCCAGAGGGCAGCGGACGAAATGTCGAACTCGGACCCGGAATGTTGGTGGAGGGTGACTTTCCGATAGATGCGATATGGGGGTTCGACATTAAGTACATCCTGGTCGTGGAGACCCAAAGTTGAAAGCTGATCCAGATTCCAAGCCTCAGAGTCAGTCGGCGTTAGATGTGTTGATGCTGATGACGGAAAAAAGATCAGGGCATTCCAACCTTCCACCCCAAATGTACGCCAAAAAGTGGCTCGAATATTGAATGAATAAATCGCATATTCATTTATCAAAAATATATTTGTACAACCCCTCCCCTGATCACAGCCTCCCATCCTTTCCAATTTGTCGAATGATAACAATCCGGGAAATGTTCCGGTGTGTGTTTTATATATACCCGTTTATTTAATAGTGAGTTACCTCCCTTCCAAACCCGGAAGTATTTCCCTAACAATCGTTCGTCGTTGACATGAAAACAAGCAACAGCTTGTTTGCAAAAGAAATCAAGGGTAGAAATTAAATGTCCCATTGATAAACCCGAGATACAAATGTGTATGTATCCCATCATGGTATTAAAACAAATTTGTGACATGTGTTTTGTGACTTTTGTCCCCAAAACAGCCAATTTAATATTTCACACTTTTTCAGTGGATGTGTTGTACACATATAACATAATATAATATAATATAACACAAACAAAAAATAAGAGAATATGCAATGTTTTACCTGAAACGAGAGTATTATATGAGAAATATCATAACAATATACTATTTAAACTCGATCGATCATAGAAATATAAATTGAACTTAAAACCAAAACTATATTTCGCGAGTATTAGGAACAGCAGTTAAATTGATAATGACCAAGCCTTCCACGAGCTTCTGTGACCGACCGAAATATTTGATAGAATCGTATAAATAAGTCTCGAAACTGTAACACACCCAAACGACAGCCATGGAATTTAAAAAAAATCATAATGGCGAACAAAGATGTCTTCTTCGAAAGAGGTCTGTCGACATCAAAGACTCTGAGAGTGCGTCTGTTTAATAATCAACGTATGCTCCATCTAGTGTCAGTGAACACTAGTATGTTTTTTAATCTGACCGAAAACGAACTGGATCAGCTAGTTCAACTATCCGAACGAATTCTGGAGTGCTGGAATTCGTTGAACTCGGAATTGACAGTACGAACGAATGAGGTTAGTATACATATATATATTTATATAATCGAACGAGTTTAATATGTGTACAAGTTTGAGCATGTCTATTTAGATACACTTATGCGTTATATTCATGTAGCACTATATTTGTAGATAGTTTAATTGTCTTATCAAACAGTTCTAATTAATCCAGTTAAAATTTGACAATGTGCCGAACTGAAAACACCATCACGGAAAATTCCTGTTAATGAAAATTATGGACCATGCTATCTTCCCATTGCAGTTCGCACCAGCTTTCACGATTATGTTTCTTCTTGGTGAAAGTTTCGTTACATCAGAGATTCTGATGGATTCTTTGGTGGGTTATTTAGGCGCCGCTGATTCGGAGACTGTTAAGAAATCTTTCAGTGGCGAGTTGGATGAGGATGATACAGATACATTTATTCACATTCGTTCAGGGTTCGGGTGTCACACAGTGCCCGGAAAAGACGGCATGAAAGCCTGCATGCTACAACTGATACACTCGAAATTGGTTCAATAACCAAAGTATATACTAGATTGTTTTTCTCCATCATCGAAATATTTTAGAAGCAAATTGCGTTGTACTGATGACATTCTTTCCATATACAAAGAGAGGAAACCAAATGCCAAAAATAGTCAAGCTGTTCAAAGCCAACCCGAACTCAGAGAATGAGAAGAAAAGCTTAACGTACTATAATCGTCTCGGTACACTACACTGGGTCTATATATTAACTTATTTTTGCGAGCCCGGTTGTCCTATTGTACTATTGCTTTGATTAATATTATCAAGCAAAATAGTAGTTAACAGCGAAAATTTTGCATGCAGAATTTTTTTTTAACTATTGTTTTATTTTCAGAGAATTGCTTTTAATTACCAATGCACTATCTACGCTAAGAATAAAATAATGCAAAAATTAATAAACTGATATATTCTAATATTTGGGAAAAAACAAACAAACAAAAACAAACAATATATCTATAAATTTGATCTATTTCAAATATGCTCACTTTTTAATCGGATAAACAACCTATTATTGCCATGCAGTATATTATCTATAAATCACTAAGACAAAATATATTTGTTTTATCAGTTTATTATATCTAATATTATCAACTATCAATATCTCTGTTTTGTTCTACTTTTTTATCGTTGACGTTTTCCCTGGTCTTATGACGCTTTGTAAGCTTTTACGCTGGGTGAGCTTCACGTCGATCACAGCCGCAGTAGCAGTCAAGCTAAAAATAAAATACAAATAGAGAACTAGTTTATTTAGCAATGCTGGCGTTTAGAACTTTAATATATATCGCAACTTTGTTGACACCATTCCTTGTATATTTCAGCCATATTTCCACTATTTATTCCAATATTTGTCTTTAAGTATATTTACCAGCCAAGTAATATTGATAAACAACGGCAGTCACACAATATGCTAAACTTTAACTTTGGCGACGAGGATGAAGTCGATTTTTTTTCGCGGGGTTTCAGTCACGTGAGATCAACAACATTATAAACACATGTGATCAGCTTTGTTTATTTTTTTGGTGCTGAAGCTTGGAATAACAATCAAAATGTTCTTCCTGCTGTCATTTTTCATGACAATTGTTATTGTTGGAGGCATAACACTCAACGATTTAATCGATTCGGACAGTTGCCACAAAATCACAGACTCCAGCACAGAAGAAATAGTGTGTTTTGCCGAAGGCATATCTGTTCTAGTGGCCAACAGCATCAACTGGCGTGTCACTAAATTGAGGCTGATCGGCCTAAACAAGTTAGATGTTCAAGATTGTGCGTTTCTTGGTGCTATAATTACCCTGGCGATCGACGATGGCAGCACTGCAATATGCCCTGATTGCGACTTGAATGTCGTAGACGGCAATACTGATTATTGTTCGGTAAGTTTCCACCTGCATCGCAAATAATATTGTGCAATATTTAATTAAAAACCTTATCACCCCGTTGTGCAGATTGTGAAAAGGCTAATTGTAGTGCATATGGTCTAATACACTGAAAGATTAAATTGCTGCTGACAAAAATTAAACAAGTTATTGTCTGGGAAAATGATATACTGCATTACCTTTAAAATCTGTCCTATTCAGTCTCTTCACTGAACTCTGTCATGTCGTCATTGTCGGTTGGGCCATCACTGTCCTCATATATCTCACTGAATGTTCAAACAGATTACAAATTGTATTTATTGTAAATATCAACAGAGGTGTGCGTGTCCCTAAGCACATGTATTGTTTGTTTCGTACACCTGTTACCTTTCATCATATAATAAAATAAAATCCAAGCAACACATAGTATTAATACCAATCCGCAATTATGAACTTCAACAAACATAAGTTTTTTTGAATAATGGTGTGTTTACCGTGGCCAATACATCAGGCCCTGATACTCCCACATGGCGCTAATATTAAATATGAGTCTTACCAATAATTATGAAGCTGTTTTTTTTATATATGAGAACAATTTCCCTTAATACACATTACTTTCTTTTGTTTGAGAATCGCAGGTGTGTGCAGCAGGTACTCTGATTGGCCAGACAGGGCATTTCCTGATAAATACAATTTTTTTTCTCGATGCATATTATTCTGCAACTAAATCTCGTTATGGGTATATATTACTTGACTTTCATCCAAAGTCGGACAGATGTTTGCTATTGAGGAGCAAAATATTTACATCTGAAAACGCTATAATTTACGTGTCAATGGAATGAAGATTGTAAAATATTTCAACTTCCTCACTTCATTGCTGAGAAGTAAAGTGGATCACAGAAAACTTATTCTGCAAAATGCACCAAATTTGTTTGTTTAGTTAGGGTTTTACGTCGTTTTAGCCGTTAGGCCACATTACGACCGAGAAAACGGAATCAGAATCAGGCGAAGCAACTGTGTATAGATGTAACCACTGAATTTGACTAAAACGTAACAAAATATATTCAGATAAAATCACACAAATCAGAGCGTGAGTGCTCGATTAGGGTCAGAACCAATTAGAAACTGACCATTGTGCAAACACATATAAAACAAAATATCAAAACACATAGCAATACTACTTAGAAAACAGCAAATGTAAAACCTACATGGAATGTTTTCAATAAAAGAGAAATACTGTATTAATACTTTATTATATTAGAATAATTCCAGTAGTTGAGTAAGTTGTGATACTCGGTATTGGGTAGATTGATCAGATATTTATGATATCTGATGAATCTGGCATGAGTCCTAATTAACTCGTCTAGTTGACAATCATTATTCGGGAAAGTCCGTATGTAATCTCTCGCCCAATACCAAGCCTCATTCCAAAGTACAATCAACCACTCGTTAAAAGCTGACCCCTTCTCTTGAAACATCCCATGAAACTTTGAATGCTCAAGTTTCAACCTCTGTTCAAGGGAGTCAAAATAATTGACAGATCTAGGAGATTTTTGTTTTGGAACAACTGGATCAACAGCCTCAGTTGATTCGGAGCAGACGCAGAAACTGCAGGAGCTGTATCCATAGCAAGTGAAGCAGGTTCGGGAACAGGAGAAAGATCATTCGAATTTTCTAAGTAAAAAAAGAGCCATAACTCTAGTGAAAATGGGTGGAAGAAACCCGCGCTATCCATGTAGCTGTTCCCTCATGCTGCTCTATCACCATACCAAATATCAGCTAAATCTGACCAGCAGCAAATATCAGCTAAATCTGACCAGCAGTTGCTGAACAATAATGCAAAATGTTTGTATGGACGGACAAAATTGAAATTTTCTATGTTGAAAAAAGGGCCAGAACTCTGGAAAAAATCATCAGATCATACCCAAATTCGCAAATAGAACAACACCACAAACGCCAAAAGTTGAAACGATTCAGAGCTCAAATATAAAAACACAACCAACAAATGTCATTAATCAAGTTCTTAATGATAGTACATCAGCAGAGGGCCAATCGATTGACTCTAGTGGCATTGAACTGGAAAATGAAACTTCGGCTTTGAATAAGAGTGTTACTGTGGTTAAAATTAAACCAGCAAACAGGCCGGAAACAGATGATATGATTGTGTTTTTCGCTAACAGAAAAAAGATTTTGACCATTCTGGAGGAAAAAATGCAGCAATATAATGGAATGAAATGGTATCTCAGTCTGTGTATTTCAATGTTCAAGCCAAGCGATGAGCAGGGTGGTGAGGATATTGTTTTAGAGACACACTTTCGAACGCAACTATTCAAGTGTGTGACCAGTGATCAATTGGATAATACTGATATTAATACTGGTTTTCACAAAATGTTTGAATCATTCAACACCATTATACATAGGGGCAGTGGTTGGAGAATAAGGAGAATCCAGCATTTTTATATCAGCATAGCAAAGTATAAACTTTTGTCAGACAGCAGCTATATAGCAACGTCAAGCGAGCTAACTCATTCTCGATCACTAATCAATGTAGTAAACAATGATGAATACTGTTTCGTGTGGGCTGTTTTGGCTAGTGTGCACCGAAAAATTAACAATCCGAATCGGGTGAGCACTTATTTGCCCTACAGTCTTCGTTTTTCCAATGAAAATAGAAGATATCACAAAGTTTGAGTGCATGAACAATATATCTGTGAACGTATTTGGCTGAGGACAAACAGGTGTTCCCTTTAAGAATAACCAAAATATATCCTCCAAACGAGCCTCATGCAGACCTGCTATTGTTTCACAATGAGGATAAAACACATTATACATGTATAAACGATTTGGATAGACTCTTTACAAGATTCAAAAGGCAAACATCGCACAATAACTATTTTTTCTGTATATTTTGTCTGTGCTCATTTCGAACTTGGACTGACAGGGATGCACATGTGCAGGAATGTAAAGCTTTCCTGCAGAACAGGATAACATTGTGCGATTCAATGAATACAACAAAAAAGTTGCAATCCCATTCTGCATCTATGCTGACCTGGAAACGACTGTTGTTTTGGAGGCCCTAAAAAGGGTGTTTTTTTCTTTCTTTCTTTTCAATGATGGTATTCGTGGCACGATTTATAGCCGTAATCGTGTTCATCAGGATCTATATCCTAAACATACTGTTCATATTCAATATCCCAGTCAACTGTTCACAATTTTGCTCTGCCTGGACATTCATTTTTAAGCTAAATGAATATGAGTGTAAATGTTTTTCTTATATTTATGGCCACGTTTTATGCTGATAGGGTGTCCCTTTCATTATTTTTACTATGTGAAGTGGTGTTAGGGAATACTTGTAGTACCAGTTTAACTGACCATCTTATGCGTCATTGTGACATTCAAAGGACTTCAAAGGGAATGCAAGTTTATAACATAAGTGTAAGATTTTCGCGGGCTTTTTAAGTGCCATATAGTAAGGGCTCTATGCTGCGCCACACTAGCAAAACAAATGTCGCAATCAACCAGCACCCCATGGACGAAGGCAGTTTTAAATATAGATGGTGTACCACCGCTAAAGGGGACACCACACAGGCCGCGTGATAGTCCGCAGAGGATTGAAGGTGTGCCCTCGATAAAGGGGACAACACGCCTGGATAATCCGCCATTAATGAAAGACGTAAGTATTGATAATTTATGTGTGAAAGATTATAAAATGTAAGATTTGATTATGTTTGGCATTATAAATAAAGATGATAGTGTCATGCATGTGTTTAAATGACAGACCAGATAGATTATATTTGTAAATAAATAGGGCATTGGGCTATATTTCTTAACCATAAGTTCTGCACAGTATTTTACCAAAAAGATTTTATTTTTGTGGCGCTCTATTTCACAACCATAACTTCTGCACAGTATTTTACCAAAAAGCTATATTTTTTTTGGGCCACTATTTCTTACCCATTTATTAAGATATGTACCCTGATTATATCCTCTTTTTTCCGGATAAAAACCAACTTGTTCCCAACACGGACAAGGGGGAGAAGAAGAAACTTGAGTGTTTAAATTCTCCAGATGTAAGTATAGCTAAATCATAGTGTCAAGGGGTTTTAATGATTGAAAGAGAAACATGATGAACACCGGCGGCCATGTTTTTTTTAATGGAAAATAGTTGTATAGCGAGGTTAGATTAAATCGAAAACATGTAATACATACAGGGTGCTGATATATTAAAAGTTGCAAAAATGCAAGATGGCCTCCATGTTTTTTATGATATTGGCATTCGTTTTATTAAGAGTGTTATTGCTGGGATGAGAGCGAATGTGATTGGGACGAATCTTTCGATGACCAGCTGTACTGTACGAATTAACATAGTATCAAAGCGAGCAGGATTGTTTGGGCAGCGGAGCTGCATGTTTGGAATTCTCATTCTATATATATTGACCCAGGAATGTGGCCAATACTCCGACTAATAACTATCATCGATAGTGAAGGTATCGATTGTGTAAATTTTCCTTCAACAGAACAATACATAGTATATATCAAGGACATTCAATGTCCAATAGGTAAGTCGTTAAAATACTTATATTGGGTGACGATAGGTGATAATAAAATATTTTATCAATAAAAAACCACCAATATAATTTCAAACAAATTTTATTAATTTAATACAATAACTAGCATTTGACTGTAGTAAAAAAATATTCGACAGATTTTTCTTAAACTTACTTCCTGTTTTGACGGCAAAATATTTTTCAAGTGACAATAGGTGACAAGAAATTATTAAATTGTTGTTTTCATTCAAAAATGAGTTAATTTATCAGAGGTAATGAAATTGAAACCCAGGTAACCACGAGGTAAGAACATATTTGTCAAATTCCAATCAAATACTGGTTGGTACATTCTTGTTGAACAACAACTTCGAGGCTTGGTAAACATCCAACAATTTCACAACCGACAATAACACAACCAACGAAAACACCAAAACCGAAATCTGTCTAGCAAAATCTAAAATTGTTTATTTGAAGTCTCTACTTGGTAATACCTAAACAAAATATATTTCATACTGTGTGGTTACAGATTTCAATGTTTCATCTATTTGAGTTAACTGTCATTTGCTTTTACACTGTAGAACAATAACAAACCTAGTGTATTCTCGAGATATTCCTACCCACCCCCTGAAACTTAATTATATCCTTCTATTATAGGTGGCAACCCAAACCAGGCAACCCTAGGTGGCAACCCGAAATAGTTACCCCAATGTGGCAACCCGAACCAAGCACACCTAGTTGGCAACCCCAACCAGGCACCCCTAGGTGGCAACCACAACCAGGAGTACCAACCCCCACGGTCAAATAATGATGATTCCCAGCAGGTGCACCGAGTACCGGAGCCCCGTAATGAGCGTCAGAGCAGTTCAATACAGTGGCCCGTGATGATCAAATGGGTCGAGATTACATTGACACATTGTATGGTTCATGCAAGCGGGTAGATGGCGGCGATCCAGACGTTCAGTCCAGTCCGATTGCAACCTCCACTGGGTACTCAGGGGATGGGGAATCGTGGCAATATGATTTCCAAGGGTTCCCTTGGGATCCCGGGGGGAATGGAGCCATTGGGAACTAATGGAGGGTTGCGTCTGTCAAGAAACTGGGTAGTTGCACTCACAATTAAACGTGCAATACACCCTATGGATGAGATCCAGGTGCAAGGGAAACAAGATAAAATGCAGATCTTGATTGGCCAGTGTATATACACCCTCGGTAAGCGGGAAAACCCGCATTTAGAAGACCCCGACCTATCGCCAGGGTTTAGGTTAATTGGAGAATGCAATAGGTTAAACGATTTTGAGTTATCCATTTCCAGCAAGGACACGAAATAAATCTGGACCAATCGTTTCCGATTGTTGGTGATAGTAAATATCTTGCTATACAAGATAACATGCACACTTTCCATGTGTGTAATCCAGTGGAAACATTACTCCTTAATTTTCTGGACAACTACCACATATATAGTAACCCAGGAAACAGATTTAGTCTTATGATCACGCCTTCCCGACCCAACCCCGGTTACATTGCACCATATAAGTTTTGACGGTCAGGGCGCATACATCGAAAGTCAGTTCTTTTGTGCAAGGTGTGAGGTACTGGTACTCCAGATGTATAAAGGTAGAATAACCCCTTAGCGCCCATCAGTCAATGTTTGTGGAGATCAGACTTGATGGATCAAATCTCTCCAGTATTGAAGAAGTTGATCGCCAATATATGATGCTCCGGGAACGTTTACTCCACCCAGCCAATCAAATGTCATTCTAAAATAGTTAAGGGGACATTACCAATCTCTGGGAATGTCCAGCTGCCCTTGCTATATGGGCACCACCAATTACTGGAAAGGTCCATCTATTCAGTCTGAAAATATCCGTCTCAAATAGTTAAGGGGACATTACCAATATCTGGGTCCCTTGTTATATGGACACCACCAATGACTGGAAATGTCAATCTGGATTGGTCTAAGAAACATTACCAATCACTCGGAATGTCCGTCCGCCATTGTTCTCGAGGCATTACCAGGTACTGGGACTGTCCATCCGAATTGGAAGCACACCGGATGCTCTGGACTGAACTACCAAGCACTGGGAGTCTGTTCTGGTCGCCTCTGTGCTACTTCCAATTTTAGTAGAGTAGGGTTTAATCTGTAAATTATTGTAGGATATATGTTCATGGAGGGCTTTCCCAATGATCGAGATCATCCGCTCATCTGGGATTGTCAGACCCAATTTTGGCTTTAATGGGTCTGGAGATCTTAAATTTCCTTTAAGGCTTTCCATTGGGGGAATTGTTCCCCACTAGCATGTACGTAGTGAGGGAATGCATTTCCGACCTCAATGTGGTTTCGGAGGTCTTGTCGGCTCTTTAAAGGTCGAGCCACTCTTCCCCCTTTGGGCGCTGTAAATACTTCGAGCGTCTGGAGTCCTAGTCGTTTATTTGGAGTGGATATGTGTAGGCCTTTTCATTTAAAACGGGGAGTGTTGTGTCTTTGGAAATTACCCGGAGCAGAGAGGCACAACTCCGAAGCATCCAGACGCTGCGAGCATTTTTTCCGCACTGCGGGAACCTCCCACAATACCACGTGACTGAAAGCAGGGAACCAGTCTAACTCTAAATAAAGAATCTACAAGTCATCTTGAATCTATTGTCTTCTAATTGCTGTGTTTTTACCATTGATTAAAGGTATGTTTATTGCATGTATTGATAATTTTCCTTGATATATATATTTCATATTGGATCTATGCCAAAGATTCAATAATATGTTAAGGATTGAAGCTGTGTTCACAGCCTCTGTTACCGTCACACTCTTAAACAATAGGCTCGTCCGTGCACCCCCGTTGGCATTTTTTGTGTACATAAGACTTTTGTAGACATTTCATACTTGCTCCAAACTCTCTGGAAGAAGCTAAACAATAAAGATGGATAATCAGCTAAACAATTTACAGATATGGAAGCAAATTCAGATTACATTGCTATTTGTTCAATGGAAGAACGAATGAATACAACAAAACAGTTGGTGTACAACAGACTTTCTGATAAATAACTTTCCGAAATACGGATTCAATCTGGTATGGTTATCGTCTCTATAGTCATTGGCTGTCTTTTAACGGCCGCGAGCGAGTCCCACGTACCAAATCTGGGCAGGGTGTCACCCTCATAGATAGGACAGGGTTTATCAACTAGTAGTATCAACAAGCAGTTTCGCATGATATCAATTGGCCGAACTTTGTTGATACACATACAAATATCGATGATCATATCCAATGTCCATAATATTGACTTTCGCAATGGTTTGCATCAATAATGTGGAATCCCAACCCTCGACTTTATCTGTGAAAGTGTCAACCTAACGCCCGAAATCCAAAATGGCGACGAAGAAGCGTAGACATAAAGAGCGTTTTCATAAATGTTCTGATATAAAGAGCGTATTCTGTGCCAAGTATAACTGCTCTGTTGGTACTGTTGGAACAGGCTTGTCACGCGGGAGATAAGTACTGTGATAAAGAGCGTTCATCGTATGTTTATGAATATAAAGAGCGTTTTGGTGCCACGTATAAATTTCATAGTGGTGACTGATGTACCAGACCGCGTAACCTCATTGTGATTGCCTTCCTGTCTTCACATTCCCTGTCTGCTCAGTCTCTATAGTGTAATTATCGACTTCGTAGTCATTGACTGTCTTTTATTAGAATCCCGGATACGACTAAAGTCGGTGGTATGAATCTCGAATCCTGTCTAAAGGCAGTGAGCGAATCCAACCTACCAAATCTGGGCACGGTGTCACATTCTTCAATCGTAAGGGTTCGTCAACTAGCAGTTTTGCTTGAAATCAATTTTGACCAAACAGATATCGGTAATCATATCCAATGTCCATAATATTGACTTTTGCAATGGGTTGCATCAATAATGTGCGGTCCCAACTCTCGTACAATCTGCGAAAGTGTCTACATTACGCCCGAAATCCAAAATGGCTACGGAGAAGCATAGACATACAGAGCGTTATTCATAAATGTTCTGATATAAAGAGCGCGTTTTGTGCCACGTATAATTTAACTGCTCTGTGGTTACTATTGGGCGAGACTTGTCACGTCAGAGATACTGACTGTGATAAAGAGCGTTTAGCATACGTTTATCAATATAAAGAGCGTTTTGGGTGCCACGTATAACTTGCAGAGTGGTTACCCTTGTACCAGACCGTGCCACATCATCGTGATGGTCTTCCTGACTTCAGGGTCCCAGTCTTCTCAATATCCATGGTGTGGTTATCGTCTCCACTGTCATTGACAGTCTTTTATTAGAATCCCGAATACGACTAAAGACGGTGGTATGAATCTCGAATCATGTCTAACAGGAGTAAGTGAATCCAACCTACCACATCTGGGTAAGGTGACATCTTCATAAACCGTATAGGGTTTTTTCAACTAGCAGTTTTGCTTGAAATCAATTGACCGAACTTTATGGATACACATGCACATGTCGGTGTTAATATCTTTATGTTCATAATATTGACTTTCGCAATGGGTTGCATCAATAATATAGAACTACCATTACTTAAATTGTGTTTATGAAAGTATGGAGGACATTAGCAGTTTGTTTTCAGTATATTTTGATATTCATTGGAATGTAAACAATTATTCTCTAACAGAAATCATGGCAGATACGAAGACTGAATGTCCTTTAGAATGACATTTCAAACCCTGTGTACCCTTCAGCACATTTTGAAAATCATGTGTACCCTTCAGCACTTTTTTTGGTGAGTCACCCCATCAGTGTAACTAACATCAATATTATACGTAATCTGAGAGTTTCCATACATCAGATTGATTTACTCGTGTTGGTAGACGGCTGGTCCAATTTAAATAACAGCTATATGGCACACACTAACTATACCTTCTATAAATAACAGCTATATGGCACACACTAACTATACCTTCTATAAATGGGGCCCTCTTTGAGCGGGCAAACGAGTTTTAGTTCCGATCTGTGTTGGTTAGACAACCAGAGAGAAGATTCCTGATGCCTGAGGGGTATATATTGGGTTTAAACCAAACAGATTTGGAAAAATCACAGAGTAAAGAGACATTCACAAGTGTGATGATTGTGTTGAAAGCATTATCACTGTTCATGATATTTAAAGAGGAACTCGTCAGTTGGGGGAGGGGGTTCGCTTCAAAATGGGCAACACAGCTTGACGTGGGGAAATGTATTAACTTCATATCGCTATATTTTAGGTACTTGTCATGTATGTAATGTGTGACATGATGCTGGTGGTTGTTATTGTCCAGTCTAGTACATATTTTACACTTTAAACGAGTGCCCTTTTAATATACATGAAAATGCACAACTTGAGGTCTATTTGAATGAGGAAATAAATTGTAATTGTTTAACGGAGACTTATAATATATTGACAATATGAATATGTATATATAATTATTTTTCATTCAAAAGTTCTTAAATCCTCGAGTGATGAGCAGCATACTTTAGCTTTTGACAAAAACAGTGTTCTGTTTTGGCCAAGGATATTGACTCTTGTCAATAATTGAGATACACACCAGTGATACATAATTGAACCTGTTTTTAGAATTATATTTAATCTACACATACCATTGTTAGAAAACGTAGGTTAATCAATGACATATACTATTGTAGTTATTTGCTGAATTATGAATGCCAGTAGGTAATCCCGTTTCCTATCCTCAACTAACCTCAATTTAACAACAATTTAAAAAACAAAGAGGATATGTGACTCAGGATTGGGTCGTAACTTTTTACTAACACATCAAATTAACTCCAAATTTCTATCTAGGGTGCTTCTATTCTTTTTTGCAATAATATATGTCTGTCAATTTCAACTATTATGTCATTCTTCTCAGATGTATATAAATTGATTATATGTTATTTAAACTATATTGATGTAGCACACCAGAATGAAGTACTCACAATGTTTGATTACATTCGCCGAAGCCATATCTTCAGTAAGTCCTCCGTTGCTCACCACACAGGAATAACTCCCTCCGCTGCTCACTGAGATAATCTGAGTTAGCGCTATCCACAATTTACGGATTGTGAACTTTCTCTTTATTCAATTGTGCTTGTGTCATTCATAAATTTTCAATGTTTTCCTTTCTATATATTTCAGAGTGACACGTGACTGATTTAAATATATATGGATTTACAGGGAAAAAATAACTTTATAAAAATAAAAATTCCAATTCAAAGTATCAAGTTGTTGAGAATGATGATAAATTCAACTTAATTAAAATGGAATCAACCAAATTGAGTGCAAGGCATACAACACACAATAAACCGACGAGTAAAAATACTAAAATAGTTGAAAAGTAAATGGTGTTGACATTCAACTTAAAGATAGAAAAGAATGGTTAATGCAAGTTAAGAAGTTAACTAAAGCAAATAATCACACATATACTCAAATGAAACAAGCAGTAAATGCCCGTGAAGTTTCTCATATCCCCAAATCAAATAATAATGTTAAAACTTATGCAAAAATCAAACAGGACACATTACACAAAAAAGTGAATATTGCATGTACACCTGTGCCTTACTCAATCTTGATTCAAATAGGTAAACAGCATGTTTGTGTCCTTTGTGATACCGGAGCACAGTGCTATATACTTAGCAACCGCGTATATAAACAAATAACGAACAGACACAAACTTAACAGAAAGAAGGATAATTGGACTCTAGTCACAGGAAGCGAACTTAAATAATTGATCCAACACAAACTGCTATAGTAGATATGTATATATAATAATGTAGACTAGTTTCTCAAGTAACTGGTGATGGACCTGTTGAGTTTTCAATAGCGGGATAATATGAATCGTACGTGACACGTAGTGGAGCTACCAGACAGGATGTGCCTCAAATTTGCCTTTTATCGGCGACATAGTGCTAAGAATAATTTATGTAACATCACACAGTGATCACGACGCAGATGACATGCCAACTTGACAAGACGTGTCGTGGATTGTGCAATCTTGTCTGGATTCTGGCCCACAAATCCAAAATGACGTCAAAAACCGTGTCATGACGTCTTTATTTTTCGTTTTAATTAAGCTAACCAAAGAAATTGATATAATTGAAATTTATAGACCAGAATCCTTTCCCACACTACTACTGACACTAGTTGTAACTAAGTTTAATTTCAGCCAGTTTAATTTCTGGAGAAAACTAGCAATTATTAATTATACATGTATTTGTTAATACCGACAAATAGTAAGCAAGTGGCAAGAAATTGGAAAACTTGCTTAAGAATCTTAATAAGATATAACCAACTCCTTGACTATTCATTAATAAGAATCGAACCATGTTTTGCATTGTTGGATAGCTTCTGACAGGTTGATGCTCTATACATGGACATGGGCATCATGGTGGCGATACTTGGATGTTTTAAACATTTATTTACATAACCGGTATACATAAACAAGGCACTTATCTCATGAACATATATAACAAAGTCATATGAAACAAGAAATACAAAATGCACAGAACAGTTGTAATGGAAGTTGTAACAAACTATATAAATTTATACCAGACACATTTGTACATGTATATATGTAAATTCAAATGCTAGATTGTGTTGCATGTGCCTGTCTTTAACTTTTACCAATGCATTTCTTGCTATTTTGCAGGTTAGTGGACTAAAAATTTACATTTGTGGCAATATACTAATACAATGGTGGTGGGAGTTTATGCTTTTTCTCCATACATTGTGTCTTCTCTGGATGTTTACTGTATACACCATTAATTATGCCTCGATCACATTGTGCTGTTGTTGCAAAAATGGGACTAGAATACTCAATAATTGGCATAAAACAGTCCTTATTCCCTGTAAAGTGAGAAATGTGAATGTAAATAATATTTGTTGGTATGTGGCAAACAGGGGTGGAAAATAAATATCACCCGTTGATATAAAAATATGATGGCGCGTCCCAGAAAGTATACTGCTCATCATGTCGTTAAGAAAAGTGGAAGGAGATGACGAGATATATTTCGAGGCTCACTTGAGTCAGACAAAAAAACTTAAGTTGAAAGTGTTCGCTAATATGCGAATAATGAATTTTTCCAATATAACTATGGATCAAGAACAAATTTCTTCAATTTAAGTCAAGAAGAAATAAAATGGATAGTGAAAAATTACGCCGGTAAGTAGAGCAATTTTAATGTTAATCATTCGAATACTATATTTCCAATATTTCAAGACGAATATTTTATTTTTAACTTTTTTTAAAAACTTTTTCTTCAGAATTTGCAATTGCCTGGACCCAAATTGAGGCCTTCATACGAACAAAAGACAAAGAGGTGAGTATTTAACTTGCTATGCAAATTAACCTGAGTCAAATGTCGGTTTGGTTCACAAATGAGATCGCATTATATATATATATATATATATATATATATATATATATATAGGGTTAGCTCTTGCAAGTATCAAATATTCAACCAAAGTTACATAAGTTTTTTGTTTGTTTGTTTTTGATGCTCAGAATTCGCGACGATGCAGTTATTTCTTTAAATATATTCGATCAACAATCGTGAGCTAACCTTAAATGGAACAAATGGACCGTATGTTGTAGAATGTAGTAAACATAAAGAAGCACAGTCTATATATATAGGGTATGAATGAAAATGTATGAGTAGTATGTAAAATAGGACAAACAGTATTCCACTTTTCCACTTATGATTAAATATACTAGTACGAACTGATGTTGTCCCCATTATGATTAAACAAATATAAGAGATAAGTCCTATTATGTTTAAATACATTTAAGAGATAAACAAGTTTGGGTGGTAATGTGTTTACTTAGCTTTTGTTTACATAGTTAACAAGAGGTGTGCACTCAAGTGCTAGCATACCCCCACCATGGCAAATTTTAACCCGCATTATCCGTAAACCCAACAAAAAAAGAAGAAGATTTTTAACTTTAAAGAAAAATTCAGACTAATAATATCACTAAGGAGATTGCATACAAAAAATTATTGAAATTGGTTTATAGTTGTTCGAGTTATAAGGTCGGACAGGCGGACAAACAGATGGAGAAAACGTGACAGACAGACGCAGTCAATCCAGTATACCCCCTATTTTCTTCGAAAGTGGGGGTATAACAAGAATATGACTGGGATTGATTTTACAAAAAAAAAATCATATATTTGACAGGGGACTACGGGCGCGTTTATCGCCCTATTTTGATCCCCGTTCTCCATGACCAGTTTATTACTATTTTTAGGTACAGTGCTAATTTTATTATTCTCGGTTTTGCGATTGTGGACGCCGAGATTTTAAACAAATAAATCACATGATTCTATATTATTTATTATCACATGCCATTGATTATTACGTGATTCGTTTATCCCCGCCCCCCAGTCTACCGCAAATTATTATCTCCGTCAACGAAACCAATGAAATATTTATTCCACCATAGATAACTTTTTTCGTTCTCAACGGCTGTGTAAACAAAAAAAATAAAATAAAAACGTTCACTATTCTAGAGCCCAAATGCATTCTAATCAAAGATAAGAATGATTTTATGTTTACAAAAGAAAACAATATCATATATCTTTCCTTCTTTTTTTTTCATTCTGTAATCAAAATTATAATAAAAACATTTAGTATTCAAGAATCAGAATGATCTCCCGTTAACGACAGAAAAACAATAACAATATACCGCCACGTGATCATACAGTCTATTATCACGTGACGTGATTCCCGCGAATGATTATTTCCGGTGGCTCTTCTTTTATAATTAGTCACCCCTACGGTATATTTTATTAATTTTGATTACTAATTCGAGTATGTAATATAGTTAAGGCCATAAACTAACTTGAATTCTTATAATTATTTTTGGATGAAATTATTTATTGTTTTGAAGATTATAAGAATAAACGAGAAAAACGTTTGCTATGGTTAATCTGAAAAGGGTGTGATACTACTAACAGTAATAGCCGATTGCGATCACATGATTCTTGAAGCCTTGACCGAGGAAAAGAAGAATTAACCAAAACAAGATGGATCTGAATTTGATTTTGTTGTTGTTGTGCTGCTGCTGCTGCTATGGATCAACAGAGTCAATGGATATGAGTCCATCATCATGTACTCGAGATCAGTGTCCCGGTTTACCTGCTCTGTGCTGCCAAGCTAGAGGCAATGTTGTAACGAACACACTTTGGGTTATCCCAGATGATGTTGTTGTGATAAATAATGCCGGTGGCGTCAATTTTGAAATTTGTTATTTGTTTCGAAATGTTAATTGGATTCAGTTCAAAGATGATGTCTCAAACGTTCACTGTGATTTACCATCTCTATTAACTTTATCCGATATGGGTATTGTTATCACAATTGGAAAATGGAAATGTCTACCAGTTCAGGTAAGTTAATTTTGTTATAAAAAAAATCTATTATTGTATTATTATCAATATCAGGTCTGGCGATTCCCAATTATAGCTACTATAGTTATATGTAGCTATTTTAGCTACATTTGACTATCAGATTGTTTGTTGGATTGAGTTATCTCTCTTCAACCAGATTCATTTATCACCAGTTATGTGTGCCTAGTATAGCTATAATTGGGAATTGCCAGACCTGTTTATGTCACAGGGGTGTGTAGATCGATACTAAACTAACAAATCTTAATACAGTATTGTCCAAAGTAATTGACTCCTTAACAACAACATAATTATGTGTAACTTTTCAATATATAGTTTGGAAATATGGCTTGTTACCATTCATCAATTTCTTAATATAACCAGCAACAAGACTAATTCCTGAAAAAATTACCCATAATTCTGCTGTGGTTAAGTGGTCAGTTACTTTGGGAATTACTGTATTATTGTTTGGTCTTATGTCCCGTATAACAAATCTTACTATAGTAATGTCCAAATTAAACGACTCGTAGTGTATGGGAATTGCCAGACCTGTTTATGTCACAGGGGTGTGTAGATCGATACTAAACTAACAAATCTTAATACAGTATTGTCCAAAGTAATTGACTCCTTAACCACAACATAATTATGTGTAACTTTTCAATATTTAGTTGGGAAATATGGCTTGTTACCATTCATCAATTTCTTAATATAACCGGCAACAAGACTAATTCCTGAAAAAATTACCCATAATCCTGCTGTGGTTAAGTGGTCAGTTACTTTGGGAATTACTGTATTATTGTTTGGTCTTATGTCCCGTATAACAAATCTTACTATAGTAATGTCCAAATTAAACGACTCGTAGTGTATGGGAATTGCCAGACCTGTTTATGTCACAGGGGTGTGTAGATCGATACTAAACTAACAAATCTTAATACAGTATTGTCCAAAGTAATTGACTCCTTAACCACAACATAATTATGTGTAACTTTTCAATATTTAGTTGGGAAATATGGCTTGTTACCATTCATCAATTTCTTAATATAACCGGCAACAAGACTAATTCCTGAAAAAATTACCCATAATCCTGCTGTGGTTAAGTGGTCAGTTACTTTGGGAATTACTGTATTATTGTTTGGTCTTATGTCCCACGGTGTCTACATATATATTGCTGTCAATATTTATAACCCATGTCACCCTTATTAAAAAGAGAAAATAAACAACATTATACAATATTAATTATTTAATAATTATTTTCTTTGATAAAATAATTTATATGTTTCTGTGTGAAGATGTTAATGAGGAAAGATAATTTTCAGAGATGCTTAATCTAATAGGAGGAACTGACAGCATCTTTCAAAATTACCATTCTTTTATCTCTATTAACTTCATCATTATCATCATTATTATTATTGTTCTCTGTTATTTCGTCTCCTGCTACTGTTTCTGACTGATGAATATTCTACTGTTTCTGGCTCCCATTTATCTCTTGGTTCCAACTTGAGGAACTGTCAGCATATTTCAAAATTACCCTTCTTATATCTCCATTAACTTCATCATCATCACTGTTTATAACGATTGGATCACTATTATTGTTCTCTGTTATTTCGTCTTCTGCTACTGTTTCTGATTCAGATGAATATTCTACTGTTTCTGGCTCCGACTCGTTTCCTGGATTTTCTATTACATGTATATCCACCTCCAAGGCTCTAGACTGAAAAAAGAAGAAGGTGAAACTAAGTTCATTGTTACCAAATAAATGAACTTTTATCCTTTTTTCAGGCTTCAACTATCACCACCAGACGAACAGATCAGACATTGTTTCCTCAGACCCAGACTTTGTCTGCAGCTATCACCACTGGTTTACCAGATGAGACAATGCCACCTGCCCGGTCAACCACAGAGTCAACAACAGACAAACAGATGGAGCTCACCACCACCACCACCACTGTAACCAAGCACACAGTCCAACAGTCCACCAACTCCACTATCAGTGATAACATTGTTACAGCTGTTGAAGGTATGTTTTGTTTATGTTTATATATATTTATATAATTATATTATACTCTGGAGGATTGATCAGAAACTTTTATCAGTTAATAGAAGAAAAACTAAAACAGTTGACTGTAAAACAAAACAAAACAAAATGATTTTATTCTAAAAATGGAATTGAATTAATTGATTTCTATTAACTCCTATGTGTATGGTCCTGCTGAAAACTCACAAAATACTATTTACTTAACTATTATCTTTAGTTTTAATAACAAGATCAGTAAAACAGAAATTATTTAATATTTATGTTGAATGTTATATTTTTCCACAGATTGGCCAGTTGCTGTGGGATTATCAATCTTTGTCTTGATGGTTGTAACCATTATTACAATAGTTTTATGCAGAAAGTGGTATAAAAAAGAGTAAGCCGTCAGATGAGAGGACTGGAGGAAGTGCAATTTGATATATCTACTATTCGTCATAGTAAAAGTGATTAATGATTATTCCAATATGACTTTTGTGTAACTAATTTAACACCAACATTTAGTTTATTTTCTCAACTATTAAAGATTAAAATGGAGTTACTCCTCATGATTTGGAAGCTAATAGAGTAATATTTTATCATTGAACACACTTGACACTAATGCTTGAAGTGACTTTGAGAGTCACAGCTTTTAAAATTGGTTTGATTATAATCAATTCAAGCTAAAATGTCATGATAAATATTTCAAGCTAAAATGATATAGGGGACAATTATGTCTTTGTGATTAAACAATTACACAAGAAGTCATATTTAGCAAGGTTTAGCTACATGTAGGTCTATACTCATGATGTAGCTAATCCTGGTTATTGCCTCAGTTTTCACAAATGAAACAAAAACAAAATCTTAATAGTTCTTTTGTTAACTTTTCAGTTATGTTTACTGTTTATTTTTTTTTTCAGCAATTCTGATTTCCTTAATAGGATTATTGCACAAGAGATTGCAACAATTAATTACCAGATTGTTTAACAAACTGAGGCTGTATATAAGTTGCAAGAGCAAACAGCAACCATTAAGAAGATCAACTAGAATTAGGAGAAAACCAGATAGATTAAATTATACATAAATCTGAACAAAATAAGATTTTGTTTTTGTTCTTCTTATTTGTTAGGCTGAGGAAAATCAATTATTTTGTTCAGGGAATAGTCAGTTGGTCCCCCTCAATTTAATCAATACAATAGAATATCAGTGTTGTTGTCAAAATTGATGGATTACCTGAACAAAACAATTAATTTTCCTCTGTTATGATCATAATAAATATACTTACTCACCATGTTGCGTGAACCTGGTCCAAAGGCATCTTCCTCAATTTCCTGCTTGGCCTTTAGTAGTATGTCTTTCAGACCATGTAGCATTCCAAGCTCTTCCTCACTAAATCTTAGTGATGTTTCCTTCTTCTCACCATTAACTTTTGTTTCCTCAGTTTCCAGAAAAATTGTAGCTGTTTTATCCTTGTCTGACTTGTACACACACAAATATTTTTGATAGCGCACTGAACTTTCGATTATAAAAGTTCTTGACCAAATCACTTGGTCACTGGTGATAAAGTCTCTTGCTTCCTCAATAATGTCAAAAGTTTCTTTTATGACAGTATCAGACACACTGAACGAAGTGCCCAACCTTGCACAAAATAAATGCATAAAAACTTTTCCATGCCAGAGATTGACTTTACATGTCTTCGAACCAAATGTTGTAATCACATCTTCATCATACTTTCTTTTTCTTGAAACTTGCTGTGCCATCTTATATATATTTTTTGTTTTTGTTGAAAAGCGATCAGTTTGGTGCTTCTGTAAGTATGTGGTGAAAGTTTCATATCACTTGTATTTTATATTTTTTTCAAAGGTCAAATAATGACAATCAAGTACTAGTCTTAAATCATAAAATAAACACATCAAGATTAAATTTTTTGATTGTTGGGGAAATAAAAGAAGAAATTGTTGAGTTTCCAAATTAACTTTTTGTATGTCATGACATTCTAACCCTGTTACCTTTCTGAATAAATTAACCTTTTCTTTGAGATCACAGTAACCTAGTATAATTTAGTTTATCTTGTCTTCAACTAATCTGCTAAACGTTAAAGGTGAACATAATCTAGATTAGATTTTAATTGAGCAGGTGAAATTTTCTTGTTGTAATGATCAAAGTTATTTACTGAGCTAAGAAAAAAAAACTCTGTCAGGTAAAATGTTTAGTTTTCAAGATTATTCACAGGTCATGACATTGTGTCTCAGTTTTTTTTTTTATTATCTGTTTTAGGACATTAGTTATCATCAGCTGATCTTTGTTCAGGTCACAATAATCAACATGGAATGGTTTAATATTATGACCTGAAAAAAGTTGAGTGATTATCAACATGGTTTCATTTATTAGAAAGAAAAAAATCATATCTTGATCAATAAAATATGTTACATATCATTGTAATCACTTGTGTTTAACCCTATAAGGGTAGATGTTGTGTCTATAGAACATTAATGATCATATGCAGCAGAGTTCATATATGTTTTGTTGTTTTAGTTTTGTTCAAATGAGGTTCACCAATGTTCCAGTAATTAGCCACAGAATACTATCAGTTTTATGGGGTGAACAAGGGGTCATTGAGTTTATTCTTTCACAAGAAAATGTCCCCATTGTGTGTAATTTGTTCCAGTAATTAGCTACATGCTACTATAACAGTTTTATGGGGTGGATAACAGATTATTGAGTTAATGTTGTGGTTATATGACAGAGAGGCTCACACCATCCTTGTCAGCACTGGGTGGTTAGTTATGTAAAGTTTGTTATATTCTATTATACATTATACAGTAAGAGAAGAAAGAGATCCCCCTCCAATTAGGTGAAAAAAGGTGTCAGAACAAGTTGTATACTCATTATAATTATCTCAGGTAATGTTGTGATCTAATTGTGTTACTGATGATATGGTATCAGACAAGTTATATACTCATAATTATCTCAGGTAATGTTGTGATCTAATTGTGATACTAATAATATCATATCAGACAAGTTATATACTCATTATAATTATCTCAGGTAACGTTGTGATCTAATTGTTATGCTGATTGGGATGAAACTAAAAAAATATGGAATCAGTATTTGTTCACACATAGCAGTGAAAGTAAATGTCTATATACATAATAATACTGACTTCATTAATTGAATTTCATGCCTTTCATCACTTATGATTTTATTTCTTTTGTGTCTCTTTTACCCTCCAATTAGGTGAAAAAAAGGTGTCAGAAAAAGTTGTTTTCTCATTATAATTATCTCAGGTAATATTGTGATCTAATTGTTATGCTGATTGGGATGAAACTCAAAACAAATATGGATTCAGTAATTGTTCACATATAGCAGTGAAAGTATATGTCTACAGTAATGTCCAAAGTAATTGACCACTTAACCATAACAGAATTATGGGTATTTTTCAGTATTTAGTCGGAAATATGGTTTGTTGCCATTCATCGGAAAGGTCGCCGAGAGCTTTCCGATGAATGGCAACAAGCCATATTTCCGACTAAATCCTGAAAAATTACCCATAATTCTGTGGTGGTTAAAGGTACTCAATCCGATCAGAGGGTCCCTATCTGAACAGATTCCAACAACAACAACATTTTATCAAAGGTCACTTTAGTTATCCGAATCGATTAATTATCCAAAAATAATGCTAACAACTGTGAACTATCTATATAATTGCCCAAAATGTGTTGTATAGCAACATTTTGTTCAATGTAATTTAGTATCAAGAGTATGTTGGTCGGCTTTTTCGGTAAACTTCTGGGACAAAGTATTCCCGATAATGGAAAATAATAGATTTCTAAAATCATTAGCTAATAAATCTGAGCTTTGATGGGTGGCTTCCTCGACTCGAATCAATTATTTTTGACCCCCGAAGCCATTGAAATAGTAATTGAGAGGAGTTTGAACGGATTGGGTACCTTTAAGTGGTCAATTACTTTGAGCATTACTGTATATACATAATAATACTGACATCATTATTTGGATTTCATGCCTCTCATCACTTATGATTTTATTTCTTTTGTTCCTTTTTTTATTGTTATTATCTATATATTTTATATTACTACAGGACATAATTGTATCAATCCCTTTTTTATCTGGGAGCTTCACTCATATAAGAGAAATTTACTATCAATAGGTTATTTTTCTTACATTTACTTCTTTATGTGAGGCTCATGATAGGAGATTTATACATAAAAGAGATTACATTGGTATAGAGTTTTCACAAAGTTTAAGCTCTGTTTATGGAAGGGATAACATTTTCAATAAGTCCAACTTTCTAATGTTGATTAACCCTTTTGTCATTAATGATTGGATTGTTACAAGTACATCTCTGTCAAAACTCAGAATAATGTGTATGTAACTACCCAATTAATGTTTTAAAAACAGGGATCCTAGTTGATTGTACAGTAAGCTTTACTGAGAGTAACAAAGTTGTATTTTATATAAATATTTTATTATCACTTGATATTTTTTTATAAATTATTTTTATAAATCATTATTTATGACATAATCATAATATTTTGGTGTTTGGTGATCAGCTCATCTCAGGTTTATCTTTAATTGTTATGAATAGAGAAAACTAATTTAATTTACATCATTTAATATCATTAACCTTATTATGTTAAAGTAATCAGATTTAATACTTTGTGTGCAGCTTGTGGTGATATAACTTCCCAAGTTTAAACTGAATAACCCTTTGAGAAAGCTGATCACTATTAACACCAAGTTAAACAAATGACTCTACTCATGATACTCATCTAACATTTCTTGCTATAATATTACATGTTAAGTGGTAATCAGTTAGTAATATAATTATCACAATGTACTAAATTAATATTAATGTTTATATAACATTTTTATAACAAAATAAAGAAGGAAATAGTATGATTTTAATCTGTCTAACTGTAGTTATCTTTACATCTAACTAATTCTTGTTTTTTTTTTTTTAAATGGGGATCATATTATTTGATCAGTTTAGCTGTCTGTCCAACCATCTGTTTATTTTTCTGTGCCACAGTTGATCAATATTAGATTTAATACATTGTAATAATTATATAACAGTTTATAGAAAACAGTATTATTTGAAAATGTATGGTAAAATATTATCACAAATCATTACAGTTCTAGTCATCATTACAGTTCTAGTCAATTATAAAGTAGAGATAACATTGCTATAGTATATAAATATGTTATGATTTAACCCTTTCATCACTGTGAGCTGCGATAGTGCAAAATTAAAGACCCTGTGCCAGTGCATTCTCTTATTTATTGGAGTACCTTGACCTTGTAAGCCAGTACATTTTTTATGAGAGGCTCTCTATATGAGACTTTTATATAAACAACAGAAAGCACTGGTACAGGGTCTTTAATACTGCAATAGTGCAGCTTGATAAAACTGTTTAGTTTATCACTTGTTTGATTTTCTTATTTTTTCTAATAAATCTTATATGTTCAAATATATTATATCTTATGTTATAAATTTGATTATGGGGAATTAGTTTGGAGAACTTCTGTTTAAAGACATAGATGGCCTTCACAGTGGCATTACTGTTAAAATAATATCAACCAATAAAATGGTGATTTTAATGGTTGTGTCTATATTAACAGCAATACCCACCACAAAGACATACATGTCTTTAATATAACTTTTACTCCATGTTATAAGGTCTAGTATAAAAGCACTGGAATTAACCTGTATCTAACTTGTGAGGTTAAAAATATATTTAGAAATAAATTTGAGACAAAACAACATTACATGTGGGTGGTACAGTTTTGATAAAAATAGGATTAGTTAAACCTTGTTATTATTTGACATTGGAAGTGAAGAGAGGCAATCACCACTTGTGTTAATGTGGATTATGTTCATCCCCTATAGAGTAATGACCAAATGCTAGTGAGTGTACTCCATCTGACTTGTAAAAACGTTTGTCACAAAAAGCTGACAATGAGTTTTTTTACAACATGTGAACAAAATAGTATATGTTTATCACTATGAATTCTGTTGAAACTATGCTTTTTTGGTTTTTCTCCAAACAGACATTCTTCATACTCCGCGAACTTGAGTTTATCAGTTCCTCGATCAATCCCTTTAGCACGAATTTTCTCACCTCTCCCAAACTTCAGAGAATAAAGTTTCGGTTTCAGACCACAGAAATGTGAAACAACTTCTCCTCCCATATCATCTTTGAATTTCCCATATATATTCTTATTAGTTGGATCATATATAGGATGTGATGGTGGGAAGTTACTCAAGTCAAAGTGCTCTTTATCATTCATCATATCCTTGTACACATCATCAGTCTTTATGTGAAGTATGAAGCTATCTGTATCTGTATACAGGAGTGATGAGGAATCACCAGGATACCTTTTCTTTATATGATTATAAAGAAAATCTATCATAATGAACTTTGATATATCAAGGGTAGCAAATCCAGCATATACAGGTTTGTTGAGAGTTAGTCGAATTTTCGAACACTCTACTGCTACAAGATCTTCATTGAAAATCTGGAATCTTTTGAATGATGGTTTCGCAATATATTTCTTCAGTTTATGTTCATCAGTCAGAAGTTTCAAATTAACTCTTCTCCGAACATTTTCGAGAAGTTTACCATAGCTCGAGTTGGTCATTAATTTCCAAAAGTTCTTTGAGAAAGTACTAGTTGCCTTAATTCTCTATTCAGTGTTAAAGTCTACATATTTTTTAAGCCAACGACTTTGCTCAAATACGAGAACTCTGTGTATCGTAGTTATTTCCATTCCAAGTTCCAAATATTGCTTCAGGTTCATATAACGAATAACATATTTATCTTTTGGACAGAATGTCTGCACTAATTTCTCAGAACAAGGATACTTTTTAAATCCTCTCGCTTTCCATAATCGTTGGCTATAAGGTGACAAATCTTCAAACTAAATTTTTCTGCGCTCAACTGCTAGTGGATAATTATTATGCTCATCATGTAAACTTGCTGGATAAAGAAGATCAACCTCAAATATATATCCAATTTCATCATCCACTGTTATTTTCTCCAATTCAATATTCTTTATTTCTTCCTTAGTTAAGAAGCGAAAACCTCTGTATGGTAGGGGCCAACTCATTGCGGTCCCATATAATGAGTTGGCATCATATGCTACTATATAGGAGTGATCTGCTGAAGAATTATACTCAGGTGTGTAAGGGTTATTTGCTTCTGCATAACGTTGGTAAACATTACAAATTCCTCCAAATTCCTCCAAATTTCTCTAAGAAAATATATTGGTCAATATCTGTAATTAATTCAAGTGTAACACCAGTCATTTTAAGCATTGCACTCCAACTCAGACCTGGGGCTGAATAGAAATGTAAAACATCTAATCCATAATGAGTCAAACAGAGACTTCTGAAATTCTCGAAAACACATGCCAGTAAGCACACATCACTTTTCAAGTAAATATCATGATAGTCCCCAAGGTTGCTCATATTGAAGAATTATGACCACACATTTTGTGCATGCTTATAGTCCTCATCTGTTATATCACTTTCTCGCAGTCTATTATAGAAATATTCTTTACTTGGTAGCTGTTTCTCTGAGAAGCAATTGAAAGAAGTCATATAATCATAGAAGAAAACACCTTTCTTTTTTAAAAGGGAACATTGTTTATCTGTGAAGTGTTCATCTTTGAGGTAAGGGAAATCATATGTTGCTTCTTTTGCTAAGATTTCAACTAAATTCTCCAGTGAAGAACTCATGAACTGATATGAATCGATAAAACGAAATTTGTCAATACTGAATGATAGATATTTTTCCATTGTGTTTGGGATACATGTTATTTCCTCTTTAAATTTCCCAGCAGCTTGACAGATAATATGACCATCAAATGATCTCAAATTATGAAAAATCACTGGGAGAAAAGATGGTGGTTTCAAATGCAAGTTACAGCCATCGCATGCTGCACCTTTAAAAAAAACCACTCAGATGGCAGTGGTGTCTAACTGCACGACGTTTATCAGAAAATGTTTTTTTGCACACATAACAGTTTTTCGCTAATAAGAAGTTTTTCATTTCTTCATCCGTAATAATCATCACCTTCTCATCTTCAAGGATTTGTCTTATTTCTTCTTCCTCCTTAAAAAGTTGTTCAAGGAAATGATCCACTACACCAGTATCAGACTTGTAAATATAAGTAGGTTTTGAATAAGATTCATCAATATTACATATAACTTTATATGCAAAACTACATGGTTCCAATAGTGAATAAGCTGTTGAACTTGAAACATCAGGTTTTGGATCACATTTATCTATTTTCTTAGAGAAGCATTCAAAGTCAGCATAAATACAGAATGGAACAGTAAATTGTTTGTTATACTCCTTGAAGTAAAGGAATTTGTTTTTATCAGTTGGCAGTATGATCTTTTGACAACCAAATTCTTGACACTCGACACTCTGAAAGATGATTGTCCCTATCTTCCATTTCGGCAAACGGATTCAGACAATAGTAAAAAAAAAAGTAACGTTTGTGAGAAATAGACCTTCTGAGATGATTCAGCAACATATCCAAGTCTTTGATAAGTATATAATGAGATTCATCATTCTCTGACAGCAGCATCAGATTAATAATTGTTATATTATCTGTAAACTTATTTTTTTTTATTTGAATAGGATACAATTCTTTCTCCTCATATCCAAATAAGTTTACTGAGATATTATTCATTGATTCGAATGTCCGGATTTGATTGATTGCCAGAGGGAATACTAAACTGTCCAACTTCAAATCACTGATATAATTCACATATTTATTCACACATCTTGAGTGGAATTGTTGGGGTCGTAAGGCAGCCAGGATTGACCAAACAAAGCACATGGTATCATCATTCACCACATTTATAAATGACTGTAATCTCTGCAGTTCTGCTGGTGTCTCTATATAGGATGAAGCTCTGATAGGTACATAACGAGCAATATTAACTTCCAGGTGAATAACATTCTTTATTCTCCAGTTTGAACCCTTATGAACAAAATTTGAGAATGATTGATACATTTTTTGAAATGCAGTGTTCATATCATTTTCGTCAAAGTCATGTAAGGAATGATATTTAAATACAGAGCTTCTGAAATGAGTTTCCAGCTCTATAAATCTATCCTCATCGTCCTCTTTGAACATTTTCACAAATTAGTTCAAATACCATTTCACTCCTGAACGTTTGAACATATTCTGTGTAATAATGTTTTTGATTTTGATGAAGTTATTTGAAAAAAAAACACCAATAAGTCCTGTTTCTCAGATTGACCTAATGGTTTAACTTTGAAAATTCTAACTGATTTATTCATAGCAGATGTGGAAGAGCTCAACCCTTGTGTATGACTTATTGATGGTTCGGAACCACTTGTTGATGGTTCAGGATCAGTTGTTAGATCAGAAATATTCGTTGAAGCTCTATTACTGTTTGAGTCAGTTTCAGAATTCATAAGATCACTGTCTATCTTCTCTGATGGATCCATTTTTCTCTTGACATAATTGTGAACATGTCTCTTATGCTGCTGTAGTGTGTATTTAGTTTTGAAATCTTTATCACAAAAATCACATTTATTACTCTCACCATTATGTGTAATTGTGTGTTTCCTCAAACTTAAGTGATTTGCATAAGTCCTGGTACATTTTTCACACTTCAATCTCTTTGCATAATGTTGCATCTGATCCTCCTTATTGGACATCTTCAATCTGTTAATCAGTTAATATTCTTTTTTTGTTTTGTTTTTTTGTTAAACTAATTGCACATTGCACATCAAATTTTGGTTGTATCTTGACTGTCAAAAGCTATTTTATTAGTGCATTTGTGTATAATTCATTAGTCTTAAATACATCCTTCAGCATAGATTATAGGTTTAGTGTAGTTACACTTCAAATTTATCTCCAAACATTAGAGGGTAAATTTATTTGAGTAAACAAAACCTACTCCACTTATCTCCTTAAACAAGTTGACTGATATTCAATCGCAGAACAAGGTGACCTGGTCTAAGTGAAAATAAAACAAAAACTAAACAAATATTTACAAAATTTAGGTCAAGTACTCTTATAGATAACACTGTTCAATAAGAAGAGCTGCTCTTTGTTCAGGGAAAGAAAATAGAACTATATTTACTGAATAATAATTTATTAACTTTAAATCAAATTATATAATAATTAATTACATAATTTAATAAATAAAATATTAATAAATAATAATTACATGAATATAACTGATAAATAAACTTTAATAATATAAAATCAGAAAATAATGAATATAATTTATCATTACATATAATATTATTACTAATAATAATTTCATAATTAAATTTAACAAAATTAAAGTCGATACCATTTATCTACATTCCTTGCAAAAATAAAATGTCTTTTACAATAATTTTTATTTTGTTTTATCTTTGTAGTATAATTTCTAGGTAAAGAAACTGACGTATGTGAAGATAGTTTGTTAATTCTATTATCACATTCAGCTGAAGGTTTGGAGCTTTTTTCAGAAGAAATTTTTGTTTGTTCAGCAGAATATAAAGTTTTTGACTGACTGTTTTTATCTGTCTTCTGGCAAGATTTCCTAGAATATAAAGTTTTTGACTGACTGTTTGTATCTGTCTTCTGGCAAGATTTCCTCACAGACATTTCTGTGGGTGTAAATAATTTTATATTGCTGTCTGATCCAATGTTAATAGCATTAGAATTTTGAACTAATGTATTATTAGTGGTAGCTAATTCCTCAGTATGTAATAACAACTTATTGGCTTCTTCTTTCGCCATCAGAACCATTTCTTTTGCCATTAGTCAAAAATCTCAGAACAGGTTTCAGAAATAACGGTACAATTTCCCAGATATCAAACAATAAATTTCTCCTACTCTTCTGAGAACTCTTCTTCTTAGTGAGCTCTCTAAGTTGTATTCTATACTTATATAAATTAATCCTGATATAACTTGTCACAGGTATATTACCTTTTATAACAATTAAAGCACATTCTGCAACAAACATAATATCATTGGGTGATAAGTGTTTGATATATATACAATTGTTATTTTTGTGAGTTGCTTCAGAAGGAAGAAATGTGTGGTAGTTAATGCTGTTACAATAATTACCGACATGTTTTTTTCTAATATACCCAATCATAAATATCACGTCCAAAATAGCATGTTATCGTCCAGATCACACTGGTTGTAAACAAAAGGCAAAATCTGTAACATAGCAGAATTTAGATTCTGTTTACATCAAAAGACAAATGCCCTTAATCTGTATTTGTCTGTATAAGAACAATCCCGTCTATATTCTAATATTCTTTCTGTTTATGGAGGTTTCAACAAATGTCAATATTTTAACAGCACTAAACATCACAAACGCTTATTAAACCCTTTCACTTGTTGACAAGAGGGCCTTACATTTTTCAGAACATGGAATCTGCAGAAGATTATTTCCATAGTGTTAAATCGCAATCACTAGTTATTGTGGGAGCAATCTCTCAACTAAAATCGGGCAGATTTTGCTACGAAGAGGCACTGGAAGAAGTGACCAAAGCCAGTGACAAAATTATAAAAAACGCTGAAGTGTTGAAAGCTCAATTGATCCAAAAAAAAGAAGAGAATGTCATGTTACGGAAGAGATGTGCCTCAGGACTGAAGGCTGAATATCAGCTGAGGTCACAAATAAAACAAATGGAGAAAAATTTGAGTGCCATGACAGGTGACATGTTCAGTGATGATATGAGTGATCTGGACTCCTCACTGGACATGTCTGCAAAAGGCAGTGATCTGGACTCCTCAACTGCAGACATACCGGTACCAGTGTCATCTCAGCCTGAATGTGATGCTTCTGATGAAGTTAATAAATGATTTATTTGATGAGCTCATGGAACAATTATGACAGCATGATGAAATCTGAATTTTAGTTTCTTTGTGTGTGAGGACCCTGGGAACAAATGTGACAAACATTTTTACTTTTCTTGCTTATGTTGTATATGTGTTTCAGAGAAATAATATAATGGTTAGGCCTAAAGATAATAGTGATGTTTCTAGTACCCCACCCTGCCAGTAACCCACCCTCACCTAGTTCAGACTACCTTTCCTACTAATTTTATTCACCCCATGAAAAATATATAAATAAAATACAAAAAACAGAATTGCTTTTATTTACCTCTGGTTGAAGTAAGACCATGCTGATCAATTCAAAAGGAGGTTGATGTCATGATAATTTTTATTAAAAATATTATTAGGATTCATTATTCCTTCCAATAAATGCACAAATCTACTCATTGTGTACTGTCATATAATTTGTAATGCCAAGGGGCATATATTCAGAATTTAAAAAAGTCCAAATATAAGTCTTTAAACAGTTAACAAAATGTTAATTACCACCCTAATTATTTTTCATCCATAATTGGAAACATTGCTATTTTTTTATTAGGTCCAACCGTTCTTTGGCAGAATGTTTCATTAAACTTTATTCTACTTTTTACATTCTAAGCAGATATTTTAACTTTTTACACCGTTAAACAACTTTGAAATCCTAATTTGAACTTCAAAATGTTAATTACCATCCTAATTATTTTTCATCCATAATTGGAAACATTGCTATTTTTTATTAGGTCTAACCGTTCTTTGGCAGAATGTTTCATTAAACTTTATTCTATTTTTTGCATTCTAAGCAGATATTTTAACTTTTTACACCGTTAAACAACTTTAAAATCCTAATTTGAACTTCAAAATGTTAATTACCATCCTAATTATTTTTCATCCATAATTGGAAACATTGCTATATTTTATTAGGTCTAACCTTTCTTTGGCAGAATGTTTCATTAAACTTTATTCTATTTTTTACATTCTAAGCAGATATTTCAACTTTTTACACCGTTAAACAACTTTGAAATCCTAATTTGAACTTAGCCAAAAAACTTTCCTGGTCTTACCGGTAGTTTCAACAAATCTAAACAGTCATCTTTTTAGCCAATCTATTTCTTTAAAAACCTTTCCTTTCTATTCATATCAATATCAATATTCATTAAATGATTCTTTATGTTTGTTTTACAGCACATATGTTTTGTAGTCAAGTAGGAATTCATTACTATGTCAATCAAGCGTATCAGCCATATATTAATTAACCAGACTTTATTCATTTCATAATTGTTTATATTTCTCTGTAAATCTGTAATAAAAGGTGGAGCTTGGTGTGGCTAAAACAAGATTATTCGCTGCACTATTATTATCTACTACACACTCTAGGTCCTAAAAATATTTCTGTATTTCATTCTATTCAAAATTGTCCACGAGAGTCAAATCAATAATTTCTTTTTACTTGACATTTTCAAATAATCACGTTATCCATGAGGTATCAGAATGAAATACATTGTCTTTGTAATAACGCAATCATAGTAGACATTTCAGGTAGTAATAATAAGTGCGACCCCTTCCTAATTCATTCCAGATACAAAGAGCGTTTTGTTCACCCTTAGTATGCATGTGATTATTCCAGATTCTGAACCACCATTAATAATTTATCAAAATTTTAATCTCACAAACCATACTTACTATTAAATACCTCTTATTTTTACGAATATTCAAAGAGTATTGAAACTCAAGTGACAAATTAGTCACCGTCCACTGATTACAACATTACCAGGATCCTAGTATGTGATATCTCTTAGGAATTAACTTTGTATATATATATACCTGCATAATGATATGATTTAGAGCATTACGGCAACTTAAATAATAACTTAATTACTTCAGTTAATCAATATGTAATAAACATATAATATATCAACATGAATTATGACCCTATTTCCTTTACATTTAATTAAAATTTTAATTTTTGCATGGCATAGTATTCAGTAATGTCAGTAATATTTAATCACCATCCACTGATTACAACATAATCAGGATCCTAGAATTAACTTTGTATAAATACATGCATCATTATATGGTTTAGCGCATTACGCCAACTGAAATAATAACATAAATTTCATTTAATCAAAATGTAATAAACATATATATCAACATGGCATTACATTTCATTTCAAAAATTGATTTTTGCATGGCATAGTATTCAGTAATGTCAGTAATATTTAGTCACTGTCCAATGATTACAACATTCTCAGGATCATAGAATGTGAATTGTCTCTGGAATTAAATTTGCATATATAGCTGCATAAGTATACAGTTTAGCACATATATTACACCAACTGAAATCATAAAATTATGACCCTATTTCGTATGCATTTGATTACAACATAATCAGGATCCTAGAATTAACTTTGTATAAATACCTGCATCATTATATTGTTTAGAGCATTACGCCAACTGAAATAATAAAATAAATTTCATTTAATCAATATGTAATAAACATATAATATATCAACATGAAATAATAATTTTTATCTAATAAAAACTGGACCTGAGTTTATATGCACATGCTGCCACTATATGATGTATAGAGATTCCGTAGTTGTGCTACATGACTGCAGGTATCCAAACTTAGATGATGCAACCAAACTCCAATGTATTTCAGATACAATCTCTAATGATGGAAACGAATATGTATGTAAGACATGTGACACGTCAATAAAGAGGAATAAAATGCCTGCCCAATGTTCAACAAATGCACTGAAGTTGTCGGAAATACCTGACGAACTAAAGAATTTATAAAATTTAGAACTCAGCTTCATTTGTAAACGACTGGCATTTATGAAGATCCTAGCGCTTCCCAGAGGTAAACAGAAGGCTATCCACGGAAGTGTTATAAATGTTCCATGCAATCCAGACGAAACCTGCGACAGTCTCCCACGTTTGCCTTCCTCTTCGAGTGTTATGACGGTGAAATTGAAGCGAAAATTGAAGTACAAAGGACACGTATTTCATCAGAAGATCAGACCCTGGAATATTCTTAGAGGTCTGCACTATTTGAAAAACATTCAGAAAAATGTCCACTACCAAGATATAACGATAAATGACAATTGGGAAAATGATTATGCTAATGATGACAATGAACTATGGCAGTCCTTGAATGGTTCCGATCTTGAATCAGATACACATCATGACATGCAGCCAGTAAGTGATCGCCAAAAATAAGACACCATAATCGAGGAGTCAGATTCTGACGATGAGCTTTCCGGATTCGGTGAGCTGATGGATGCCAGAACCAACAATTATGGCCTGCCTTTAGACTCATGCATCCAACCAAAAGATATCAGCAACGACCCTGATTGCATGCTAACTATAGCACCAGGAGAAGGAAAACGGCCTCTTGGGATGCTAAGTGACACAGAGAAAGTTCTTGCATTCCCAAATTTTTTTCCGGATGGCAATAATGGATTCTCAGCACCCAGGAACACAAACCTCTCCATGAAGCAATATTTCGACGCGCGAATACTTAGTGAAGATAACAGGTTCGCTTCAAACCCTGAATACCTGTTTTATGCCCAATACAGGACAGAAGTTAAAAACGTCTATGATTCATTAAGCATAGCTCTCCGGAAAAGCAGAGAGAAACATCCCACTGAAATTACAGCTGTTCACATAAAAGATGCCATATAAGCAAGAAAGTTAACTCGCAATGATCTCAACTTTAACTTCTTACAGAAAGTCCGTGGATCTCCTGCCTACTACAATAAGATGCTCTACGATCTTCTTGGAATGATCCGGATGCTGGGTCCCTGTACATGGTTTGTCACACTGTCAGCTGCTGATATGAAGTGGGAATATACCATAAAAGTCATTGCTGCACAACATGGGGAGATTTTTTACAGACGAGCAGGTCCGAGAGTTATCATGGGAAGAGAAAGGCAGGTGGCTCAGAAATAATACAGTAACAGCAGCCAGACACTTTGACCATCGCTTCCAACTTCGAATGAAGCATATTATCATGGGGAAATCTACACCGATCGGTCCAGTTAAGGACTTTAAATATCGCATAGAATTCCAGCTAAGAGGTTCTCCGCATGTCCACATGGTTGTTTGGATAGAGAATAGTCCAGTTATCTCCCTTAATTCAATGGAAGAAGTGCGTGCTTTCATCGATCAGTATATCTCCTGTACAAATGTTGAAGAGGATCCTGATCTCCAGCAGCTCATACAGACCGTGCAAACGCACACACTCCTTCACCTGTCGCAAAACTGGAAAGATATGCAGATTCTCATTTCCAAGACCACCTATCAAGCCAACAACAATTTTCATTCCCCCACAGAATGAAATTTTGACAATTCCAAAGATAACTCAGAAGAAATATGAGCAACTTCTTCAAAATGTACTGAAAGAAATTAATAATCGTCAGAATGAGATGTTACCTGATATTGATACACTGCTATCTGCATTGGGATACTGCTATGAAGAATACTTAGAAGCATTGACATGGAATCAAACAAGAAAGGGGTCTATGACAATACTGTATCAAAGAAATACCTCACAATGTTTCATACACAACTACAGCAAGAATATTCTCTCAGCCTGGCAAGCAAACGTGGATCTGCAGTACATAACTAATGTGTATGCATGTATAATGTACGTAGCATCATATATCAGCAAACATGAAAAGACAATGGGTGAAGTCCTGCAGTCAGTCAGCAAGGAGTGTGAACCCAAAGGTCCCAAAGAGAAGATGCAGGCTATCGCCAGGAAATTCCTGTCAAGTAGAGAAGTTAGTGCTCAAGAAGCTGCATATAGTTTACTCTCCCTTCCGTTAACTAAAGCATCTCGCACAGTTTTGTACGTGCCAACCGACATGCCTAATGAAAGAACCAAACTGATAAAAACCATATCGCCTAATAGAGCAGTTGAATGATGACGATCCAGACATATTCCAGTCAGGACTCGTGGATAAATACAAAGGAAGACCAACTATACTTGAGAACATGTGTATGGCAGATTTTGCATCAAGTTACACATACTACAGGGTGAAGGGTGACTTGCCCACGGATCCAGATATTCTTGATGACAATTCTGATCATGATGACCCACCTATGCCTAATCAACCACACAACCAACTCCCTAAGAACATAAAGCTGAAGGACTCAAACATAAAACTAAGTTAAAGGAGAGAAAAAAGCAGCAATTAGGACTGACCAGTATTCATTGAAAACAGACCCAGAAATTTTTTATCATTCCAAGTTAATGCTTTACCTTCCATGGACAAATGAACAGAGCGATCTTACTCTGGATAACTCTTACAAAAGTAAATATCTGTCTGTTCAGGATTTAATTAAGGATAAATGAGGAGTATGAACCAAATTCCAAAGAATACATTGATGCTATCACATCCTTTGATGAGCGTGGACCATCAGAAGATGCCTGGGCAGAGCTGATTCCTCGGACAGAACAGACATGAAGACAGAGAAACTGAAAACCAGTAGGATGAAGACCACCTGTACCTCATACCATCTGCAGAGCACGACACTGGTGACATTGGAGGAGTTCCTCATCGGTTTGAACTGGACAACCAACTGATTCCAACTAAATAATGGCTAAAAATGGCAAACTCGCTGAATGACGAACAACGTTCTATTCATCAATACATCACTAACTTCTGCATTAAGCTATCTATGACTTACAAACTCAGCAGAGGCCACAACCTTTCGCCATATCTCTTCTTGGTGGTGCAATTGTTGGCAAGAGCCATGTTATGCGAACAATAGTCCAGACAGCTATACGTACTCTACAGATTGGACAATCACCTGATGAAACTGTTATCTTGGTGTGTGCCTTTACTGGAGCAGCGGCATATAATATCTCAGGGCACACTTTGCATTCCACATTCATGCTGCCAGTGCACATGGAACACTCCTCTGATGAGATCCATCTAAAAAGCACACATTCGCGAGAAGCTAGGCCACCTCCAGCTGCTCATTATTGATGAAATTTCAATGGTTGGGTCTAGACTTCTTACACTTGTGCATCATCGTTTATATGATATAATGGCATCTGAAGAACCTTTCGGAGGAGTTTCATTGTTAGTGGTAGTAGATCTGTTTCAATTACTCCCAGTTGGAGAAGCGCAAGTTTTCATACCACTTCAAAAAGATAGTCCTGCATTTATGTATGGGTCTCTCTGGGAAAAACACTTTAAGCTTCTTGAACTGAAAACAATCATGCGTCAAAAGGATGATCTACGATTTGCATATGCACTGAACAATATAAGGACTGATGGGGCAACTGAAGATGATATTGCACTGATATGCTCGAGAGAAACAACTGCAGATTCAAATAACTACCCGAGACTAGCATTACACGTCATGACCAATAACAGGATAAAGAACCTACACAATGATGCCATGATAAACACTCTTGGTCAACAAATTATAGTTGTTGTAGCACAAGATATGAAGAGAGACAGATAAACCGGTCATATCATCCACATCAGTCTTTCTGAAAATGCTGGTGGTCTTATGAAAAATCTTAAAGTCTGCATTGGAGCAAGAGTTAGCTTGACTAGCAACATCTTCGTCGATGATGGCCTTGTCAATTCTGCTGCCGGAACTGTTACACAGTTCATACCAGACATCCCAAAAGATCATGTTGATAACTACAAGCCCAAATACATACTTGTACAGTTTGATGACAAGATTGTTGGTGCCCAGAGAAGGTTGAAATTCAAAAACATACTTTTGGATGATGTTTCAACTCCCATTGAACTATACGAAGTCCCAATCAGAATTCGAAAGTTCACAGCCACCCGCATTCAGTTCCCTCTGGTTTTATCTTGGGCAATTACCATCCAAAATTCACAAGGAAAAACAGTAGATCAGTTAGTCATCAACACTGCATGGACATTTCGTGCTGGACAAACGTATACTGCATTGAGCAGAGTTAGAGACATTAGATGGCCTATTTCTATTGAATGGATTCCGATCTAAGCAGATCAAATGCAACAAGAAAGCAAAAGAGATTGAAAGAATGAGAAAAACCACGCCCTTTCGTTTGCATATTCCAGAGTCTATCGCTGTTCCAAAGGAATTCTACTTCAGAATAACTCTACTTAATATCAGCTCTCTGTATTGCCATTTTAAGTGCCTGCAGAAGGATACTGCACTTACATCAGCAGATTTTGTTTGTCTGACAGAAACTTGGTTGAAGATTCATAATGTGTCATCAGATTACACTCTGGACAACTTCCTACTTCTGAGAACTGACCGAGAATCTGTAAACCCATTGGACAGAGGAGGTGTTGCAATTCAGTTGAGTTACCTATACCATCCATGCCGTGAAATTAAACTTCCACTCTGCTTTGAGAACATTGCTGATTGTACAACACCGGTCCATTGTTTCATTCCGTATATTGGCTGTGACTAAATACAACAAACCAAGCAACAAATTCAATAACTTCATAAGGGACATGGATAAACTGTTGACCTTTTTACCAACTTTTAATTTCCCAACAGTGATCTGTGGTGATTTCAATGTGAACATTCTTTCTACTAACACATGTGTCACATGCCTTACAAAAGTTGACGAAATTCCATGGATATCTACCATATGTCAAAACTACAACACACAGAGCTGGTGGCGCATAGGACCACATATACATAAACAGAAATTATTTGCAGGACTCTCTGACTTCAGCCATTCCACTGCATTACACAGATCATTTCGCTGTTGTGTTATCAATTCCATATGAGGCATTCTCTGACTTCATTTAATTAAGATTTGTGTTGGACATAGATTGTGATCGCAAGTTAACTCTTAATATATACTATCTGAAACTACTTTGTGTATATACTGACTGTCTGTATATTCACAAAAGAACTCATTATCATGACAGTACACACTCTTGTAGGCATTCAACTACACTTGGCAATGCACATCTCATGGCATTCATAGCTTCATGATCTATTCAAACCTGCCAGAACAGATTGAGATCAGCTACAGTAATCTAAAAAGGTAAACTCCACTTTCGAATATTCAAATCCACCAAAAATTGTATGCAACTTTTCCAATCCAATATGTATACCAGGTTCGTATTCCGGTGGTCCACTGAGCGTATTGCAGAGTTATGGCCATTTACACCTAGAATACCAGAATTATATTTTTTAAATGCTTACTTTACAGTCCATATGTCTAAGTATATCAGTCACAGGTTATAGATATGCCCACACTAGGCGGTATGCCACGGGGGTATGTACCGGACGACAGTCCATCTCTTGTTAAACTTATGTTGTTTTCGAACTGGCTCTCGATCTCGGCTAATTTTAGTGCTGCATCATACAACTCTCAAAAGGGAAGAGGCATTTCCTTTACACCTTTACAGCATAGGGATGCTTTCTTTGGAGGTATGTGCCATAAAATAGATTTGATATTCATCGTAGCTTGACATAATGTTTCTTCGGTAATATAATTCATTTTCTGTTTTTAAACTATTTGTAACATTAGGAGAGAATACTTATATTTTGACAGATTCAGTCATTTATTTCACTCACCCAAGCGGAAATAAAAATGATAAAAGACTGATATGACTAATTAACTTCAAAGTAGTCAGATAAATTTATGAATATAACAGACATACAAAATTAAATGTTATCTATTCATGCATGATTGGTCAAAAATAATATTCTACCCAGATCACTTTTGAACACTTACATCAAATATAATAATCCAACAATTATCACTAGACAAACTGGAAATATTCATGGAACTATGGCTAGAACACATTTACTGAAAACCTACCACTACATACCTATCAAAACAATGGAAAGAAGTTGACATACAATTACAATCCCTTATGCCACGTTCCAACTTTAAATGCCAGGTTACGCTATAATTAATTGATTTTACCTTGAAAAAGTTGAATGTAAAAACTCAGGTTGCCCATAACATATCGCTGACAAATCATAGGAAACTGATATCTGTTTAGATATTTAGATACGTTTTCTGTGAAAAAACAGTAATAATTGTTATCCAATGGCAGTAGTATTATGTTGTTGATAAAAGCTGGAATGCCATTTAAGCATAATTTTAATTTGAAAGTATGAACACTGACCAGGGGAGCTCAGAGCTTGAAAGGAAGTATTGTTCATGTGAGATGACAGTTAGATAACCAGAAGGTCATACCACCTCCCAGTAATGTATTATCTTTATTTTTTGTTTGTTACCTTTTTACCATGTTATGTTGATAATATATACATTACAAATAAAGAACTTGAACAAACCCGAAACACGCATGACTGAAAATAGATGGCTTAGATATTACTTTTAGACAGGTATATATATAATCATCGATGCAGCAAGGATGGTGTTTGTTTCTCTCTTATGTTGAACTTCTGTTTGCATGATTCTTAACATTCTCGATGCCAGCCGTTTCCAGGAACCAAAGGTGGAATGTTCGTGGGAGTGGTTGGAAAGGTTATTTTCGATAGGGAGATGGATGGTGTTTATACCATAGTGATTGTAGGACTTGAACAAAACGATCTACCGAAATTCGTCACCACCACCTCTTCCTCCGACATCGAACCCGCCAAATCTGCTACAAATTCAATTGTAAATTCGAATTTTGGTTGCACTGACATTATTGGATTGACAAACGTGTGTACCTGTAGAAGTTAAAACGTGTGAAGAGGTAATTTTATTTTTAGTTCGTTCATAGACTGTACCAAGCTACTCCAAACCAAAGCTAAAAATATATTTCGCAAGACTCAAATGCTGAATCAAGTTAGTCATAAATTACTGAACATTGAAAATTTGGAGAAAATCATTATGAAAAGGCTTTTGGTGACTCTCTTCTTAAGGTCTGCAAATACTTCTTCTGTGGTAGTGTTTCAGCTTTGATGCGAAGTAATCATGATATTTATTTTAGCTGAAAAAGTCATTGAAAGATGGAAATAATTTTTCTGAAAATTATTTCATAAGTGATGAATAGATTACTGAGTGGAACGGCAACACGCAACAAGAAATTCAAAACTCTTGTTAGAGGCGTATATCACGCCAACCAAAACGATAGCAATTAAAAATTCGAGGGACACATCCTCACAACTCTGGCACGAAAGACGGTGTCTACAAGAAAAGCAAGCGGGGAAAAGTTAACAAGTAGTTTTTTCCTTAACAGAAAGCGAACTTGATACTATTTTAACAGAAGCCAGATAAAACAGGCAACCAATGTGGTTGCAGAATTTCACATGGCCAGAGAAAAATATTTGTATTTCTAGTACTGGTGAGATAATTTCTTTAATATATGACATCTCATTATTTTACATATTTGGATTGAGTCAAAATGTTTAGATTGTTGTATTCGAAAATGCACAAGTGTAACCCATGATCGCATTCATGTTTTAATGTAACGAAAATTAAACAAATGTATATATCAGTTACAAACTAGTTGGACAATTTCAACAAAATCTAAATTATTGAGACTTCCAAAGTTATTTTAAGACTTTCAATAATGTGATCTTTCCTCCATCTGACAAATAAAAATATCCTGGAGCAAATACGCACATAATCATGAGTTGGCTCATTTGTGTATCGTCCGCACATAATATTCATAGAATCGTCTCGTAATGAGTCGATAATATGACTAAAAATCTGTTATTTTCAGAACATTATCAACCCAAAACATGAGGCAATTCTAAGCAGATTATATTCACAAGCTGTGTGTCAGACAAAATATAAGTGAAGTGTTATTCAGTTTCTCTCAAAAACGGCAGTGAATTCTCTATAAGCAGTCACAACAATCCTTGATTTAGTTATTTTAATTTGCGTGCATTACAATGTATATGTCTGTTGTAAAACCCCTGATCACTTACAACTTACAATGTTATAATTTGTAAATTCCTTACCTGTATTTGGTATAGATTACAATATATATATATATCCTATTTAATTACGATAACTTTGTTAGGAGAAAATAATAACTGGATTAAAAAAGATATGTCTCTTAACAACAACAGTTATATTATGTACACGTTTTCTGTATGCTTATTGACTAGTGGTGCGACAGGGAGGTACGCCATCCTGTCCTACCTGTTTCAATAATTTCATCACAAAAAACACATGTTTAATAAAGAAAGGCGATGTGATTAAAGTCACCAATGTTTACAGTCGAATCTACAACGAGAGACAATCGTTGTCGACAGTCATGGAAACTGACAGTGAGGTAAGTAATCCATTTAGAATAATAAATGTCACATTTATATTGAAATAACTCCCAATTTCTCATTATATGCCATGTGCTTTTATTATAAAAACAAACTTATCCAGAAACAACTAAAACTAGGTTGTAATTTTGGGATATTGCTCCTGATTGTTAGCTGATCTTATCCTTATTGAAATGTTTTCTCCTCCACAACCTCTTAACTGGTGGCTAAAATTTCTTTGGGACCTTTATTCTCTGATCCAAGATATAATATATGGAAATTTACAAAACCAAAATCTTTTTTTTTCCAAAAGATAGACATGACTAAATACTTTCACATAGGTTACAGGTCGAAAATGTTGTCGATCATCATGAAATTTGTAAACAGGAACATCAACGTCTGCAGACAACTGTACTGCGTGTTCATGGACAGATTGGTCAAACCGGAAGTGGTGTCCGATGGAACAAATATGATTGTGGACATGTTCCATAAGGGTTGTGAGGGTCCGGACTAAGCACTGATTCTTGAGATGTTTTGTAGGCCATTAGATGTGTTTGTGCCACGGTGGCCTTTGGCATGTGAATCTCTATCCCCGATGTCCGTATGGTGGTTCACTGGGGATGCCCCCCAATATTGCTAACTATTGGCAGCGGTAAGGAGAGCCGGGCGTGATGGCGAGGCTGCCAATGCGGTGTGTTTGGCTTACCCTCGCACATTGGTGGGTGCCACTGAGGTTTGTGTGTTATATAGCATGTATTTCCTCTTATCATTAACAGAAACCATTCGCATATCTAGACTTTTCATCTTGACATAGGATGGAGCAACCAAGATTTTCAATTTGTTAAAACTGTATATGTATTCTGACAAATACATTATATATATATTTGCTCACTAAATAAAGCGCTCGACGGTTTGAACACTCATATTGAATTCGTTCCTACATAATACTTTTTTCAAAATATGCCTATATATGTATCTATATTTATTATATGACTATCATTTTCTTTCCCAATAACGCTATTGTATAGCTATCATTTCCTGACCATCGGATCTACTAGTTTGATCCGATGTCATACCACCCTTCTCTATCTCGTATACTTCGCATGTCCGTAAAAAAAGCCGGACGATTTATTATCCAAAAATGGTTTCTGTATTCTTGTTACTAGTGGCCTACATGTGCTTTCATTTCATAATTAATTGTGTTTTTTAAATAAAAACAATGTCATATAATCATATAATAAACCTGTTATCGATGCAATGAATTGATCTGGGCTTCGTATCATGTCTCGTTGAAGAGGTCAGATCAATGGATCAAACTCTATGCCTGTGGCGGGTCGTTTGATTCAATGATCTGACCTCTTCGCCCAGATCAATTCACTGCAGCGATAACATGATTGTATGTATATTATGCCTACTGTGATAACATTCGATATCGTAGTGTTTCAATCGTATATTTTCAGGTGATGAAGAACATGAAATCGACAAAGTGTATTCGCGAGAGGGTTCTGGGAAACCTGTTGGGCAGATTAGCTTTGGATAGCGAGGCGTGCAAGACTATGAACTGTGACAAGTGCCAGTAGTAGTGTACCCAGGGGTTTAACAAGTTAAGATCAAAGACATCATCAAAGACATTAATTGTAAGATGAAAGGAATCCATCTTATAAAACAAAAGATCCACCATTCCTTTCATCTATACAATTAATAAGAATGAATGATAGTTCCATGGTTTAACAAGGAAACATATACATCTAGAGAACAATAAAGAAAAGAAGGGTATTTCCTAACAACTAAATGTGAAATAATTGATTCATATAAGAAGAGATATAAATAGGGGAAAACAATATATAAGAAGAAGTGTGGTGCAGACTTGTATCAATATCTTTTATACTTCGATGTCTATATGTATTTGTATATGTATAACTAACACTATTCGAATATCATAACAAGGGCCCCATTCTACCTTTTAGTGCACAACTTGACTCGATCAGCAACTATCACACTACAAAATCTTTCAAGGACACATCGGTACTCTCCAATGTCCTAAATTAAAGCTTATACCCCCACTCAATCAAGTTTATCTAACACAACTTTTATCGGGGTCGCGTATGACGATTTGCTATGTCTAGAAATCATAACAAAAACAAAACCATGGGATAAAGGAGAAGATCACTCGATCTTTTCGAAAATCACGGGCGCTTCGCGTCCATCTATTACCCTTAATACAGGACGAAGTCTTAGTCGACAATTTTAGGATAACCCAAAACGCACTGGACAATACAAATCTATATACCTAAAGAGTTAAAATAGAAAATCTAATTCCTAAAGTGATTTACCAAACAACCGTTATCACAGCTGTTAGTTATTAGTCAACAACACACGCCTATCTCATCTCACTCAATATAGAAATTAAATATAACAATCTAAGTGGAGAGCCGACCGGTATTGTATTTATAACACATGAATGTAAACAGCTCAGACGTCGCCATTGTTTATGAACACATGGAAGTTATACAAACAACAAACACAAATTGACATGCACTAACAGAGATCTCGACTATCTAAACTGAGTGTGGTTATCTCACCTGCAAAAACTGATAGCAAACATGAATTGAGATCGTCCAACCCATGCGTGTCAAGGGAATTTATTAATTATGATAGATCAGGCACTATTTGAGATAAACACCATGAAGGAAATTAAATACTGGGTGGTCTTTTAGAAACTAAGCTATATGTGCACCTAAACCAGCAATGGAATAAATCTCACACAATCTCAAAAATATGTAGAGGAAAGATCATACACTATATCAAAACTTAATTAAAGCACCACACAACTCATATTGCAACATAGATGTTAATTAAAGAGGTAGCATCTTAAAGGAATAAAAATAGATATATGGTTAAATGACAACCCTCACATCCAACAAATATTTCATAATTCTGTCCAAATATGCTGTCGCCAAATGCAAATGTCATTACCCGTTAGGATGTGAATGATAGATAAACACGTCTATATTTGTTCAACTTAAGGTACTCAATCCGATCAAATGGTCCCCATAACATCAAGATATAATAACAACATTTCTTCAAAATACGCTTTAGTTATCAGATTTGGTTTATTGCACTGTCAACTATTATACAAAACTTATTAACTATCAACAATATGTTTAAGATAATATGATCATATTATCGCTATGATATCATGAAATTTAACCACAATACCACTAGAGTTATCTATCTTAAACTATAGTTTTGTCCCAACACCTCGGTTTCACCACATGTTTCTAGGCCATATACAATTACACAACTCGAAATAAAAAATACCCTGAATAATCCATATCCGATTATTAATGGGTGGGTACCTCCACTCGAGTCAAAGATATTTTTTACACCCGATGCCGAACAAATAGTAATTTAAAAGCGTATGATCGAATAGAGTACCTTAAAAAATGCTACTGGACTCACTATATGAGTATTATTAGTAGGTCGTGGTTCTAACATGGACCAACGTGTATATAACATGAAGATTCCTACACAATTTACCACTCCCACCAAATAAATAGATATATACACAGGATTGAAGATTAAAAATATTTTATTAAAAATTAAAAAAGAAACATGCATATAACAAGGTAGCACCTGATTTAAAAAAACATAAGTAATTATCACAGACCTTACTGGCAATTTGAGTATATACATGATCATTAGGAAATGACAGATGCGTCGGACGGTATCAAAAGAAATCCTACAATATGAGAACAATACTGTCTATAATGTGAACCAGTGCAATAAGTGGTATAAAAGAGATTATTTCAGAAAGTTGAAATCGAATACTATCCTTTTGTTCAAATTTCTTTTTGTCAAAACTGTTTCCTTGTGAAACAGTATAAATATGAATCGATAAAAATAAAACCACCGTGGTCTACCAAATCCCAATTTATTAAATTCAACAAATAAGACATGGATCACCTAACAAGTCAAGAAATTCTACCTGGCGTTCAAGTTTTAAATGATGCAGTGAAGATTTTTTTCGATATTCCAAAGGACTATCACCTACCTGAATGGGAGTTGAAGATGTATATAAATATAATGTTCACTGAGTTCAGACCAAAATTAGCTAGAGTATTGAATTGTTCAACTTCACCGGACTGTCAATGTTATGTGTATTGACAAAAAAAAAAAACAATGGAGGAATTAAATTACTAAAGGACTACTATCCAGACTTAATGAAAAAAACAGGATGTTCATCACATTGCAATTACAAGATCAAGAAAATTAAACATTAGCCGGATGTGTACCATGGATTTACCAATTTCACGTGACTGTTTAAGAACAATGTTAAACCAATATAAGAATATATAAGAAAGAATAATTATGATGATAAAATAAAGCTAAACAAAATATGAGTTTGATATGCTTTATACAACCAGACACCACCCCATTTAATTCAAATTGGTATAAGTAACTCTCCCTGGTATATTAATTGGGGTTGAGAAAACTAACATACCAAATTTGGTTCCGATCACATAGAAAATGTATCAGTTATCGTATTATGCGTAAAAGTGTCTCAGGACAGATAGACAAACAGACAGACGTACGAGCGGTCAGTCCGGACAACGACACTATGTTACCATACTATGAGTAAACATAAAAATAGAATTAATAATAATCGTTTTTTTAAATTCAAGTACCGAAATATGTTCAATATACTTGAATTAACTTATTAGAAGAAATAGGATGGATACTAATGTTCAGTCCTTGACGGGAGCGATTGTTCTCACACCCGTACTTCAATTTACGGATGCTAAAAATGTGCACTAGTTCCTCTTGTCAAAATGATTATGGTGATTACTATCGAACTATTTCAAGATGTATTTGGAACTCTTTCTGGGTATGAGAAATTCTGAAGTCATATATGTATACAGACATGTATGTCTCATTATGACATATGTCTCATTATGACATTTTGGTTGAGAAACACCCAACTTATGATTATATTACAGGGTGCAATAACATCCGTCTAATGAAATGTTTGGGAAGTAAATAAGTGCTCTTGTTATGTTTTCCTCCTGGGAATTAGTGAAATTTAGATCAAAATATGTGGAATTGTCTTCCTTTAAAGATAAAATTGTACATATGGAATATCCAAATCATGTTATAACTAGTTCGGGACGGTAGACTAAGATATATGTAATACATTTTCACCCCCCCCCCCCTATAATATATAACAGTAAAATATTATCAAAAACAAGAAATATAAAATATAAAATATTTGAGTCTTTTATGAACATGGGTTAATTACAATATCCGCAGATAATGGTCAACATTTCTATCAAGGAAACACACTACACGAACAAATGATATGGTCATGTTAATAACACAATCCAAAGATATGTACAAGAAGTACCTGGTAATGTATGAGTATGGTATGTATTATAGGTCACATAATCTGATCGATGACAGTCTCTAACAGGAAAAAACCACACGTTAAAACTAAAAGGAAGTTTAGAACAGGTATATAAATATATACACTGAACGCTCTATTCATCAGCACAATGGAGTTCACACTCGACGAATACGTGTACAAAATCAAAAATGAGAAACAGTTTGATGCGCAACTATCATATAAAAAAAATTACTGTCAGAATATTTCAAGGTCTAAAGGTTTTAGATATAAATAATACAAGGACTGGAGCAAAAGCAAGCATTACGTATGAAGAATTACAGAGAATAATTGAGGAAGTGCCTAATATAGAAGAAAAATGGGAAACTATTATCAGACATGAAGAAGAAGAGGTAAGTTGTAAAAAATATTTAAAGTCTGGGTAATGTTAAATGCCTTCATTGTAGATATTTAACAAACAAATAAAAATGATGGTCAGATCCACAAGGACTAATAACAGGCAGGACCAAATAATTGTTTATAACACCTCTCGGTCAAGATACTGCAAACAAACCGTATAGTCTGGGGACGAAAATATGTAAACTATTTATACAAGACCGATGTCTACGAAACGTCATGTTCACAAATAATATAACCTGTATAGTCTGGGGACGAAAACATGTAAACTATTTATACAAGACCGATGTCTACGACGAAACGTCATGTTCACAAATAATATAACCTTAACTGGAAACAGACTGTGAAATAATATCATGAATGGGTAAATATTCAATTCATATTTAAATAGAAAGGCCATTGTTTCACCAAAACAAAATCAATTTCGAAAGAGAGATCACAAGTCGAATTCAAATTACAGAAACGTTGTCTGTTACTATGTATATTAACAACAGCAATGAGTGGAAACTCTATCTCAAGGAAGGGAGTCAAAAATTCAAAATGAACGTGCAGAATCTGCATTTAATATCAGACAACTTAAACAAAACGATGAAGGAATATGAATTCCTTCAATTCTACACAAATCAGAAAAAGGTGAGTGCCTATACTTAACTCTTTTTTTCTTCTTCAAGGTAAATAAACCTACACATGGAATTCTAACTAAATGGCTTTGTAATCATGATATTTATTTTAGCTGAAAAATCATTGAAAGATGGAAATAATTTTTCTGAAAATTATTTCATAAGTGATGAATAGATTACTGAGTGGAACGGCAACAAGCAACGGTCGATATTCAACAAGAACAATCCGCTCAAACCTTCTCTAACAGATCAGACACACTAACAAAATAGAACTTAAGAGAATTCATACTTTAAAAGAGAGAAATTCAAAACTCTTGTTAGAGGCGTATATCACGCCAACCAAAACAATAGCAATTAAAAATTCGAGGGACACATCCTCACAACTCTGACACAAAAGACGGTGTCCACAAGAAAAACAAGCGGGGAAAAGTTAACAAGTAGTTTTTTCCTTAACAGAAAGCGAACTTGATACCATTTTTAACAGAAGCCAGATAAAACAGGCAACCAATGTGGTTGCAGAATTTCACATGGCCAGAGAAAAAAGTTTGTATTTCTAGTACTGGTGAGATAATTTCTTTAATATATGACATCTCATTATTTTACATATTTGGATTGAGTCAAAATGTTTAGATTGTTGTATTCGAAAATGCACAAGTGTAACCCATGATCGCATTCATGTCTTAATGTAACGAAAATTAAACAAATGTATATATCAGTTACAAACTAGTTGGACAATTTCAACAAAATCTAAATTATTGAGACTTCCAAAGTTATTTTAAGACTTTCAATAATGTGATCTTTCCTCAATCTGACAAACAAAAATATCCTGGAGCAAATACGCACATAATCATGAGTTGGCTCATTTGTGTATCGTCCGCACATAATATTCATAGAATCGTCTCGTAATGAGTCGATAATATGACTTAAAATCTGTTATTTTCAGAACATTATCAACCCAAAACATGAGGCAATTCTAAGCAGATTATATTCACAAAACAAGCTGTGTGTCAGACAAAATATAAGTGAAGTGTTATTTAGTTTCTCCCAAAAACGGCAGTGAATTCTCTATAAGCAGTCATTACAATCCTTGATTTAGTTATTTTAATTTGCGTGCATTACAATGTATATGTCTGGTGTAAAACCCCTGATCACTTACAACTTACAATGTTATAATTTGTAAATTCCTTACCTGTATTTGGTATAGATTACAATATATAGATATCCTATTTAATTACGATAACTTTGTTAGGAGAAAATAATAACTGGATTTAAAAATATATGTCTCTTTACAACAACAGTTATATTATGTACACGTTTTCTGTCTGCTTATTGACTAGTGGTGCGACAGGGAGGTACGCCATCCTGTCCTATTGTAGCAAACGCTGGTCACCAAAATAATACACCTGCTACAAATACATATATGCTTTCCAGGTTTCTCCCATAAAAAGACGGCGAGGTGGCAACCTTGCCATCCGGAATCTAGCCTTAATGGATGAGTCACAGACGTTGACTAAATTAGCCGTATTCAACACAAATGCTGAAATAGAGTTTAAAGAAGGCGATGTGATTAAAGTCACCAATGTTTACAGCCGAATCTACAACGAGAAACAATCGTTGTCGACAGTGATGGAAACTGACTGTGAGCTAAGTTATCCATTTAGAATAATAAATGTTACATTTATATTGAAATAACTCCCAATTTCTCATTATATGCCATGTGCTTTTATTATAAACACAAACTTATCCAGAAACAACTAAAACTACGTTGTAATTTTGGGATATTGCTCCTGATTGTTAGCTGATCTTATCCTTATTGAAATGTTTTCTCCTCCACAACCACTTAACTGGTCGATAAAATTTCTTTGGGACCTTTATTCTCTGATCCAAGATATAATATATGGAAATTTACAAAACCAAAATCTTTTTTTTTTACAAAAGTTAGACATGACTAAATATTTTCACATAGGTTACAGGTCGTAAATTTTGTCGGATCATCATGAAATGTGTAATGGATGTTAACAATGACATGTGAATGGGAACAAGTCTTTTTGGGGTCATTCGGCAAAAAAAAAAACATGGCTGCCAGTTGCCATCTTGGATTTTACTCTATGCATAACTAGGTTTTTCAACTTTCCACATTACTAATCACTCCATTCACTGTAACACATCAAATTATTCCCTTTCCAAGTTGAGCTAGTGTCATCGACACTTTCAGTTTTACTGCAGTTTCAACAACCAGGCAGCATGGCAGAAGTCCAGATCATAGAGGACACAATATTTACTGACGATACAGACTTTGAAGAGGAAAATGCTGGGGAACCCCTCGACTTCACTGTTGAAGGGATCACCAGTTATGGACTCTACAATGTATGTACAAATATTGGTAAGTTGCTGATTTTATAATAAAAATAACTTCACAATAACAATAACAAAGTTATTGTCTCCCCCCCCAATTAAGTGGACAAGTTGATATTTAAACAAGCGAAATCGACCTCTATCAAACTTCTAGTCATAGTATTTTCCAGCTCAATCAATGCTTTTTAACTTATAATGCATTGGTATCGGTTTCAGGCCAGTTTTCAAATTCGATCATGACAACACTTCATGGATTGCATACAGATCAAGGCTATGAGGTTTTTTCTATCTCAAAAAAATTGGCACCAACCAACTATAATCATAATTTCCATCAACCACCAGACTACACCCTCAGTTCTTGATACATTTGGTGTAATATGTATTTATATTGCTTGCAGACTTCAATTTCCTAAATATATCTACTATGTGCAGAAAAAGTACGATCTAACAATATTATACACCAATTACCCTGTGGGCCAAACACAAACAGTATGTTTCAGTCAGCAGAAACATTACTTAATGCAACAGATCGACAACAATAAGCTTGCCTTAGTTTTTGTCTAACCACTGCTAGAAAACAAACTCAATCATTAGAAATACAGCCTGTCAAAATATCTGAGAAAAATAATTGTTTCTCCTTTCCTGCGCAATTATAAACCCATCATAACCAGCATAATGACCATATTTAATTTCTTCAACATATTGCTATGTAGCTATATTTAATAAGAATATTTAACTTTTATCATAGCTGTCCACCCATTTCGCTTTGTTTTTTATCTGTGCCAATATTATAGTGTTGTAGACATACTGGTAGTGCCAACGTCCAGATACACTATATTTTGTTGTTATATATGTATGTCTATCCGTAGTTATACTTTAATAAATCAACCATTTTTGATTTGCTTGCAACAAATTCAAGTCCAAATATTGGTTTGATCTAAATATTGTATATCTCATTTATCGCCCTTTTAATATCATGAGTGCCAACATATTGGTTAAACTTGTCAATTGTGATCAACCTCTTTTTGCCCAGATTTAAACTTTCTTGTTATAACACAAAGTATAGTTGTCCCAAGTAACTTACACTTAATTTATACCTGCTTCCCTATGAGATAAGAGACTACACAATATCTTTTTAACCGCAACTCAGCCAGATTAATTTATTTAACTGGATGAATAGACTTCTAGATCCTTGAATACTTGACTTGCATTGGATCAAACAGAGCAAATATCAGTCATTTAAACATTTATACCCCCATCAATATATTCTTAACCCTTTCCACTTTTAAATAAGTATTTTGATATATAACAACTGCTTACATACATGTATCTGCTATTTGTTTAATATTATGTACATGTGTAAAAAAAATGACTATAATACTTTAAATTGTGAAGGTATACTCTAACATGACCATACATAAACATAATAAAGCCCACATAGATTCAATATATATGGCAGCTTGCGGTCCAAAATACATTTATAATAATAACCGCTTTTGATTTATTCCGGTATCGAAATTAGTCGACGAAATTGCTTACACAGATACAGGGAAATAATGACATTTCTTCCCGCGTGTTCAAATAGAACTTTCAAAGAGGTGTTCTTTTGTGCGAAATCACTAATTGATTGAGATAATAATTATTGAAAAGCTTGAATTTTCATTGATTTATGAATAACTCTATTCAGCATTGCATGCTCAGAATATTACATATATTTTGATATATTCTATCACTTCATCGACAGAGCTTGCATTTTAATAAAATATCCATATTTTTTTTCGTCAAAAATATAAGTCTTCACATATATTGTTTAACAGAAGCCATGCAGTTTTGTAATTATTAGTTACATATTTTTCTACTTTCATATATTTCAGCAACAACAAACACCATCAATAGTACTATTTATTGACGAAGTCATATTGTTATCTATTTATTTGACCTAGTCAAATTGTTATGCATTCAATTTTTTCAAATATTCCAAGCTTTTACTTAAGATATATATTTGCACTCAAGACAGCTATTACGCTTTAAAGATACATCATCCAGAATAATAAGCTCTCCTAAATTATAAATTCTTTGGCTTTCAAGTTACAAGTTTGATTCAATAAACAAAGCAATGATTCAAATATCACATAGGGCTTCACATTATTATCAATTTTAATGCTGACTACAATACCATCAACAACAAACTTAAGTACAACTGTTTAAGCATTATACCAGTTAACTAAATAATTTTGTAATTATTTATTTTATATACTTGGTCAATATCTTACATTAATTTGCTGATATTTATCAACAACGTTCCTTGACCACATTATAAAATTGATAGTTGATATAAATTGTGTTTTTATATTTAAGTTTGTTTTTGTATACGAAGTATACGAAGTACACACATGCATGCATAAGTTTACCACTATCATATAATCGCAAATTCACTACCAATTTTTCATCACTTATAACAAATGATAAGTCACTTTTGTAAATAATAACAAATATGTGTAATTGTCCGAATGATACCACAGATTTTAATCCTATTGGCCAGGAAACATTCCAGCAATATTGAGATCATATCAGCCAATAAAAATTCAAATTGCTCCCCTTTGTGTGACCCATACCTACCTGGTTCTCTGCACTGACTTCATAAACGTTTTGGCAGCAGTGACAGTTAATTTTCACTAAACCAAAGCTATTAGCATGACCCTTTTCTCACCATTAGAGCCGTTTAGGGTCATTAAATACTCAAAACTAATATCATATCAATATAAACATCCAAATAGCCAGCAAGGATATACCTAATGTTTACATAAAGTAAAACAGACAATACAGTGTCAAAACACTTGTCGTGATCATTAAATACTGTGAAGCCCTAGCCTCACATTTATTAGATGTCAATATTCAACATCTTAGTTTCCACCAACTCAAAACATATGGCAGCCTCAAAAATATTCAATCAGCCGGTCAACAGAAACTGTTGATATACCAAATTTTGTTGAACAAAATATTAATATACAACACTTTAAAAAAAAAAATTATACTATCTGACACTAGTTAGCATTATTTTTTTTGGTAATTAAAAACAAAAAATTGCAATATAATTCTACAGGCAGAATTAAACTGGATTGTGTATCTTGAATACAACAAGAGGATACATTAATGCCCAAAGTAATTGACAACTTAAACCAAAGCAAAATTATAGGTAATTTTTCGGTATTTAGTCTGAAATATATCGGAAATATATCACCGACAGCTTTTCAGTAAATAGCAACAAGCTATATTTCCAACTAAATCCTAAAAAAATACCCATGATTCTGTTGTGGTTAAGTGGTCAATTACTTTCGGCATTACTGTAATATTCCATAATACATTTTCAAAAACTAGTCCAATTACACTGCGATGCATACTGTTTTGCTATGAACTGTGATTTATACTGATTTGCAATGAACGTTTTTTCATAGAATCATATTTTTATATTCAACAATAAACTATTTTTTCCTCACGTCTTGCTGTCTTGTTTTATTATATTCTAGGAAGGCTAATCATCTGGCGTTGTCAAATTGAGCTATAGTGATAGCATATCACACAAGACGACACATTTTGGATTTTGCAGGGTGTTTATTCGTGCATTGATAGTTGCAGTATGTAACTATTATGACCGTGTTTATTGCTTTCAATCGTTAAATATGAACAATAACTGGACATGGACTGGACTGGACTGGCTCTTGAAAATTTTATTGCGGCAACACAATGCCTCATTTTTTATCCTCATTTAGAGACTTATGTTGTAGTCAATAAGAAACATGCAGTAATAACTGCTAGCTTTTAGCTAACCTGACACTAAAGTTTACAGCGGAGCTATAGTGATCATCACTCATAGTCTGCCCTTCACCAGTCAACAGTTCCTTAAACATCTATGTATCCATCAGGCCGAATAGATGTTTGGTGTGGATCTTGCCAAGGTGACTGCTTTTCAGATATGTTCAAAAAAGGTCACTGGGTCAATTAATTCTGAAGTTGGGCCCATAACTATTTCCCTCCATAGTAATTGTAAAACAACTTTTCCTGTCATCAAATACTTGTGTAAAATTTATTTCAGTCACAATACAATACACCCAGTGCATATGCTACAATGATTTGTGTTCCAGTTAAATTAATACTACAAGTCGGCATACCAGTCTGTTATGTTAACTGGTTCACTGCTAAATATCCTACATACAAATACATATATATATATTTAAATAAACAGAAATAGAAAAAAATTGAAATTTATGCTTGGAGTAGCTAATGTGCTACATTTGCACTCTTTTCTCAAATTTGACCCCACATATATTTGTGATTAGCTTATGGGCCTGGATATCTCATTAGGCTATCCTTATGCGCCCGGATGTCTCATTAGGCTTGGTTATCAGATGCTATTGGGCAAAACAATTTGACATTTGTTTAAAACATTTCACAACAGAAGTACCTTTTCTGACAATTTTATCTATTGGCATTTATTTCAAACTTAAAGTGTCCCAATTGAATTATACATGTAACAATTGTTCAAAAAATATTACGAAATATAGGCTTTCAGCACTGAACCAGTTAATAATAATCCTCATGTCGAATTTTACAGTGCACTATGAAAAGCACACAGCTTTCTCTCCAGCCAGACTCAACCGGTTTTGTTTTGATAATTAATTTAAAATTGAGTGTCAAATATATTCACAGTGGCCTTTTATTTCTATTAACTATTTGTTGTTCAAATAGTGGGTCTGTTTTTTATATCATTTTAATACTTCTAGTGAATTAGTTTCACCCTGTGAATACTTCTGTATTGTAGTTTAAGAATGAGCCAAAAACTTTAACCCCTTCCATAACACAAAACAATTTTGTGTGTGAAAGTTTGGTACTAATTATAGCCTCAGGCAAACACTATAGTGGAGGTACCGCATATCACTTCTCTTCCATCATCGATTTGTCCATAAAAAAAATATTTAGATATCTCAAGACACGTAAGACCCAATAACTTAATATAGTCAATAGATAAATCTATATAGATAAGTCTCACTGAGTAATATTAATATTTGTTACAATGAGGTCAAATAGTTGCGAAGCCAGGGCCAGAATTCTTTCCCTCCATGGTAATTCTTAAAACAACTTCTAAAGAATGATTTATTGAGCTTATATTTGGTACAGAGCATCCTTGGTTTACTTGAGTTAAGATTTTTTAACATAACATCACCAAGTCAATTACTTGCGAAGTAATGATCGTTATTTCTCCAATTCACCAATTCATAACTTTATCACACCAATAAAACATAGTAATCATTGAGATCGAATTCCAAAAACTAAAACTGAGTTTATCACAATACTGTGTTTAACTACACTAAAAGCTAGTTTTACTCCTGTAAACTACAGTAAAACTATTTTTTACTCCCACTAAAACCTAGTTTAAACTAGAATAAAACCAGGTCTAGCCCTTAAAACCTAGTCTAAACAGACATATTCGGACCGGATTAGTTCATATGTAAATTGCAAACGGTGGTTGCTAACATAATTAATAACACTTAATTTTGCAGGCAAACTGTGATAACAAGTTTCTGGTGATGGAGAAAATTCTACCAAAAGATATAAAAGAACGACAGGGAACAAAGTATACAAGATGAACAAAGTATACAAGATAGTATACAAGATGAACAAAGTATACAATATGAACAAAGTATACAAGATGAACAAGATTCATGGAGATAACTGTGTGAATATAGAGGGTGTGTTATGTCCGAATGACACAACCCGCGTGTAAATGATTATAAAATTAATGGAATTCTTTGTTTGCATGTAAACGCTCTTTTTATATGGCGAGATAAATAGACGCTCTTTATATATGCCAAACTGCCGCACATTTTGCGCTCTATTCGTGGCGTCTCCCACGCCTGGTGAAGATGACCGAGGCCTCGATTTCTCAATAATTATTTCCAATAATCGCGTCCGAACTCGGATCACATAAATGCAGCTCTTTCTACTGCAAGAATAGCATAAGCACTTTTGTTTATATATTGCAAACTACAACCGCCATCGTGCTATGGTAGTATTCATAAGAGGACTCTGGCGCTTGTGCATGTCCCACATAAGTCATACACACGCGGCAGGATGGGTTGAAATAAATACTGGTATGTGTCTTGTCTGTTTTCTCTATTAAGATATGTAATGTAATAATCGAACTAAGGGATGTATATCCGAATGACTTTATCACTCGCGTGCGTGCTGATCAAATGAACGCAGTTCTCTTGTAAACGCTCTTTTTATACATTGATATTAATAGACGCTCTCTATATATTCCAAACAAAGGCGCGTTCCGTGCCCTGGTGGTATTGAGACGAGGACTCTGATGCAGGTGCTTATCCTATATATAGCACACTGGAGGATGGGTTGAAATAAATAACGGTATACATGTTGTCTGTTTGACTGATAATGCCACGACCAAACTAAGGGGTTTATATCCAAACAACTGAATCAATCGCGTGCGTCCTGATCAAATGAATGCTGTTCTTTGTTCACTTGTAAACGCTCTTTTTATACATCGATATTAATAGACGCTCTTTATATATTCCAAACAACCACGGCCATTTTGTAAGGCGCGTTCTATGCCCTGGTAGTATTGAGACGAGGACACTGATGCAGGTGCTTATCCCATATATATATAGTACACGGGAGGATGGGTTGAAATAAACAACGGTATACATTTTGTCTGTTTTCGGTATTTGAGATACGTGATAATGTCATGACCAAACTGATGAGTTTATATCCAAATGACTCAATTACTCGCGTGTGTGCTGGTCAAATAAATGTTGTCCTTTGTTCGATTGTAAACCCACATTTTATACAACAATAATAAAAGAGGCCCTTTATATATATACCACGGTCGTTGTGTTCTTTGTAAGGCGCGTTCCGTGCCCTGGTAGTATTGAGAAGAGGACTCTGATGCAGGTTGAAATAAATACCTATATATGTTTTGTCTGGTTCCGGTATTAAGATACATGTACGTGATAACGTAATGATCAAAATAAGGTATTGATATCCGAATGACTTTATCATAGGCGTGCGTGCTAATCAAATGAATGCAGTTCTTTGTTCGCTTGTAAACGCTCTTTTTATACATCGATATTAATAGACGCTCTTTATATATTCCAAACAACCACGGGCCACAGTTCGTACTCTTCGCCTGATCATCATGAAATCTGTCATGGATGTTAACATTGGCATGTAGATGGGAACGAGTAATTTTGGGGTCATTCGGCCAAAAAACATGGCCGCCGGCAGCCATCTTAGATTTTACTCTTTGTATGACTAAATACTTTAGCACTGACTACAGGTCGTACTCTTCGCCTGATCATCATGAAATTTGTCATGGATGTTAATATTGGCATGTAGATGGGACCGAGTAATTTTGGGGTCATTCGGCCAAAAAACGTGGCCGCCAGCAGCCATCTTGAAGTTTACTCATTGTATGACTAAGTCCTTTAGCACGGGCTACAGGTCGTACCTTTAGTCTGATCATAAAATTTGTCATGAATTTTAATAATGACATGTAGATGGGAACGAGTCATTTTGGGGTCATTCGGCCAAAAAACATGGCCACCAGCAGCCATCTTGGATTTTACTCTTTGTATGACTAAATACTTTAGCACAGACTACAGGTCGTACTCTTCGCCTGATCATCATGAAATTTGTCATGGATGTTAATATTGGAATGTAGATGGGAACGAGTAATTTTGGGGTCATTCGACCAAAAAACATGGCGGCCATCAGCCATCTTGGATTTTACTCTTTGTATGACTAAATTCTTTAGCACGGGCTACAGGTCGTACCTTTAGTCTGATCATCATGAAATTTGTCGTACTGTTCGTCTGATGATCATGAAATTTGTCATGGATGTTAATATTGACATGTAGATGGGAACTATTAATTTTGGGGTCATTCGGCCAAAAAACATGGCCGCTGGCAGCCATCTTATATTTTACTCTTTGCATGACTAAATTCTTTAGCACGGGCTACAGGTCGTACTTTTAGTCTGATCATCATGAATTTGTCGTACTGTTCGTCTGATTATCATGAAATTTGTCATGGATGTTAATATTGACATGTAGATGGGAACTATTAGTTTTGGGGTCGTTCGGCCAAAAAACATGGCCGCTGGCAGCCATCTTAGATTTTACTTTTTGCATGACTAAATCCTTTAGCACGGGCTACAGGTCGTACCTTTGGTCAGATCATCATGAAATTTGTCATGGATGTTAACAATGACATCTAAATGGGAACGAGTCATTTTGGGGCAATTCGGCCAAAAACATGGCCGCCAGCAGCCATCTTGGATTTTACTCTTTGTATGACTAAATCCTTTAGCACGGGCTACAGGTCGTACATTTAGTCTGATCATCATAAAATTTGTCATGGCTGTTGGAATTGGAATGTAGATGGGAACGAGTCATTTTGGGGTCATTCGGAAAAAAACATGGCGGCCAGTGGCCATCTTGGATTTCATAATTCAATCCATTAGCACGGGCTACAGGTCGTACTGTTCATCTGATCATCATGACATTTGTCGTGGGTGTTAATATTGACTTGTAGATGGGAACGAGTTATTTTGGGGTCATTCGGCCAAAAAACATGGCCACCGGCAGCCATCTTAGATTTTACTATTTGTATGACTAAATCCTTTAGCATGGGCTACAGGTCGTACCATTCGTCTGATCATAATAAAATTTGTCACGGCTGTTGAAGTTGACATGTAGATGGGAACCAGTCATTTTGGGGTTATTCGGCAATAAAACATGGCTGCCAGCGGCCATTTTGGATTCTACTCTTTGCATGACTAAAGCTATCAAATGTTTTTGAATTGTTGGAAAACATAGCCGCCTACAACCATCTTAGATTTTACTTTTATATACATGCATATATATATATCTCTTCATGTCGATAAACTAGTATTAGACATTCAACTTTCCACATTCCTAATAACTCCATCGACAGTAACACATTATATTATTCCCTTTCCAAGTTGAGCTACAGTGTCATTGACACTTTCATTCATCTGATCGACACCAATTTTGGTATATGAATTTCTTAACCCTAAGTACAGATCAAGTACGAATATGGGTTTGATCCGATATATTTTAACAGAGTTATGGCCCTTTATAATTTATACTTCTTTTCCATGCACTATTAAATTTGAAGAGAGCAAGACACAACACATATCTGTCATTGCAATGAGACAATTTATTGCTTTGGACACTTGATAGTACCACTGGTGGCTGCAGACTTATAAACATATGTCAAACTGATTGATTACTCATCATTCAAGTTCTGTTATCTGTGTTGAAACCAGTTCATGGCATTATTGTTTACAGAGACACTGTTGTCATATCTTAAATAATTAATCCACACATTCCTTAGTTCAACCATATGATGTCATTGAAAATGATTAACCCTCTACACACATATATGGCCTTCTGATTTTTTATTTGATCATTCTCCTATTCTATGCCCATCCACTTGTAACGTGCATGGATTTGGGATTAAAATTAACCCATTCGATATACACATATTGACTGATAGACATATTAAATTGCCACTTTCACTTTGAGCCAGGTTCAGTCATTTTCAATAAATGACCAATTGAATACTCGGTGTTTATCAGTTCATTAGTTTGAGTGAGATTAACCCCTTACTATCCGATTTGATAACTCAAATATTTCTATTGATTATGTTTATAGTTCTGGCACAGTTTATGATAACACACCCCTAACCTGCATAGTGATGGTCATTTGGTTTATTTGCTTAAATATATTAACATCCTTCGCCAATCCTTTTGACACAATGTGATAGCTAAATATTTTGTGCATGATCAGTCTATAAATAATCACATCTTTGATAATCATGACACATTCTTCACCTGTATAGATTTCGGTATCGATCGAATGGTTTTGAAAACATCCTTAACGTTAATTATATTTAAACTCTTTACAAACATATCTTTCCAATGATCAGCTTAGCAGAAAATTAACACTTATATCCAATCATTAGCAATCATATTTTATATACAGGTCTATACATCCCTCACTTGTATAGTTGATAACGTATTGATTGTTTTCTTAGTGGTGAAATATTAATAGGTTGCTATGAATTTTTAATATGCAGCTGACTCAAAACATAATAAACAAAATATAGCAATGATAATAAAAAAACACACAATATGTTATGTTTCATGTTCCAATGTAATAAACAGATAAATTGAGTTATGACGTGTATCTACTTTATTTCTTAGCTATGTTATATTTAACAGCTATGGTTTGAGCTTAATTAGCTTGATCACTCTATAAGACATATTTGTGTTGGAGACAATAATAGGTTGAAAGCAAAGCCACCTCTGTGTTAACATTGTGTTAATGTGAGCAAGGTGCACAATAAGTGTGATTCCACTTGTGAACTTAGTAGTAAGGTGTGAATTGTTTTATTTTTTACACTCATGAAAAGGATGGTGTAAGGTTTTATGAAAATAGCTCATCGCTGTCGCCAAGGTATGGGTTAAAGGTTAAACATCTGCCAATTGTGGTCGGCCTCTCGATCTAATTTATTCAGAGAAAAATATCAATTCTGCCCACGCTTAGGTGCGTGTCTGTAATTTGTTACGGAAAATCAATTTATGTATGGAAAGTTCTAGAAATCGGCTCAACGAACGTCGTACACCAGTACAGCCCTACAAGGTCCTAGTAATATTGCAAGCTTGCTCGGCGTTATTAACTTCTATTTTATATATGCGATATATTAATAGACAGTTTAACTCTTTCACCACCGAATATATGAGGGTAAAATGCCCCAGACCCCATATGTACAGGACTTAATTAGGATTATTTTGTCTTTAGCACTAAGCCTAAATACTAATGTTTAGAGGGATCGTGGGTATTGCAAACCATATATTGCCGTGATCAGCGGTGAATTTACATGAGGGTCATAGATGACCTTCGGGTGCCGAACTTCCTTGACAACGGTTGCTAGGGAAACACCTGTCATTGAAAAACACTAGATTTTGATCAATGTTATACTGAATGGCACTCATACAATGATGGCTATTTTGTCCTTGTGCACACACTGGTGATTACCCTAAGTTATTTCACCTTGTTTAAAATATCCGGCAAATGTTGGCTTGAGGAGCGGAAAATTCTGTCAATTACAGTCCAAAATCGATCCAAAAACGAAAATAGGCAATGCAAAAATAAATCACCCGGTGATCACATTCAGTGGCTGATAATTAATTGACTATATTGACCAAAATCATTCTAATCGATCTAATTATATCTCACAATCAAAACAAATGAACTTCATACACTAGAAGTCCTTTTATTGACGAACATAGAACACAAACTTCCTCAAAACGAAATCAATTCGAAACTGAATTCACTCCCAGTAGTATTGTATCTTATAATACTGCAACACGGCTTTTACAACCTAGCCACATTTTGCAAACACAGCGATTACATTTGATCATATCAGATGAAACATTTGCATAATTCCAAGAGTTTGTAAACAACAGCGGTTACATTTGATCGTATCGGATGGAACATTTGCATAATTCCAAGAGTTTGTAAACAACAGCGGTTACATTTGATCATATCGGATGGAACATATGTATACTTCAAAAGAGTTTCATACATATATGTAAATATATTCCAGAACATCAATTCATACATTTCTTATCTTGTAACACACTGTTCTGATATTATATTCATATTTGGAAAATATTTGCATATAGATTAAGATATAACTACAAATCCAACTTGGTGTAAAATGTTGGTACATATGTGAAAAAAAGGTCAAATGTTTAATATGACAGTCCAAACAAATCAAACAAAAATGGTGAATCTTTATGAGATATTCAAATACATGAATATCAATACTAACTTAGAACCCAAACAGGAATATTAAAGGGAATACTTTGTACATAATAATTTCAAATTAATATTTATTTAATTTTGAAACAATATAATGGTGGATCATAACAGCTGCAACCAATCACTATCTTGTTGGCAGTATATAAACCCATCATTTCAGCCCCCTGTAAGAGAAAACACATCAAATTTAAGTTATAAATTACATTGAGTTATGGCACAAGCACAATTGGATCAAAGAAAATTACTTGTTGACAACAAATTTGATGTTAAATTCCAAAACAACGGAACAATTGTGTTAACACTGGATTCAAAAACATCTATAACAATCAGACAAGGCAAGAAACAGTTCATTCTTTAAAAAGGTGCAAAGACTTGTTTTATAGATGCAGATATTTTCAAGTTAATGTGTGATATGAAATTAAGTATTTTATATCTTCAATCATACTTGGACAACACACCAATGTTGAACGGTGACTTTTGCTGACAAGATTCATTGTCTACTATTTGATGGACATAACAAAAAAATTAACAACACTATGGCTGAAGATACATCAAATTCCACAAAAGAAGAGTTCATACATTCATATTATTACAATATTGGAAATCCTGGATCATTTTCTGGAATAACAAAGTTACATTCAGCTTTGAAAAATAATCGATTTTACCACTACTCTCGAGAATACATAGCAAAATGGTCATACTCTACACACTCAAGTGGATAGGAAATTTAAAAGACTGAATCTGATTGTTTCTGGTATTGGGGATCTTTGGGATATGGACTTGCTATCTGTTCAAAATTTGAAGATATATAATAATGGTACACAATATTTATTAGTTATAGATGTATTCTCCAAATTCCTATGGTTACAACCTTTGAAAAACAAGTCTGCAGCAGCTGTTATTGATAGTATAAAAAATATATTTAATGCAACTACCAAGAGACCAAAAAATATTCGTTCAGATTTTGGAAAGGAATTTATTAATAAAAAACTAACAGCATTTCTTGAAGGAATGAATATACATTTGTTCCCTGTACATAATGAAACTCATGCAACTGTCGCAGAAAGAGTTAACAAAACTATCAAGAGAATTATGTTTCAATATTTCCATAAAAATCAAACTTATAAATTTATTGATATTTTGGAAAAACTTAAAGATAGATATAATTCAACACCACATAGAACATTGGGTTATATCTCACCCAATCAAGTCAATGAAGCTAACCAGGGCAAACTGGGTATCTCGATATATAAAAAATAAGGATTATTCAAATAAAATAGAGTATAAATTCAATAAAAATGATCTAGTAAGGATCACATACACAAAATATATTTTACGTAGATCATATCAAGAGCAATGGACTGAGGAAATATTCAAAGTAGATAACAAATTTCATTCCCTTGATATACCATTATATCAACTCAGAGACTATCTGGATGTACCAATTCAAGGTTGGTTTTATGAGAATGAATTAAAGCTAGTTGAGAAGGATGCTAATAGCCTTTGGTTGATTGAAAAAATGATAAAGAAGCGTGTAGTGAATCACAAAGTTCAGTGGCTGGTGAAATTAGAGGTTGGGATTCTCGATTCAATGAGTGGATTCCAGAAAGTGAAATAAAATCTATAAACACATACAAAAAAATAAAATAATAATAATGGATATTTTCATATATTCTAGTAGTGATGATTATAATGATACCTATCCCGACAATAAACCATACAAATTTACCATAGATACCAAAAATCCGATAATTCTACATGGACAATGGGAAGTAAGCATGGAAGAATTTACATACCTATGCACAGACAGGAAAAAGATAAAAGAATATAAATTCTGGGAATTATTTGTACACATAGATATTATACATTCTTCTTATCACAGCTGAACAAAAACCAATAATAGGAAAAATTACTTCAACTAGTTACACATCACCATGGAGTTTACAAAGTGCTAACAATCCTTTCATAAAAATCAGAGTTAGCGAACTGTCATCCATCAATGTGTATATATATGATCACCTTGATAAACCAGCAACATTTCTCACAGAACCAGTATCAATTGTGTTTCATATTCGTAAAATACCACAATGAGCAGAACCATATACATACCAGATGCTACAGTCTGGATAGAGCACTATAAAACCCAAGTGCAGAGACAACACAAATCAAATTTCCAGGATATTGAGGGTGAAACAAACAAAAGCATCTGCCTGTAATAAGATTGAACTCAAGCTAACATCTCCGATGAAACAGACAATAGAATAAGTGAAAGATGACCTGAAAAGAGAAACACCATCAAGCTCTACCACTACAAACCATTCAAAGAAACGAAAACAGTACGTAAAAAAAAAATACGAAATCGACCAAAAGTAAAAAATCCAGAAAAAATAAAGTGAACACTGAAGACATATTCACAAATTAAAACAAGTATGGCTATGCTAGACAAATCAGTCTTCCATGAAGGTGGACACAAAGAGTTATCGATCTTCACAATACCACAAACCGCCGTAGGTCAAATTTATGTGCATGAATGTAGACCGGTCTCACAAATAACTGGAGATGGTCCAGTGGAATTCTCAATAACTACTCAAAATGGACTAGATTATCTTGACTTGAAGAATTCACTTTTCTACATCAAACTGAAAATTGTGAAAGCTGATGGATCTAATGTTCCAAAAGAAGAGACTGTTGCACTGTGAGGTGGAAGTGAGTGATATGTCATCAAAACTATTAAATGAGGGTGGAGGTGGTGGATGTGGAATGGATGAACGACGTGGAGGTGAAATAACAATACTAGTATCAGTGAGGAATGACAAATTTGTTGTCGATAAGGGGACTTGACTTTCATTCATTTTCTGCTTCTTCTTGAACTTAAAAACTATAATGATGACTGTTATTAATATAATGAATGCACCACCACCACCAACAGTCAAACCGATAATATCTGCAACACTGATAATATCTGTAAAATTTGAAAGGAAATACAAAAATATCTTACATACTCCCCCAACTCAAATAAAATATAGGATCTATAAATGTGAGGTACGTGACATTTAGGAAAAAATGGTGAATAAAAAGTAGGTCAATACTATTAATAGTCTAGTTATCTAGACCATCAGGTCTTATTATTTGTGAAATCACTTGTCTAATCAAGCGTGTTATAAAGCACTGAAACTGGAGTTTCATCAGATTTAATAATCAAATAAGAGAATAGATATTGTGATTCTCCAATAACATAGAATTAACAGCGAATAAAATGTATATGGTATATTTTTATGATCAATATGTTCAAATATAGTTATAATCTATAATGTGAGACAGGTGACTGTTCATAAAATGGTGAGGGAAAAGTATATATAGGTCATACTAATAATAGTCTAATGATCATTAATTACTATTTAATCAACTCATAAAGAAGATATTCAATGATCAGTCTTGTTAATATAGTCTTATATTGAAGGAATAACCTATTATTATTTCATGAATTGAGCTTCACCTTGTCACAAGTTCTAAATTGGAAATCAGGTAGCGATACTTATTGAACTTATTGAATAGTTAGGGAATTATTCAGATATTTCTTAGAGAACACCTGTTCAATATATAATGACATGTCAATATAATATTAACCCTTTTTTCATCATAACTGTATGTATATTATACCAGTGTCCCAGCTAGTAATTTGCGATTATTTAGACCTCTCTAAGATTGGACATGTAACAGGACTCAAAACAACTTTGGATAATCGGACAATTTTTTTTTATCAAAATGTCTAATTACTAAAGCGGAAACATTTACTTTTTTAGGTACACTTATGTTATAGTGACCTTTGAACATTCTATGATTCTCTTGGATATCATATAATTCTGATCTGAAGTAGAAAAGCTCTATAACTGTTCAATCGATTTCGAAATTCTTCCATCTAATAGGACTCAAAACAATATTGGAAGATACCCCGCTCGACAAAACAAGTGTCCAATAGCACCACGGTTTATTTGTCATTCGGTCACAAATGTCAAGCGTTTGTGACTGAGGTTGAGCCTAAGGGCAAGTACACTGCGGCTGAAGGCAAAGTACACTGTGGTCAAACGGTCACAACAACGCTGCCAAATGGCATATACACTAAGGTCTGATTTCTGGTTTGTATCATCTTTTTTCAGTTTAATGATTTACACGATGGCAACTAAACAATGACCGAATAGCAAGTACACTGCGACCCAACTGTAGTTAGTCATATTATTCTCTTGGTTATCCCATAATAATAATCCGAACTATAAAAGCTTTTTGCGTCCATAATTGTTCAATCGAAAAATACTTTAATATGTCACTTTGATTTAATTACCTTTATCATCTGATGAGGTGCGGTGTGTTCTGGTACTGGACTCGTTAGCAATCCTCTGGGTGGACTGGTCATTTGTGGATACAGAATCAAATATAGTAGAATTTAGCAACTCGAATATGGTGGACTGGTCTACTGATATTGATAGATTTATTGAAGAACTTGTGAAATAATGTGGTGGTGGTGTGTCGGTACTACCAGTACTATCACAAACAATCTCGTTGATGCGTACCGTTACCTTCTTGTCAACTTTTATATCAGCACATGTAATATAATCGCCTTCAACCGAAACAGTATGTAGAAATGGGAAATATTTTGCAGGCAGATTTACTCTCAAGGCGTTGACTACTTTTAAGCTATGGATATTATCATAGTATCTCTCCCCTTCAACATATAATACATTTACACATTCCATTTCCTTTCCTCTTGTTTTGCACGTTTCGAATAGATATCCATGCACGTGCACGATCATTATAAAGATTTGTTAGCTGGTTTTGGACGTAATACGGACATATCCCCCAATGACATCTAAACCGGTGTTCTCCGACTTTTACGAATACGATTATTAGTGCAGCTAGAGTCATGAATAGAAGAAAACATAAAACAGTTCTATATTAGTACTCACCCGTCTCCTTTTTTCGTAAATATACAGATCTTCAAGATGTTCGAATTCTTTCATAACTTCATGTTGCTCAGACACCTGAGCATTGTATGCCTCACATGGATACTCAAACGTGCTCCCCGTATTGTGATTAGTCAGGCGTATGGTCCACACACCTCTGTTAATATATATGTGCATTTGCACATCATCTGTCAGCTTTATACTTGAGTTATTATGTCGTCGTATTTGTGATGCCATTTTTTTTTTTAGTTCTGGTAATGAATGTAACTTTCTGATACTTATATATGTGTATATTTCTTAACACCTACTTATCACCTTTAGTCTTATGGCCAGTAAGTTTACTTACGTGTCTCTCTATTGACCACTTCGTACATTTTGCAAAGCAGTGATATTTTGAAATTTCGGACGGTACCGGGATATATACTCCATGGTCAATATTGATGCCTAGCACCGCTTGGTTCCGAATTTGGTTTTGATATTAACCGCTTCCCTGATAACATAATCATAGGAATACCATAAAGGTTTGAGTTATAAGTGTGATGAAGTTTTCAGTATAGCAGTATACAGCTTAGCCCAAAAAACTTTTAAGCTATGGATATTATCATAGTATCTCTCCCCTTCAACATAAAATACATTTACACATTCCATTTCCTTTCCTCTTGTTTTGCACGTTTCGAATAGATATCCATGCACCACGACACAAAAAAGAATTAAATCCCTCATATTTTTCCAATAAGTTTTATTCCAGATCGAATATATTCTTCCGCGTACTCACGTGTAACACAAAACAAAAGTTGTATTCGAGCTTTGAAAATCCAGCTTTCAACCCTGTCACAGTCATCGATTCAACTCAAAACAAAGTCTCACACCAGAAATAGTTAAATTTTCCTATGTAAAATGTTAAACACAGCTCATCGAAATTCTGCAAAATTGAGTTCAATTATTACTCTCAAATTCAACAAGTTTAACAGTTTGATTTGGGTTCGAAATAACTCTATTTCTTTACCTTATTATTCTTTATTTCACCTTCGATGTGTGTTGCAACTCTGTAATCGCTCATACCGTAATACACCGTCAGTCAGCTAGGAATGATATAGTCTGAAGCTCGAACACGAATACAAAATCAATCCCATAATGCAATTTCTGAATAGTAAACAAAAACCTTTTATGTCAGTTTATGCTTTTATTTTCAGGACTGAAATATATCATTCATATATCTTATTATTTGTGAAACAAAATATGTTTATGGCTAAAATTATAATGTAAACAAGTACAGCGAAATTGAGAAATATAATTTATAGGTCTGTTCCATTATGACTCCTTACAATGTATAGATTATACTTCCTGTAAGCTCTCCCAACGATAATGTTGAGTATATGCTCTCCCAGCGGTAATATCGATACGTTGAAACATGAACTATGTATAAGAATCAATTGAATATCTGATCCATTAGATCTCCTTACATTGTTCACAAAACTATAACACAGTTTCCATAAATTTGAAATATAAACTATGGCTAAATATAGGAATCGTTTTTATTACGGGTGCGACCTTATTCGAATCAATATATAGAAATCGAGTTGTTGTGATTTTTAGTCGAGTTTTTTTTTTTCTCCAAAACTCGACTTATAGTTTGATGAGGGACGGCGGGCGGACGGGCGGGCGGCGTGTTTTGCTTATAACTCAACCGTTTATTGACGGATTAAAACATGAGTGAGTACATGTCCATGCACGTAAGCTGCAGACAAAAAATCTGGTTCTTCCGCACATTTATTACAGAGTTATGACCCTTTGCCATTTTTCACTGATTTTAGGCTCGTTAACGCGATAACTTCAACAAACGTTATCTGATTCGATTGAAATTTGGGATATAGGTGTCTCCCAAGAATATCTCGGACGAGTTCGAAAACCGGCCTGGTCCGATAAAATTTGATAGAGTTATGGCCCTTAATTAGTCATTTTTCACGAATTTTCATGCTCATTAGCGCGATAACTTCAACAAACGTTATCTGATTCGATTGAAATTTGGGATATAGGTGTCTCCCAAGAATATCTCGGACGAGTTCGAAAACCGGCCTGGACCGATAAAATTTGATAGAGTTATGGCCCTTAATTAGTTATTTTTCACGAATTTTGAGCTCGTTAGCGCGATAACTTGAACAAATATTAACCGATTTTACCTATTAATTAGTCTACTAATACTGATGCACACCAATTGGCGGTAGCCACCGAAAACGAGACACAGCATCTCTGATGCCACCTCTTGTAAAATAATTAAAGTGACATATCGATTTTTTTTATATAAATTCAATAGATAGATCTGTTATTACTGAATCTAACGATATGAGTCTTATTCCGATCCGACGTATATAAATCAAGTTATAACGATTTTAAAATTTTCTTAAAGGTATACTGTCAAATTTGTTCAAAATTGTGTATTGTCTAAATATATAGAGCTGTTTACGTTAAATCTAATGGTATCAGTCCTATTCCAATCCGTCTTATAGAAATCAAGATATGACGATTTTTAAATTTTCTTAAAGGTACACTATAAAAAAAAAAATTGTTGTCTAAACTTATAGATCTGTTCTTACTGAATCTAACGATATGAGTCTCATATATAGAATCGAGTTGTTGAGATTTGAAAATAATTTGATTTTTTTTATAAAAGAACAGATCTGTTACTGAATCTAACGATACGAGTCTCACATATAGAAATCAAGTTGTTGCGATTTGAATATTATCTTATAAGAGTTGATTTTTCTGAATCTAATGATATGAATAATTTTCATTTCAGTCAATGAAAATTGTGGAAAGGATTGGTGTAGCTGACAATCATACGGTAAGTGTATACACCCATACGGTAAGTGTATATATAGTATGCATGTAGCATAAAATGTATGGTTGCATCAGTGGTCAATTCCAACATTTCAGAACGCACGGTTTGTTATTACAGAAAAAGACTAAAATAATTTAGAAGTATGTCAATGATGTCTTCTGAAGTCGATACAGACTATAGTTGAGCAGTCCCACAATGCACCATCGTGGTATTTTATTCAAATGAGGTATACAGACTGCCAATCAGACTGGCTTTATGATTTCGAGTGCCCTGAACTAGGAGAATAAAAATTTATGTTTTGTTTATCCTAGTTCAGGAAATACTATACAACACGTGTGATTTTACACATTTGTTAAGTATAATATTTACTTGTTCATTTGTCAACAGAGTCAAAGATACTACAACATATATGGATTTGCGTATTGTTGATAAACAACAACATCTTAGTTGCTTATAGCAAACTATTAAATCAAACAATATGTGTTAGACTAATTGTTACTGTCAGTTAGTGTGGGCCACCGTGTACTCATCGTGATATAGCTTTGTTGATAAAACGACGTTAAACCCCAATCCTCGAAATTGTCTGATTTTATCCCACATAAACAGCAATCATTATAAAGATTTGTTAGCTGGTTTTGGACGTAATACGGACATATCCCCCAATGGCATATAAACCGGTGTTCTCCGACTTTTACTAATACGATTATTAGTGCAGCTAGAGTCATGAATAGAATAAAACATAAAACAGTTCTATATTAGTACTCACCCGTCTCATTTTTTCGTAAATATACAGATCTTCAAGATGTTCGAATTCTTTCATAACTTCATGTTGCTCAGACACCTGAGCATTGTATGCCTCACATGGATACTCAAACGTGCTCCCCGTATTGTGATTAGTCAGGCGTATGGTCCACACACCTCTGTTAATATATATGTGCATTTGCACATCATCTGTCAGCTTTATACTTGAGTTATTATGTCGTCGTATTTGGGATGCCATTTTTTTTTTTAGTTCTGGTAATGAATGTAACTGTCTGATACTTATATATGTGTATATTTCTTAACACCTACTTATCACCTTTAGTCTTATGGCCAGTAAGTTTACTTACGTGTCTCTCTATTGACCACTTCGTACATTTTGCAAAGCAGTGATATTTTGAAATTTCGGACGGTACCGGGATACTCCATGGTCAATATTGATGCCTAGCACCGGGTAGTAACTATATACATATTAAATTTAGTTCGAGAGTTTTCCACAATCTAATTGTCGTCGGGGTTATGCCTGTACATGTTATCCTATGATTGAGTCAAATGTATTAAGAAGTTCAACGAAAGATTTGTTGAACTTATTATATGAACATTGGGATAACTACTCATAACAAAATATTTCAGTATATACGTTAATAGCTATACTTGTCAGTGTTTCTCCTCACAATTACTCTACTACAGTATCACATCAGTTATAATGGCTCATAATACGTCTGTCACATATTTAGCCTTCACCCTCCACTCAGGATTCGAGGGAAAGGGTGGAGGCTTTCAGCTGAGCTGTGATGGGTGGGCTTAATTATTTAACTCACGTTTTGGAAATTAATATTTTTAATTCCGTAAAACCTGGCTGTGTGCAACAACATATACGGCGTCAAATCCTTCAGATCAACTAGTTGAATTGTTGGTTGCCACGATTTTCTAGTCCTTATTCTGCGACTTTCATAGCTGTCAGTCCTTTCAATTCTTTTTATAAATTTGTAAAATTCTCCCTGCCAATCGCTGATTGGACATTGTTCTACACTCTGTCGATCACTGCCTAAGTCACTTAAGTCCAATATTGTGTATTGACTACCCGTTTCCACGTTATTCCTCGGCGCTATTATAACTTGTATACATTTATTTTTTCTAACGGTCAACTCGTGGTGAGGTTCTGTTGAGAAATAGACGGGAGTATTAGGCTGGCGATATAATAATACCCCATCAAAAGGTTATTTACACACCCCGTAATTGTATACGAAATTTGTTCATATTTACAGCAAATAATACATTCTATAGGCTATTATTTCGTTTCGGCTGTGCGGCATAAGTTCCATTTGATCGATTGTAGTTCGGATTTTTTTTGTCCACGACAGCGTGCTTTAATCCTCCACTTATACGTGGAGGATTAAAGCACGCTGTCGTGGACAATCAAATGAATTCGTTTGGAAACCGAATCTCGAGGGGGATTTACGTTGGTGGGCGTAACAAATTCCTGATTTATCCCAAATACGTGTGTGGTTTTGCCTGCGGCAATAACACCAACAAATATTGCATCACCCCCCTGTATGAGATCGTTTATAGGACCTATATTACTGGGGAAAAAATTGCTCGGATAACGTGATAATAAATAGATAAAGGGAAAACGCGAGCGTGACTGGGCTCAATTATTGTATTGCATCCTATTTAGCCCACTTTACGTCACTATTTTCCCCGCCAAATCTGAATAATTGACAATTTTAAATACCAGATTCTTGTCGAGATAACCAAATTTAGATTCAGTCACCGGGATAAATATAAATAGGGGATAGTAACTATATACATATTAAATTTAGTTCGAGAGTTCTCCACAATCTAATTGTCATCGGGGTTATGCCTGTACATTTTATCCTATGATTGAGTCAAATGTATTAATAAGTTCAACGAAAGATTTGTTGAACTTATTATATGAACATTGGGATAACTACTCATAAAAATATATTTCAGTATACACGTTAATAGCTATACTTGTCAGTGTTTCTCCTCACAATTACTCTACTACAGTATCACATCAGTTATAATGGCTCATAATACGTCTGTTTGTCACATATTTAGCCTTCACCCTCCACTCAGGATTCGAGGGAAAGGGTGGAGGCTTTCAGCTGAGCTGTGAGGGTGGGGTTAATTATTTAACTCACGTTTTGGAAATTAATATTTTTAATTCCGTAAAACCTGGCTGTGTGCAACAACATATACGGCGTCAAATCCTTCAGATCAACTAGTTGAATTGTTGGTTGCCACGATTTTCTAGTCCTTATTCTGCGACTTTCATATCTGTCAGTCCTTTCAATTCTTTTTATAAATTTGTAAAATTCTCCCTGCCACGTGCTGATTGGACATTGTTCTACACTCTGTCGATCACTGCCTAAGTCACTTAAGTCCAATATTGTGTATTGACTACCAGTTTCCACGGATTCCTCGGCGCTATTAGAACTTGTATACATTTTTACGGTTAACTCGAGGTGAGGTTCTGTCGAGAAATCGTCGGGAGTATTAGGTTGGCGATATAATAATACCCCATCAAAAGGTTATTTACACACCCCGTAATTGTACGCGAAATTTGTTCATATTTACAGCAAATAATACATTCTATAGGCTATTATTATTTCGTTTCGGCTGTGCGGCATAAGTTCCATTGATTGATTGTAGTAGATTGTAGTGCTTTAATCCTTCACTTATACGTGGAGGATTAAAGCACGCTGTCGTGGACAATCAAATGAATTCGTTTGGAAACCGAATCTCGAGGGGGATTTACGTTGGTGGGCGTAACAAATTCCTGATTTCCCAAATACGTGTGTGGTTTTGCCTGCGGCAATAACACCAAAAAATATTGCATCACCCCCCTGTATGAGATCGTTTATAGGACCTATATTACTGGGGAAAAAATTGCTCGGATAACGTGATAACAAATAGATAAATGGAAAACGCGAGCGTGACTGGGCTCAATTAGTGACCGGGATAAATATAAATAGGGGGTAGTAACTATATACATATTAAATTTAGTTCGAGAGTTCTCCACAATCTAATTGTCGTCGGGGTTATGCCTGTACATAGCATAAATATCATAACTGTGGATACCGATAATTTGGCGAACAAACACTTGCAAAATCGACGGATTATTCGCAAGTATTTCGCACTGCTTTACAAATTCATATTTCGCTACCATGATAATGAAATAGACAAATTGAAAAACGAGCATGACTGGGTTCAATTACTGTGTTGCACCCTATTTCAACCCTCTGAATAATTGACAAATTTAAAATACTAGAATCGTGTCGAGGATTATAACGAAATTTAGATTCTGTGATCAGAATAATTATAATTATTATTAAAGGGTAAAGGTGGAGGGGGTCAAATATTCAAACATAAAATTATATGTGCTTACGGTTTCATCACGTTGCCCTTGTGGGGGGAGTATCAACGAAAATGGGGGTTAGAAGGTAAAATACGTTTTGTTATATTTCATATATTCTTAAAAGGGGGAGTAAAAAGACAGACCAAATATTTCTAATCCATAATATGTGCTTACACTATGAAGGGCTTCGTGAATGGCGTCACGAAGGGCGTTCATGGCCCGTGTCATGGGACGTGGGAACAGAGTCCGTCTGACCTGTATATAAAATGAATATTTTTATTGTCGAGAAAAAAATTAGTATGTAATTATCGCGACTACACAATAAATATTGCTAACAAATGGTTAACCGTTATTAAAGGTACTCAATCCGAACAGAGGGTCCCCATCTCAACAGATTCCAACAACAACAATCAGATCAGAGGGTCCTATATTACTATTTCTTTGGCTTCAGGGGTAAAAAATATTTGATTCGAGTCGAGGAACCCATCAAACAAAAGCTCAGAGTTATTAGATATCGATTTTTGAAATTTGTTATATTCTCGAGATGAATACTAATAATTGCCGCCAATTTCGTATCCTGCTCGAGATGTATACACCAAAACACTTTTCAAACAGACAAGGGTGGATAACTCTAAAATCAAGTGGTAATAATAACGCAATTTTGACTGTTCTGGGGGACAGAAAGTCTTCCCTTTAATGAAAAATAATAGATTTCTAAAATCGATACCTAACAAATCTGAGCTTTCTTTCATGGGTTCCTCAACTCGAATCAAATATTTTTGACCCCCGAAGCCATTGAGATAGTAATCAAGAGGAGTTTTATCAGATTGAGTACCTTTAAAATAAAACCATATCATACTGAAAATAGTATAATCTACTCATTACGAAACCCACTTTAACAAAGAAAACCTACATTATAGAGATTTAGACAAATTAGCAAGCTACCATGTGTCGCTGAAAATCGTAATGGTAGAAAGTTTACTGACCCCCCAAACATTGTCTCTACCTGCTACTATAAAATATTCAAATCTTACGTTATCAGAGACATCCCTCGCGGGTGTCTCTTCACCAGAATCCTCCGCTATCACTATTGGCGATGTTGAACTCATATTAAATGAATTTTTTGAGAGAAAAAATTCGGATGTGTGTAAAACGTCGACAACATATCTTATATATACGCGTATTGTGTATAATGAGGGGTCCGTTATGTCATCGCATGACATAACGACGTCAATGAATTCAAAAAGATTAATATCAGTTCATTACTTATAGGGTCAAGCGGGGGACAGTGTTTCCTAAATGATAACGCATCAATTTCAAACATTTTGGTACAGTATACTCTAAACACCATTAGTATAGACACAGACACGTATCACGACCCACACGAGGCTTATCTCCATACCCGAACCTTGATATATGTAGGATAGTTTTCCTACGTTATAAAAAAGTAACAATACGTTGTTAGCAACAAATAGATATATTTTACAATGATTATCAAAAGTTAATAAAACGTTATAAACATACATGCACATCAGATATACATAACAAAAGTTTGGGACAGTCAACTCGAACCCTAACCAACTCGTACATATGTTGAAAAAAATGTCCATCATTTAGTTAACCAATGTTATTTAAAAAAATTAAAAGATGTCTTAGTTATATGTGCCAGATCATATTACGAATGTTATTTTAGTTGAAATACCACTGTTATGGCTCCCATGAATTGCGGGGGAGGAAAAATAAGTATGATAAGAGTCGGTCAGGATGGGAGTTTACTGACACCCATTTGGTTGATATATAAAAAAATTGGCAGATACGGCATCGCCAAAAACATCTCTTGTCATACATAATATAAAAAACAACAAAAAATATTAATGCCCGTAAGTGTATTATAAAATATATAAAAACTAGTCAAAATATTCTTTTTCCAAAAAAAAAAGAATCAACAAAACACCTAATGACTGTCATATATATCATCACCATAAAACATAACTTGTCATATATACTATAAAAATAGACCAACCATTTTTTTCAAAACAGTACAGAATGCCAACAGCGCCGAAACAGCATTCGTAATTTCATATGTAATATAACGAGAACATCGCAAGGTAGCGACAAAATAAGTCCTTTAGACATTTCGAATTGCATTACAACATAAGAAAAAATAGTAATTACATTCAATTTGAAGAAAAAACATATACCCCATGCTTTCAATGTCAAAATGCTGTCAAACTCTAAGTAAAAAAGGGGGGTTCGTAACTCTAAATAATTGGACAGAACACTTCTTCAAACTTGACAGGTAAGGTTAGCCATCCCCTGATACACATACCAACTTCAGATAATAAAAAAATGGTAAAGTACGGAATGATAACCTAATACGACCTCTTTTTTTCAAAAGGGCATATAAAAAACAAACTATTAATGCTTTTAGTTGCATTATAAAATTTAGTCAAAAATATACTTTAAAACAATAAAGCACACCCCCTTCATTGACACATGTGTACTCACAGGAAACTGAGGCTAATGTCATAGCTAATAAAAGTCAGTTTAACGCCAATTGCTAGTTGTGTGTGTATTGTTTTTTATATTGTGAATAAACATACATTGCAAAATAATATATTATCAGCATTAAGCTCAGTACTACATGGACCCCCCTAATAGTGTTCATTTTTTTTTTGCATATGGCTCAACTAATTTAATACTATTTACAGTTATCTGTGCAAAGTTAGTGTACATTTGTTTATCACCGTGTATTACTTCTGAACCTCGCAAATACCTTTAATAATAATAAGAATTGTATTCGCATGACTACTCTGGAAAATATCAATCGACGTTAAACTAACTTTTACTAACTAATGTTTTTAAGAGGGAGAATATCTGTTCGGAGTGTGTCGCTGTCTCTGAGACATTCTCAGAGGTGTTGACGTCATGGAAATCCCTGAATCCTTGGGCGTTAAAACTTCAGGGCTAATGTCACAGGGCATTGTATCTGGTGAATCCCTCATCTCTCAGCGTGTCCGTGTCAGAACAGGTAATGTCTACATGTATAGTTTTTGGTGACACATCAGGGCTGTTACCGCAAGACGTTGCGGACGGTGAGACATCTATCCCAACAGAGTCTGTGTCAGACCGTGTAAGGTCGAGATCTATTGGCGACACCGTGGGGATAGTGTCAACAGCCGGTGACATTTCTATCACTGTGTCCTGGTCAGCCGGTGGCATATCTATCACTGCGTCCTGGCCTGTTTCGGTAGTGTGAGGCGTATTCGCTGTAATGTCAAGTGTTGTGTCGGTCGTTACATCGGCATTGAAACTTGTAATCGACAACAAGGGTGTTGATGTTGATGAGGTAGGGGTTGTTGGTGACACCGACATGCTACATGGTGCATTTTCCAGTCTAATACGTTGCCGCTTGTCCAACAATCGCTTCAAGCACCAACCTAACGCTTCTACAATCACACTGACCAATGCAGCTGCAGCCGCACTCGCAACCGCCTCCCACATACCTATAGTGTGTACCCCTGGATAGGTGTCAGCAGACAAAATGTTTGTAGTCGGTTCCGCAGATGACACAATTGGAACTGTAGATGGGTATGTCTCAACCTCTGGGGGTGTAACTTTCTCCGAGGTCGTGGCCGGTGTCGGTGCTCTTCTTCTGCATGAGGAGAATCTCTTTCAGGAGTCTTTAAATCATGGTATGTGGTGAATTGCTTCTTGTCATCAGAACACAACACACCATCCTTCTCGACCACCGCGTATGGCAGCATTCTTTCAACCTGTACACACGTAACATTACTGGACCTCAGTTCTACAAATCTCAGGCGTGGTAGCATGTTTTGGCTCAAATTCACACGTTGAGCGTTTACCACCGTCAAACGTTCGGTGAACAGCACCCGGTCCGTCTCCACCGACGGAATGTTAATGCGTGTCATCGCACTACCTTTGAGTGCACATTCTCCGTGCATATAAGCAGTTGTCGTGCCAAAAAGCAAATTTCGAAGTACATTTTTTGTTTCAAATTATTTTAAACTGGGAATATAAACATGTGCTGTAGCTGATCGCAAAACGCCAGGGGAATGACTTGTGCGTAACGTAACCATCCAAAACATAACGTACTCTGGTAAGAACTTATCACCCTCCTTTCATGCTTAAACATTTTTAAAACATATCATCTTTGACTTGTTTTATTTTATTTGTATTCAAATAAATAATAAATGTGGTGCTAAATATATAGAAATACGGATATATAACGACAAATAGAATCAAATTAGCCGTTTTCCATGAAACTTCGGACAGGCATGGTAGGTACACAGATTGGCTCTCTCATAGCAGATTGCGATAATCGCCAACCATGAAGATGAAGTTACTACCGTACGATTCGTACCTTGCGAAATACGTACCAAATTGTCCACATATTCTCAACGGTGTATGGAAGCCCGAAGTTGTAACTAATACCGAACCACTTAAACCCCTTATAGCCGAATTCTAACCACCCTAAAAGATGTAAAGTGACGCAAATATAATTTGACACGAACACATTGACTAACAACAAATAAGCAAACTTAAAATTCTCTTAAAGTGCGCTCCACAGTCTAAAAACTTGAAAGTCCCATAGGAATCATTGTTATTTTTTTTTCGGAAGTCGTTATATCCGCGGTCCCATAGTGACTAGAGAGTAGCGGTTTTCACTAACGCGTAGAGTATGACACCGCGGTCGGGGAAATGTGCGAAATGCTCCGTCAGGAAAAAGAAACATTTCAAAAATAGACCTTGTCCAGATACTTGTGGAAAGCGACAGTTCATCGCTAGGGGTGAAAACACTCTATATGACTTTGGATTGTGGCTGTTCACCGATGCGCACAAGTGATTCACTGCGATTTCACACAATTGAAAGGCATATGACAACATTCTGCTTTTGGAATATCTCGTCTTTAGGGGGGTGCACCCCAGCAGACTTATATATGCAGGTTCGAAGTTGATGTATATGCGCTCCCAGCATGGACTAAGGGTTATAGACAGCTTCAACTTCATGTCAATGAGATTAACAGCGCTGCCCGCAGCATTCGGACTGGAAGAATTGCATAAAGGTATATTAACATTACAACACCCTCCCTGTGGACTAAAACTGTTTATGCCCCCTGAAAAACAAAAATAAAACAATTCTTGTTTTAATTTTAGGTTGGTTTCCACACTTCTTAAACACTGCAGTCAATCAAAAGTACAGAGGTCCCTACCCCACCCCGAGTACTATGGTGTAGATAGCATGTCTGTCAATGATAGAGAACAGTTCGAGAAATGGTACGCTGCAAAAACAGATTTCGAGGAGGAAATCCTGGCATATTGTATCAGCGATGTGGACAGGCGTGTTTAAAATTCAGAAAACTGTTCATGAAAACTACCGAGAATACCGTAGACCCTTTCAAAAGGGTGACTATATCATCTGCATGTTTGGCGGCCTACAAAAGTCTATATCTAGAGGAAAGATATACTGTAACAGTCACCGAACCTGATGAGCCGAACACACTGACGTACCCCTTGAGAAGATTAACGGAAATAGGAAATATTATTATAATGGTTCGTGGGTAGACAGATCCATCGTGACACATGACGGCGCTGTAATATCAAAGGAAAAATTTGTCAGCACGCCTATTGCAAAGGTGCCCTCAGATTCATACAAGGAGTTGAACCAGTATGCTCACGTGTCTATACAATGGCTGCGTTGGTTGGAATATCAGAAAGGGATTGTGATATAACATGCATTGAATGGCTCTGAATATAGAATACCTAACAGCAAATACAAAGTGGACGGTTTCTCCGAGGGTACCTGTTACGAATTTCACGGTTAGTATTTATTATAAAAGCATTCCCCCTTGCATATTCAAACATGCGTTCCTGCAAATTGTTTAATAATAACTATGTTCACAGGTTGCTTCTACCATGCCTGTCCAAAGTGTTATCCTCCAGACAGATACGACCAAACACCCCTTGACAGGACAGTCCCTGGATGAGATGCACACGTCAACCATCAAAACGACAGTTTATACGAGCTGCGGTGTACAAATACGTGTGTATTTGGGAGCACGAGTTCACTGCCCAGAAAGAGAAAAACCCTAATCTGCGGAAGTTTGCCGATGGTTTGGATTTGCAACCCCACCTGAATCCTCGAGACAGTTTTTTTGGAGGTTAGTTTAATATCTAGTTACACCTTAATACACAACATTTTTTCTTATTTTAGTGAGAAAAAAAGTGCACAAGCCTCACACCCTTTTTCTAAAATAACATTCCAAAATATTTTTTTTTTATTTTGCTTATTTAATTATCATATTTTAGGAAGGACTAATGCTTGTAAATTGGCTTATGACCCTCAACCAGACGAGGTCGTTAAGTACGTGGCTTTCACCTCACTATATCCTTATATCAACAAGACAGCTCTAATGCCATGCAGTCATCCGGAGGTCATATGTACACACCCTGTAATCAATGTTGTGAGGTTCGGAAGGAAATCCGGTTCCGTGTAGTTGTTCGTCCGCTCCCCGCAAGTACAACTCCGCTCCCTGTATGTGTTTTGTACAAAAGTTAGACCCGCCAATATTTTGATACAATTATGGAACGAATATCCAGGTAAGTTGGTTATTTCTTATTCCATCAACCAATGGATGTATTATTTCGATTAATTAGCGAGAAATATATGCTCCAGGTATTTGTTTTTTAGTAAATTATCGCTTTACCAACTCAAATTGTCAAGAAAATAAGACATTGCCACTGAATGAAAACATTCTTATTTTAATTCCCCGATGTTTTTCTTCAATATTGTGGTTATGTGGGCTTCGTTGTGTTATATTATATCTATAATTACCAACATAGATGCATTTCGGCCCCCAAAAAGTGAAATTTGACGCATAATTTACCAATTTTCTGTCAAATAATTTGACAACTCCGCGTAGGGAAGTTGACAACGCCGAGGTTGTGTAGCAACGATCTCATTTTTTAGATCGGTACGTATGCCTACATCGTGCGTGGCGGTATATACAATATGGCATACGTGTATAGAGAGCTGTGTACACATATCATTGTCTTTATATAGTATTTTAGGCCTACATTTTACATATTTACGGCATATTTCGATGTTTAAATTAAAATGTTAGTATAATCGTTTTCGACATCCATGTACATTTGTTTTAATATTCGTAGACACATTACAAATTAACCTTATACCACATATACCTATATATAGTATATAGGCCTACTGTTTTAATCAAATGTATTTTATTGTATGTGCATAAAGTGACTTATAAATACGTCATATGGGCCGACTGCTAAAGTGCTAATTGATATGTATTGTATTATTTGTCATCGAAACAATTTAACACATGTCACTATAAAGGGTGTGTATATGCCTGCATGCCATTGTGTGTCACTGTACATGCGTATGTGTATGTGTATATTCATTTAGTATTATTGCGATACTAACAATTGTCTTTCTTTCTTTTCCAGACCACCACATAAACGCAAATTAGACAACACGGGTAAAAGGTCATCGACGTGCAAAAAACAGTTATTCCAGAAAGATACCCCGGAAATATCAAACATAGACCCACACCCTTCAGGACCACCACCTTCAGACCCACGGCCGTCAGACCCACCACCTCCAGATGCACCACCTTCAGACCCACCACCTTCTGACCCATCATTTTCAGTCCCACACCGTCAGACCCACCACCTTCAGATGCACCACCTTCAGACCCACCACCTTCTGACCCACCACCTTCAGTCCCACCACCTTCGAGAATAGAACGAATAGCAGAAATGCTTCCAGAGATATTTGAGAGATTCAAAGAGGCAATGTGTGGCGAGGAATTCGCATCACTTCTTGAAATGGTGGCCGATGGCAGTTATCCAATGGACAACATAGCACTTAAGCTTCTTTTGGAAACCACGAGATGGTTTTCTCAGAAAACAACGGCCACAATGTGGTATTGGAAGGAAACAACCCAATTCTGGAAAATGGGTTACCGTTTGTTTGGCGACAAGTTCATTTTAATGATGAGTGGTCCGAAGTGTTCCGGACAGTTGGTGTTGGGGGAAACATCTAGAGGCGAGTTCGACCCAGCCCATTCCAATATCAACTTTGCAGTCCCATCTTTGTCAGTCCTACGCAAATTCAATCAGTCGCAGTTCCCACAGGAGCTGCGACCGGGTGTTATCACACAAGCGCTGAATATACCGACATCAACTGAAGACGACTTCATTGTAAGTTTTGATGGAAAAAAGATCGTCCCTGGTGTAAACGAAAATGGGGGTGATGTCGATCTATTCGGACATGAAACCCATTTAAATGTGTCCGAAGAAAATATGAAATTGGATAATGAAATCGAGATAATAACAGATACTGTAAACCTTGTGACACCCGAATCAGATCGCGAAATCGATGTTCCCTTAGTCCGACAAAAGACAATGGAAATCGTGAAGTTTTTGAGTGAAAGACTGAATACTATACGGAGCATTAAATTGAAACAAGAACTGACATTAGAACGCCTGGACGAGAAAAACAAGAAATCTAACGAGAACCGATACAATTATGCCATGAGTAGCATTCGCTCTTCTGTCCATCAAATTGATGAATGTGTTACAAAAACTTTGACAGAGATTGGCTCAATCGCCGAGTGCTGTAGCAAATTGTCGGGTACGCAAAACTTTGTATCAACGTCGACAGTATCAAGGTCCTCACAACACAATTGGATCGGACTAAAACCTCCCGATTCCTTGCCCGAAGATTATCAGGGTAACCCAAATTTCACAATGCAGCGCACTCCTGAGTGGCACAGTCTTCGATCTACGTTTAAAGTGACTGGCTCCACGTTACACAATGCCATCGGTCTTAGGACGCTCAAAGAGAAGAAGTTGCATTATGATAAAGTGTATCATGGTAAGGAGATACCGGTTGATGCGTTGACACAAGAGAGAATGGAGCATGGGACACTAAATGAGCCAAATGCTGTGGCTACACTCACCGGGGTTGTCTTGCCGTTTCTTCACCCGGGCGCTGCCTTTGTCGAAGTGGGATCATATATTGTCAACAGGACAGAACAGAACGAACCGCTGATGTTGGTATCGCCCGACGGCAAGATTTGCCATGTCTCAGATAGCGATTGTCTCGACCCAAGCTTGTGTCGACTCTTGTCAGGATGTGAGTTCAAATGTCCATTTCCGAATAAATATAAGACGCCAGCGGTATACGATTTCCCAAATTAATATGCATGCCAGGTTCTTGCGGAAATGGCCAGCATGGGAACGGACACATTATTGTTTATGTGTTACGGAAAGGAGAGCTCTACGGTTTTTTAAATACAGTTCAATGAGCAGCTGTGGACGGAGATCTCACGGGAAGCAGAACAACTGTATAGCTGCGAGAACCCAAAGCGACCAACCAAAACATCTGAGTTGACACGCCCATTGAAAGAGAAAATTGATATGTTTTCGCGTAAAAATGTTAGGTTTGTGGGAGAGTTTCCTTCTCGAACATTAACACCGGAACTCGAGGTTGTTTCCTCCGATGCTGCATCGCCGTATGTTGCTGCAGGAATAAACGTGTCCGATGATGTGCAGTCATGTACAGAAACTGTCATCGCTCTGCAGACAGCATTGGAGACATCAAAAGAATGTAACAGAAATCTACATCGACTGTCTAGAAAAAAGGCTACCGAGGTTGTAGTTTGGCTATTACAGAACACTGACAGAACTTGGAAACAAGAAACTCGGCATTCTATTCCTGTTGCATACGCTTTACAAGGATACAGCTTGGCTACTGATGTCATGCGTAATATGTGCGAGGAAGTCCTGTCAAAGTGTCACGAGAGCGACAAGAGAGTCATCGGCATGTCATTTGATGGAGCGTTCGTTACTCTGATCTCCAGAAGTGCAAAAGGCACACCACTGACGCTATTACAATTACAGAAAGATGTGTGGAGTGCATCTCGGAAACTATCTAAACCGGCAATTCTAGCATATATACAAAAGTTGTGGGTAGTTGACTCTTCAAACATTGAGACCATACAACGAAATTGTGAAATCGAGTCCATTGGAACAGTTGTGCAAATATGCTCCAAAAACAAAATCTTCAATGTCATCAGCAGAATATCGTGGCCTCGTTTAGATAAAGTTATGCGTGCCGACAAGACAAGAAGCCAAAAACCAGTAGATGGTGCGAAAAGAGACGAGGGTGGTGATATCTCATGGCTACCAGAAGACGTCTTGGAAAACGTTCAAGTCGCACAGGATGAACACTCCCTTGACATACGACATGAACTACGTGATATAGACAGACGAGTTGAAACCGAAGATGCTGATCCGGAAGATTCCGACAATGATGATTCTGAGCCAATGAACCCGAACAGATTGGACGTCGATTTCGATAAGGTCTTCACGAATCTTTGTGGTGTAAACCCACGATGGAACACTCAAGGTGATTATATTAATACATAATAACCGCGCACGCACTTTGTGGAGATCGACTATTTATGTGTTGTATTGTATCGTTTATTAGCAGATAAGAATTAACTTATAACATGCAAACATATATACATTATTTACAGAGATTAACAATACATGTATTACAATATCAAGAGCATAAATCACATAATCATTTTACGATGCGTGTTATATTTGTTATCAGGATGTGTGGTTACTTCATTTCACAAGACCGGGCTATCACAGTTAGATATAAATATCCAACTGTGATAGCCTCGTATGTGCTCTACATTAACCACCCATGTGTCACATAAAAGTCACGCGTAATGTCACTATTTTGATGAGTGTGTTGCGTGACTACATTAGCCGAGCGCAATATATTCTGCAACCAACTCGTCAAGATAAATAGTAAATCTTCACACAGTGGATGATTATTTTCTTTATACATTACCAAATCTATTTCAACGGGAAAATAACACATTTATGACAAAACAAAAATAGATATAAGTGCTACCCATTTGACAGTTAACTCATTCTCAGCTGTGAGCATTCGGTCTAAATTTTAATTCATATCTTGATACCGGTACTACACCGGCGATTAAGCCTATGTTAGTCCAAACCATGTGTTCCGATGATGACATATTGTTGTCGTTTACGTAATACCCTTTGTGTGTCGGAAATACAGGATATGCAATGTATACTATATTTTATTTCTGTATAGTCGTCTTTTGTATTATATTATATGGTAACTCGGTTTAGCTGGGAGATCCAACTTTATGAAGTCTGCATATATACTTTATGTAAGGTATAGTTCTGCATTGTTGTTACTTTAATCAGAATGTTTTCAGGCTCGGTTGCATAATTATGGAGATAACCAATGAACACATATTTTAAAGGAGTACTAGTACAATAACATGCAAACGTCAATAACCAATACATTTCTTTATTGTGTGTATTGCTTTGGTGTTTGGAGGTCTGGATCTTGAAGTTCCCGAACCAACTTACATCAGTTTGGATACCCAAATTAGACGAATCGAATGCTCCCATTATAAGTTGAATTGCCCTCGTGTGCTGACAAGATATCATGTCGCGAATACTTTCGTGATAACTTGTTACCTGACGATGACAAGCCAGCGAATGTGAATACAATACATGTATATCAGCATATTAACACATACCGACATACATATTACATTATATATGATTGTTACTACGTGTACATAATACACAAACAATACTTTGATAATCATGCAAACTCGCCTTCATACACATTTATTTCAGTTCATAATATTATGTTCGCAACTTTGCAGGCACCAATTGCGTGATAGAACTCTTTGGTTCTAATTCTGCGACAAAGCTAATGAGATTGACTGTAAAGGAACTCAACGTCATAGTGGAAGCTACCGAGAAAGTGCAAGTGCTAAAAGGATCAGTTATTTGTAAATCGTGGACAAAAGCAAAGAAAGTTAACGCATTGTCGATCTTGATAGGAGACTCGTCAAATGTTGGAGTAAAGGGTCAAGCTGTTGTGGCGGAGGTTCAGTCGTTGAAAACATTATCATCAAGTGTTATATCCAAGTTTACAAAAGTTGTCTTAAACGCGGTGCATTCAGCATTCACATATGATGATCAACATGAACATTGGCTTGATCTGTCGCCTTTCGGAAAATGCATGAATATCCCTGGTTTCGCCCATCTAGAATGGTTCTCCTATCCAGAAATTAACGCTTCTACTGGAGAACCAATTGTCAAATGTATTGATGGACATCATCTCCTGGTTAACCTGAGAGTGAAGATATGCAAAGATGGCATTCAAGGAATCCGCAAGGAAGCATGGCACGCCGTCGCTGACAACGATAGTTCGGTCATCAGCAAATGCTTAGTGGTAGATCTTATTGATAAACAGCGCAATTCCTACGCAAGGAAGACTTTTTCCGAGGATGTGGAAAACTCAATGCGCGATCTTGGATACGACGACGAGGCCGATTTCTGCAAGTTAGTCCGCCAATGGTATCAGGCCGAGGATGATCGCGCCATTAGGTCTCAATAAAGAACAAAAATGCGACTGGCTCTCAGAGAATTTCTTCTACATGGCGCTGAATTGGATTGTTTCCCACCTCATGGAATGTACATTAAAGGTCTCAAACAAGTCAGCTTCGAGGGGTTGCTTTCCAGTATTGATGCGCACATTCAACTCTACAAACTGTGTAGGAAGAGATCTTGAGCTCGCCAGAGAATGAAACGTTCTTTGGGACTCTTGGCGCCTTAGACCCAACCAGATTAGGATGTCCTAGAGCAGTTAACATCGGTCGCTTGCTGGCCACGATAACGGAATTGATGCATTATCGCCAGAATCCAGATAATAGGTAAGAATATATCAGACATCCATGCTAGTATGATGCTACCTATTTTGATCATCTCATATTTGGACATTATTATATTATTAACACATGTGTTGTCGTTGCCTACGCAAATGTAGTAGCCAAATAAGCCAATATCAGTTTTCAACTCGTTGAGATATCAAACATATCAAAAACACTATACTGATAGTGTATTTGTAAAAGTATATATACCAACACATATTGTGTTTCTAAACTGAATTTATTGTGTCAAAGTTACATTCAATAAATGCTAATTATTCAACAAGACTATTAACTACGATGTGTGTGGCTGGCAATAGCTGATACATATATATATATATATATATATATACATATATACATAAATGCATAGGCGTGTACAGTGCTTACCGAACACATATATGAGCCATCATCAAATCTCCGTACCACGGGGCTCTGTGTAGGGTATAGGCGTCCATCGTGTGTGTACACATGTCGAGGCAACCGTCTGCTACCATCTGCACATCAAATCATTATCTCAGGGTGGGATATATAAGGTATAAGTCCAATATATAGCGAAATTTCGTGGAAAATGCTTTTCATGCACATGCACGTGTCTTACATTGTAACGCTATCCAATATGCATAGACGTTGCATATTATGCAATAATCCACACTTGGTTGAAATATGCGTGTTTTCAACAGGACATTTCAGACTCACACGTCGAGGAACCCCGTATATCCGGAGCACAAGCTTGACAAAGGTGATGTTCCCAACGATGGGGAATTGGACGACACCACAGTCGAATATGACAGTCAAATCGAAATAAGGTCAGTTCTAATTCGCGCCTCATACATCGTTATTATCATGATTATTCAATAAGTTTAGTTATCACGTTCAGGCAAATCTTCAATTACCACGTCTGGCACATGTGCCAAACCTGCATAATATGCAGAAAGCTGCATATTATGCAGCTTTTGACTATATTAGAGCGAAAACCTGCATAATAAGCAGCTTTCTGCATATTATGCAGGTTTGTGCTACATCTATTCGACGAGTATTCGTGCGATATTGGGATAGAGTTATTAATCTTTGACAATTGATATACTACTTGTGAATCAATATTATATTGTATAATCATTCCCATATAGGCTGATATAGCATTACACAATCTGGCTAGCCAGAGACTATCACGTGACCTTCAGTAGGCTACGTATAGCCTCTGGGGTACCAGGCTCTTTTTTGGGGTTTTCCCCATCGAAATTCGACGTGTAGATCCATACGCGGATAATGTGAAGAGTTAAATAGAGGTTCCGATTGGCGAAATAGTTACCGGACATGCGTGATGCGCAGCCGCAACTCACGATAAATACAAATACGAATCTGGAAATGAATCGTTTCGCATCATGACGCTATTAATGGTCCGCCTCCATTCCTGCTGAAATATATAGAGATACAGCAGAGTGTAGCATTACACTATATATTTGACATTTTCTAACAACGTCACGTATCGGACAAGTTTCAAGTCTCTCATAAATGGTGTGATTATTAGTAACATGATACTAACATCGTACCAATATATGAAATGCGCAATATTAGGATATGTGTCGTTTATTCCAAATATCGCCAAAATGTGGTTTGCAGACGCTTTTTAATAACCCGAAGCTGCATAATAAGCAGCTTTCTGCTTATTATGCAAGTTCGGCACATGTGCCAGACCTGATTACTATCTATAATGTTTTTCAGAGATCACTTCTTCGACACAGAGGAGAGGGCCCGGCGAAAACCGAAACATAAATCATCCAGGATCAGTGGCCCAGATGAGCCGGGCAGAGGGGTCTTGCCAGTCCGCCAGCATCACCGAACAGATGAATCCAAGATTCTTGCTGAAAGGCGATTAGGAATAGACTAATGTTACATATATACACAATCCTAACCCCGTTTATGAGTATTGTTATTGGCGGAATTTCTTTGAAATGTAATCATCTCGTGAAACATTTAACATATGTGATCTGGTGGTCATATAGGTGATTATGCACCTTATAGCTAAAAGGATTGCCTTTTGGCTCTGGTAGTATTGCCATATGATCATCAGATCCACTTATTTCTTTGAAATTTAAGCACTGTGAAACATTTAAAATATGTGATCCGGTGATCATATATTGGCGATTATGCACCTTATAGCTAAAAGGATTGCCTTTCTGGCTCTGGTAGTATTGTCATATATATGATCATCAGATACACCATGTTATGTTTGCAGTTGGAAAATTCAACAAAACCCTCATAAAAATACAAACTCATAATATTCGGTGTGATTGTATTATTACCGAGCCGTATAATATAGTGCTATATATTATTATATAGTACAACGATTTCACGGGTAAAAGTGGATGATTGTGCTATGTCTAATTATATTATATTATTGATGTATATGCATGCCAATTAGTCAAATCGCGTACAACATATACTGTCAGCATAATACAATGTCTCATTGTGCTATTGTATACTACATGTGTGTACTAGTATAGTACTTGTATAGAACTGCAGTTCAACTACTCCACTTTATCTATTACTAGTATAATTATCCATACGTGTATGTTATTTGTCAGGCACTAATTGATTGAAGAGTTTAATTTATATGCATTTTGTTATATACAATATGTTCTTGAATAAATGCCCACATTCCGACAAAACAGGGATAGTGGGGGAAACAGAATAATATATTAATGATTGAACACATAATGACAATTTAATAAGTTTAATATTGTAATATAGACCAACAAAATGAATCAAAATCAAGTTTCATTGAAACAAATAAAAACAGGTGTACATAAGAAATAAGTGTATCTGGTGATCATATGGCAATACTACCAGAGCCAAAAGGCAATCCTTTTAGCTATAAGGTGCATAATCACCTATATGACCACCGGAGCACATATTTCACAAGAATTATGGTCTATTAATTGAATAATACTATATACTATCTATATAGCATGCTTTCTCTTCATGTGGTTTTTTAAGCCACCTCTTTGTGAATATTCCTTTCCACAACGATCACATTGGAACTTTGATGGCGACGAGTGCACGTGACGATGTTGAAGTATATACTTGGTGGATTTAAATTCTTTCCCACAAACGTCGCAGGCGACATCGGCCGTCTTACCACAAATGGTAATGTGAAACTTGTAGGTTCGCTCGCACGAGTATGTGCCATCGCACGTCTTGCAAGTATAGGGCCTCAGGTTGTGGTGCGTGTTGATGTGATCCTCGAACGCATGGGTGCTGCATACACGCCTCTTGGGGGTCAAAACATACATTATAGAAGTACTTTGGAAGTATGGGTACATATTATACTGTCCTATTGTCTTCCGACATCAAAGGAGATCAAAGGAAAGTACCCCGCCCCCGCACCGTATGACGTAACGACGTAGTGTGTAAACAAAGATCAAAGTACCACCGCCCCCGCACCGTATGACGTGGCGACGCGTGGGTGTTTGAGTATACGCGTGTGTGTATTTGTATACGTCACGGTTGTGGGGGTTCCTTCAGTATATGGATGTGTACTTCGTGGGTGTGGCTATTTGAGAATGGTTATATACGCTTTCGGGCCCTTGAGAACGGTACAATGGGCAATCGTATACTTCCGTCATCAAAGTACGTCGTGTATACTGTTCATCAGGTACGAAGTATATTTGAGAACGAAGGTGTAATGAGTCATTACAATCTAACGCAATCCCTTACTTACGGCGCAACGCCTGAGTCATTGGAATCTGATGCAATACTTCCGGATGAACCCTACCGGCTGACTCCACGCTTATTGGCCCAGCAGTTCTGGAACCTTCTCCGATATATCCACTTTTCTGGACCCTATTAAAAATCCCTTCATAATTGCAAAGGCATAGTACATGATCCCTTTACGTTTCATACCTGTGTCGTATGTGTTTCCTTTAATTTGATACCTGTAATCGAATTCTCAGGAATAAATCAAAATGCACCGGGGGATAAAACACGTGTCAATATCCAATAAACTAAATCACAGCGATTTGTTTCCGTACACAACACAACAGGCAGACAGATTCTCGAAGCTTCGTAAGTGTTTGTCTTAATCACTTCCGGCGGGCAAATGTGTTTTTATTCCCACGCACTAAATTGTTTTACACATTTCGCAGTCGTAGTAGACAGTAACTCCACCTATATACTTCAGATATTCCTAATAAGACACATGCTTCCGGTGGAATATAAATTATATCCCACGCTTTTACAAATTTCGTAGTAACAGTGGCACGTAGCTCCACCTATCCACTTCAAATATTCCAAATAAGTCATACGCATCCGTTTGTTTTTGCTTTATAATTAAAATATATTTTCCCACGACTCATAAACATTGTGCCGTTTACGCCAAACGAACATACTATCACCATTTCAAGAATTATCCAAAACGACTAAAAATCCAAGGTTATTGTGAGTATAAAATCATGTGTGTTATGCTTACATTGTAACATACACATAGTAAACAACATGTTTCAACTGTCAAGTTGGTGCAAACTGTATACCCCACACCCCGATGTACCATAACAAATTATTCTCGCGCAGGTGAATGTCATTATAAGATGGGGTGTAACAGTGTTACATACGCGACATCTTAAATAGTCATGATTACCTGTCAGTTATATCCGCACCGAACTGACGGTATTCTGCATATATATATATATTGCAATATGTAGAAAAAGTATCAATTTGGTTACCTATCAAACAGGTATATAATTCATTCTCAACCGCAAGACCGTTTTCCGCTTAGGAAATTACATCAGCCGAGCTATTTCAATCATGTTATTTGTCACACGTTTATCCATTGTAATACAAAAAGTTACAGTTCCTGGTGTCTGTTTTTTATAATATGATGGTAAACATAAAGAGCGTTCTTCGTTCTGGTCATTAGATGGTACATTTGCACCGTCTTTTGTAATCAGGCTCTCGTTTAGGTTAAAACACACCATCTTCATTATATTGTGTTGTTTACGTTATCAACATTGTATAGACGAACACAGATTGTCTACATATTTAATAATCTTTCTGTTTATATGCAACAAATATAAATTTTTGCGCATGTACGGTATTTAATGCGTCAACGCGTCTCACACGCAGTGTATATATTCTGCTCATTGTAAATGCATTGTACAGTCATTGTCAGCACCTTATTACAAGGGCCATATATTGTAACATCGCGTTAATATGTGTTATATTAGCCAAAAAACAGTCCAGTCGTTGAGAATATACGTAATGGGGGGCTCATACATAACATTCACCTGCAACCAGAATAATTTTTGTATATGATACGTTACCCTCAGCATATAGAATAATGTAAATCCGTTGTAAACATTTTTTGTTTTAATTTTCCATTAAATGTTATTGTTTTTGTTTCTTGGCCGGTGGTAAAAGTCTGTCTTTTTCCACCGGCGTGGGTGTATGCAGCGGACTCCCCAACTCCGTAATACTGTGGTCTAACAACAGCTGTACTGTTCTCTCGTCCAGACCCTGAAAAATATAACAATAACATTTAATTAGAGTATAGAATTTTAATAACGAAAAAACATGTTTTTTATATAAACAATTCTTAATATCTACATCACCCACACACACACACACACACACACGCACACGCACACACACACACACACACACATCCGCACATGCGTTTCAGAAACATTGACATAAATACATGTCTAGTAATGCAAGTATATTATATTTTTAAAGGTGGTCCGTGTGGAGGAGTGGGGGTGGGGGTAGTGTGTGTCATGTTATTCTACACAAAAAAAATAACGCTTACCATGGCTTCATACGCTAGCAGCGCCTCCCTGCTCCGTTTCCTGGCCACAGGACCATTCGCAAACAGCTGGCGCCTAGCCTGTGAATAAAAGGAAGTAATCTTTCGTTAAACCACGTGCATAATAGAAAAATACAGTCAAAATACAGCTTAAAAATCGTTAATTTAAAACCCTCCGCAATCTTCAAAAAAACAAGCATTTTCACAATTTATTTTTCAACGGATAAACGAATAATTAAAAGTTTCTCACTCTTTCAAAAGGTATATAATAGGGGGAGGGCCTTTATATAATATAATAGGGGGAGGGCTTTTATATAATATAATAGGGGGAGGGTCTTTATATAATATAATGAGGTATGAAAATTAAACATAATTACACACGCACAAACAATCACGTTTCAATTATGCATGTATATATGAAAAGTATTTAAAAAATAATTAAGTAATAAAATAAGTACATATTTACTTACATTATCCATTTCCACAGAATCCCTTTTCGGAGTTTCAATTATGTAAGACATACTTTACTTTACTTTACTTTACAAGTCTTTACTCGTTGGTACCAAATTGCGGTGTGACGTCTGGGTTTTGAATATTGAAAAAAAGCTACCACCACGTGACCCCCAATTAAAGGCGCCCGTTAAAAAACTTGGAAACACACATATATCTGTTACGACTCGGACACTTGACAACGGCTGTCGTGCGTTTCCTGGATGTGCACAAAAAAAATGATGCATCTATAATTAGCTAAGAGCATCAGACATGGTTCATAATCGCTACATCCGCCGTGTTCATATTTTATTAATATTTTTCGAGGGTTACGGCTGTCGCACCCTGTAAAAAGCCAAACGCACACAAAACAGTCCTTGTTCCCTGTAAACTCTTTTATTGGGCCGCATCTGCACGTGTGAATGTCATTTAATTTTTTGGTTAAACGCAGTCATATTTTTTCCTAACGTATTAGTCTCAAATGGTTTGGCATGGATAACGCACGTACCAAATTGCAGTCGAACTCTGCCCCTATCCAAAATCATCACGCCGAGCCTGACGATAAACATGTCATGACCATATATTACCAAAAGCAACACAAATGCAAACATTGTATTTGTTGCAAAAAATTGAAAGAAATCGTTCGCCTTCTCAATAAATAGGCAGCGCTCAGGAACCAAAAAAAAACGGCCTTTTTAAAGGCCACCCACAATGCTAGTCTCTCCCACGCTATATCCGCAGTTATAGTGTCCACCCCCACACCCTCGTGTAGGCATAGCGCGCACTTCGCGCGTGCAACACCCCCCAACGAGCGCCCTTCTCCCAGAACTATGCTTTCATACATAGAGGTTTAAACTTATTATCTCAACATTTCATACGGGAAAACTACTCGTCAATGATGCGTTAGTATATATAGAGGTTTAAATTTATTATCTTAACATTTCATAACGCATAACTACTCGTCAATGATGCGTTAGTATATAGAGGTTTAAATTTATGATCTTAACATTTCATACGGGAAAACTACTCGTCAATGTCGCGTTAGTATATAGAGGTTTAAACTTATTATCTCAACATATCATAGTGAATAACTACTCGTCAATGATGCTTTAGTATAGAGAGGGTTAAACTTATTATCTAAACACATCATAAGGGTGTAATCGTTCGTTGAAAATGTGAATTTTTTTGCAACTACGACTAAGTTACTTTCCAATGCAGGGGAGAGAACTCAATTTTTCAAATGCAATTACAAAAAAAACAAAGATGCAAGCGTCGAATATCTTTATAAATACATAATCGTTAATATCACGGCCATTTATGGACCGAATTACCAACTGTTTTCTGCATAGTTATCAGTGTGTCGCCCCCGTTCGTACGATACCACACTCGACCCCCCCAGATGCAATATTTACAAATTTAGTCAATTTGACTAAGAAAATGGCCGACGGAAATACATAATCGTTAATATCACTGCCATTTATGGACCGAATTACCAACTGTTTTCTGCATAGTTATCAGTGTGTCGCCCCCGTTCGTACGATACCAGACGCGACCCCTCAGGTGCAATTTTACCATATTTAGTCAATTTGACTAAGTAAATGGCGGACGGAAATACATAATCGTTCACATCACGGCCATTTATGGACCAATTTACGACACACACCCCATCCATAATCATACAGACAACGCATGTACATCCCACCCATGACCTTGCAGTCACTCCATATATACATAATCAACACATATATGACCATGTAGCTATATTCATAGACCACACCAATGACCATACAGGCACACCGGGTGCACCCATACTGGATATACACAATCATACACCACACAGTCACTCCATGCATACCGATTCACCTCACATCTGACCATGAATTCTCCATGTATACCTAGATGCATCTTACCATGGCCAACCCACTCATAACCATATAGTCACTCATTGTATACATACTCACATCAGTCATGACATACAATAACTCCCTGTATACCTATTCACCTCACATATGATCATAGAGTAACTCCCTGGCTACGATCTTGGCATCCACACTGTATCCTGTTGACATTTGTTTTATCATAATGGACCAGAATAGCCAAAGATTATGGTCCATCTCAGTTCTGTCTCAAAGTTCAGTCCATTTCCTTTCAATAAATATGGCCAAAATCACAAAAGAGGTTCTCGGCAAAATTACATACTTTAAAATGAATTTGTCATGCCCCACACGGAACTGGGACAACTGTGAATAGAACATGTAGTTGTCAGTTAATTAACTAACACGTATAATAACCAAGTGAGTCACAATTTGCTACCTTTTCGGATAATGCAGAGAATGTTCGGGATATATGTTAAAAATTAGAATTTTACATTTTGGAATCCATCTTGAGCAATTTGGTCTATAAACAATGTAGTGTGACACATTTAAGATAGACCAAAACAATAAACACCTTTCAATCCAAAGATAGTTATATTTTACCTGAAAAAATGGTCGAAACCTTAAAACTGAATTTTTGCCAATATTTATGTCAAGTGTTTTTTAGAGAAAAGTCCAAATTTTTGACGATGTCAGTGGTGAAAATAGTAACAATTAACCATGGTGCATCAGACATGTTAGTATTCAATGTATAGAATGCAGAATAGTCCATTTTATACATCAACACAACTTGTAAGCGATTGCAAGACACGCTGGTGTAATATTTACCATTTTCCATATTTTGGCGGCCATATTGGCAGCCATTTTGAGCCAAAGTAAGAATTTTTGTTCCAGTGATTTGGAATATTCTTAGGTAATGATATGCCTCACTTACATTACAAAGTTCTGTTCATTTCTTGTTGAAATATGAATAGAATCCCAATTGTAATTTTTTGTGAAATTTTATACCGCATTCTGTACAATATAATTTTTGAGGGATCGGAAGGGGTTAGGACCCCAATAATTGCATATTTAATTGATCAAATGGTCAGTTAATATACAAAACACAAAATAAGTTGCATTACTCAACCAGTTCCAAACAGCATGAGTTGATCTAGAGGATATTTGTGAAAAAATGTCATGTTTTCAACTTCCGGTGGCCATCTTGGATGGTGAGTTTCAATTTTGGCCCAAAAAAGTGTCAATATGTCTTAGCTTCACGAATATATATACATTTGTATACATTTTACTAGATTTTACGCTATAATTTTTATAAAACTGGCTCACTTATAGTTCTAGAAAATGGATCGGGTTGCGGGGGGGGGGGGGGGTAACAAGTCTCGATTTTATCGGAAAACGACATGAATATATATTTCTTAAGTTGATCGTATCGATTTGGGGATGTATTGGTTGTAATAGTGCAACGTTCCAGGGGTGTACGCACATACACACACGTTGGACGCATGCAATCATGTAAATAAAAGTGATTTTTTTACGTTTTGGTGGGTGACCCGATCACCCCCTTCTTATCTTAAAACCCCAGGAAAAGTTGCTTCTTAAGTTGTGTTTTTATAATTAGTATATATCAAAGTACTTTGAGACCAAAAATTATGGATGTACGCGAAAGTGTAAACAAAAGTAAAAAATCACGTTTTGGGGTTCAGCATGGGACCCCCTTTCTTATGTGAAAACCCCAGGAAAATCCCTTTCTTAAGTTGTGTTTTGTTTATCAGTACACTTAGGAGTATCATCAAACCAAAATTCATCGGTGTACGCGGAGGTGTAAATAGAAGTGATTTTTGGCACTTTTTGGGGTTCAGCGGCCCCTAAACCCCATGAATGCGCAACTTAAGAAATCGGTTTTTCAGAATGTTCCATTATTGGTACCAACTTTAGGGGGTCAAACCTTTTGTACGCAAAAGTGTAAATGGAACATATGCGGGCTCCCGAACTAAACTGTTGAAGATCTACGAAGTCTACCACTGGAATGAGACAACGCAGTATGACCCTATCACCAAGACAGGTGGATTTTTTGCTGGATACGTTAATAAGTAAGTATAATTGTTGATTAAAGAGATTCGATAAATAACATATTTGTTTTTTCCCGATAAGACACAAACACACACACCTATACGTGTGCAAGGGGGTCTCTGGGGACTTTGACATAATCCCGGGAAATGGGGACTCGGAGATAGATGTGTTGGAATCATTCCATTCCGTTGTACATTTGACACATTGGTCCGTGTCCTTATAGCACTGTCGAACTGTTGACATGTTGCCCGTTGCGACATTTTAAAAATAATGCCATAGAATGGGGACTTCAAAATGGGGACCTTGTCAACCGGATGTGCATGTGAATGTAACTGGGGACGTGCGTTTATCTTTTCGATAAAGCACACCTAACCATCCATATGGGGACCTTTGTCATACATGTATGCGTGTGAATGTAACTGGGGACGTGCGTTTATCTTTTCGATAAAGCACACCTAACCATCCATATGGGGACCTTTGTCATACATGTATGCGTGTGAATGTAACTGGGGACGTGCGTTTATCTTTTCGATAAAGCACACCTAACCATCCATATGGGGACCTTTGTCATACATGTATGCGTGTGAATGTAACTGGGGACGTGCGTTTATCTTTTCGATAAAGCACACCTAACCATCCATATGGGGACCTTTGTCATACATGTATGCGTGTGAATGTAACTGGGGACGTGCGTTTATCTTTTCGATAAAGCACACCTAACCATCCATATGGGGACCTTTGTCATACATGTATGCGTGTGAATGTAACCGGGGACGTGCGTTAATCTTTTCGATAAAGCACACCTAACCATCCATATGGGGACCTTTGTCATACATGTATGCGTGTGAATGTAACTGGGGACGTGCGTTTATCTTTTCGATAAAGCACACCTAACCATCCATATGGGGACCTTTGTCATACATGTATGCGTGTGAATGTAACTGGGGACGTGCGTTTATCTTTTCGATAAAGCACACCTAACCATCCATATGGGGACCTTTGTCATACATGTATGCGTGTGAATGTAACTGGGGACGTGCGTTTATCTTTTCGATAAAGCACACCTAACCATCCATATGGGGACCTTTGTCATACATGTATGCATGTGAATGTAACTGGGGACGTGCGTTTATCTTTTCGATAAAGCACACCTAACCATCCATATGGGGACCTTTGTCATACATGTATGCGTGTGAATGTAACTGGGGACGTGCGTTTATCTTTTCGATAAAGCACACCTAACCATCCATATGGGGACCTTTGTCATACATGTACGCGTGTGAATGTAACTGGGGACGTGCGTTTATCTGTTAGATTTACATATGTTATCACCGAAAAACAAAATGGCCAACGGCGGCCATCTTGTTTTTCCGAATGACCCCAAAATCACTCGTTTCCATCTACACGTCAATGTCATCCATGGTGTAGCCCACACGATAGAATTCAATACTGAAATCGAAAGTGACATCTGGCGGCCATCTTGTTTGGCCGAAATACCCCAAAATGACTCGTTCCCGTCGTCATGTCAATGTTATCATCCATGCAAAATTTCATTATTGATGAAGCGGTACGGCCTGTAGCCGCATGATACATTTACATAAGGTTATCATTGAAAAACAAAATGGCCGACGGTGACCATCTTGTTTTCCCGAATGACCCCAAAATCATCGTTCCCATCTACATGTCAATATCATCATCCATGAAAAATTTCATGATGATCGGACAAATGGTAGGACCTGTAGCCCGCGTGATAGGATGCATTATTGAAATTGAAAGTGACATCTGGCGGCCATCTTGTTAGGCCGAATGACCCCCAAAATCACTCGTTCCCATCACTATGTCAATGTTATCATCCAATGACATACATGCAAAATTTTATAATTATTGATGAAGCGGTACGGCCTTCAGCCCGCATGATAGATTTACATATGTTATCACCGAAAAACAAAATGGCTGACGGTGACCATCTTGTTTTCCCGAATGACCCCAAAATCACTCGTTCCCATCTACATGTCAATATCATCATCCATGAAAAATTTCATGATGATCGGACAAATGGTAGGACCTGTAGCCCGCGCGATAGGATGCATTATTGAAATTGAAAGTGACATCTGGCGGCCATCTTGTTAGGCCGAATGACCCCCAAAATCACTCGTTCCCATCACCATGACACTGTTATCATCCAATGACATACATGCACAATTTTATAATGATTGATGAAGCGGTACGGCCTTCAGCCCGCATGATAGATTTACATATGTTATCACCGAAAAACAAAATGGCTGACGGTGACCATCTTGTTTTCCCGAATGACCCGAAAATCACTAGTTCCCATCTATACGTCAATGTCATCCATGGTGTAGCCCGCAGGATAGGATTCAATACTGAAATCGAAAGTGACATCTGGCGGCCATCTTGTTTGATATGTGATCTCACCTGGGCCATATTAGATGTGATATGACAATCCAGAACATGCATGGAAATAAGGTGTCTGACATTTGCAGAATGAGGTCCCCAGAGGGTGAAAATTAAGTGATACTACCCATGCTCACACAGCAAATGTTTTGGCAATACCACGGGGCAGGTACACACATGTATGTCTAAAATTGATCGAGTCCAATATCGAAGAAAGTATCATCTCAGAACAAATATTGAGTTGTCATCGTGGAATAATTTAAGATTTTATGACATTTAAATTCAACGATTATGCTTGTATATACACACATTAGTCAACATATATGATAAGATGTTTTAAAACTTAGAAATCATTAGTGTTATTCAGTTTATATGAGATAGCAACAAATTTCAACTGTAATGCATATCTCTGAAACGGTTGACGTTAGAATGACATCAGTGAAATAATTGATGTAATTGCACTTTGTACCTACTTAGTACTAAGTTAGTACCCAAACTGCCCTCAGTATTGCAAATGAAAGAGTCAATGACACTGCAGCTTATCTTGACAAAAAGTTGTTTTTTATGAGATTAATGCATTATTTATACTAGTTATGTTGAATATCAAGTTAAATAAGTAATTTTAAAGAACATTTCCGTGCCATGGTATGATATACAAAAGGAACTGCTGATGAAAATCTCTGAAAATCCAAGTTGACCACCATGGCAGACATTTTGGATTACAGAATAGTGCTAAAAGGAGGTGTTCTTGTGCAGAAATTCAAACAAACAAACAAGCATATGAAATTTATTGATGATTAGATGATAAAGGTTATGGTGCAATGGCGGCCATTTTGGATTTCGAACAGGACCAAAGGGGACATTCTCATATAGTAATTGAGATGAAAAAGTGTACAAAATTTGGTGATAGTTGGATGAGAAATACGACCTGTAGCTTGAACGGAAACTATTTTGAACAGACTCACAGATGGACAGACTTACAGACGGTATGACTCACAGATGGACAGCTCAGACTTCCACACAACTGATGACATATAGAATATCCCCTGAAAATGTTCACCACGAGTGGAGAATTTGGTTTTCACCCGAGTTTAGCGAGGGTGAAAACCAACTTCTCCACGAGTGGTGAACATTTTCAGAAACAAACACAATAGGGGGATATTTTGTTTATACCCTGATGCGTATTTGATTAATATATATTGGAACATATAGCTTTAATTGTACAAATGTACCGTTGAACTTATGATCTGAACATCCTTCTAAATGAATAAATGAAAATTTGTACACAAATCACTTCTTTCTACCGAGAGTCTTCTTCTTTTTCTTAACGAGATTGTAAACACAGTCCTTGACTTTCTTCCACGATCTACTTATAGAAGGATTAGCCTCAAGCGCCAGATCAATCTCTTTCTTTCCAGGAATTTTACACAGTAGGATACAGTCTATAAAGCTTTTATTGATGAAGGCCATCTCATTAGCAGACCATCTTTTCGGCGTTGTTTTGGTTGATTTACCATCTGGCGTCTTTTTTTGTGTTTTCTCAGTTTTTTTAGATTTAGATTTCTTCGATGGTTGTATTCGGGGTCTCTTTGGTCTCTTAGCTGTGGTGTGGGAGTCGGAGTCGGATGCATCATCATTATCACTGTTGTCCTCTTCCTCTTGATCCTCATCCTCTGCGTGACAGGTGGTAACTTTAATTTCGTCATCAGCATCCATTGACATTTCATCAATTGGCTTTCCGTCATTGATACGGAATAACATTTTGGAAATTTTGGCTTTTTGGATCAGGTCCAGAGGTTGTCTGTATATCTCTCTATGAACGCGAATGTCATGTCCCATGAACTTGGCCAGCTGATCTTGCCCCTCCTCTCCTAGCTCATGCAGCTGAGCCATTGTCGCAATGTGCTTGCGTAGGTTTGTAAAACCCAAAGCGGTCGGATTCTTCAAAGGAATCTTTTTGCAAACACTTGTTATTGCATCACATGCCCTGAACGGCCTTAATGATGGCGGCATTCGGTTGAAGAGGTACTCGCCTTTAACCCCAACTTGTTGTCTCATCTTCAGGAGTATTTCGATACTGTTCTTCATGGTGGGTGTCAGAAGTATTGCGACTTTTCGTTCAAATTTTCCTTTAACTTCAATTCGACTTATATTATTACACAATTGGATCTCTAATGGAGTTAATGAGGCCTTCACCTATTCATCTGGGACTGTTCCTTGCTCCGCGTTTAAAGCATTTGTATACATCTCTACCTTCATTCTCTGCACATCACCACCCCTTTTTCTGTTGAATAGTGAAACTTGGCACAATATATACCGGCAGAGGTCTTGGTAGCATTGAATTCCCGGTGTCTGTAACATATTCTTAATCTCAACTCTTAGATGGTTACTTAACATGTAAACATCTTCACACAGTGGCAACACTTTTGGATTGTTCATTTTTTTGTCCACAAGTGTCTGTCTTGCCCGACCAGATATCAAGTGCTTCCAGTCTCCGTCATAGAGTTCCAGATATCCTAACGCCTTTTCCTTTTTGGGCTTATCTTCCTCTATAATTGCATCTGACAAGACGATCCTACAGCATCTCATTAGGGTGTGGCCTATCTTTAGCGCTAATGATGATGATGTAAATGTATTTGTCTTGCAACAGAACCCTGCCACAGCTCGCACACATTTTATTAGTGACGGGAACTTTGTGGGGTCCAAACAATCTTTGAGTGAAAAGATCCCACTATCGGGCATAGCTCTGGCTGTTTGTAGCAGGCGTCCCAGATTCCTCATTTTACTACTTATGTAGTTTGCCGTATGCTCTTGCTTCTCGCGATTCTCCCACATGCGCTTGCCATACTTCATGACAATCTCGTCAGCAGTGATTATAGAATATACATCATCCCGATTCATTGTTAATAACACCTCGGAATAGAATGAGTCAGAAATGGCGGATGATATCGGCAGCAGCATTCTGCCACTTCTAACAGTTTCATTTCGCTTTCTCTTTCCTTCTTGGTGGCAACTTTTACCATGATTATACAACATTCGGGTGTTGTACAGCCCTTTACACGATGGGCATGGGACGTAAGCGTCACTCTCTTTACTTTGTGATGACCGATATTTTGGAATTAGTGTCCCTTTTTCCGATTTGAGGACATTTAAGTTGTGATTCCAGTCTCCATTATTCCTTAGGGCATCCCATGCGGACTTCCGATCCGTTGAGTTTTTCGGAAATGCTAACGCCCGAGCGACATCGGTTTCATCAGAATGCATATCTTCCAAGTGGCGCGCCATTTTGGAGTACAACTTTTCACAAAATGGGCACGAATGTCGTTTGTCCCATTTATGCTTTCCGTCGTTGTGCGCGTTGTTTGTTGTCATGACGTGAATTTTATCCAATTGTGAAGAATCTCCCAAGTACGGAATTATATCGGAGAGTCTATCATCGTCGTCGTCGTCTTCCTCCCGTTCACAATCTTCTAATGTCCTGGAATTGAATAAATCAGGCACATAATTATATTACTTGCTATATATTTTCTAAATATATTTTTTAAACATAATATTTTAATGATGACTTAAGCATGGTAAACCATACTGGGACATGCCCTGCGTAGCTAGATACCCATGACGCTGTTGGTTTTATTGCTTTTCTTGTTGAGTACCCATAGGTGATCAAGAAAATGTCCAAAATGGCCGCCGTACAAATTTCCTTAAATATGCCTATATCCCTTTGCAACTGTAAACAATATCTTAGCTTGGATTTTGATGTCCTGTTATTACATTTAGCCTTATTATCCTTGATTAAAAGAGTGTTTCATGATAGTTTTTTTGCATATTTTCTTATATAATGCAATAAAACAACACACATATCCACCTATATGAAATAAATAGCAACCAGGATGATTTTATGGTATAAAGTAAAGTATGCACTAGATATATATTATATAAATAGTGTACGGCTTGTCGGTGACTATCCCAAAATAGTGGTCATCGAGGAGGAATAGTCACCGACGCGCAGCGGAGGTGACTATTCCTCCTCGATGACCACTATTTTGGGAAAGTCACCCACAAGCCGTACACTATTTATTATATTAGCCGACCGTATATATATACATGTTCTCAGAAATGACTTTTTTCAATTTAAAAAAAAAATTACAAACTTCAACTTTTTCACGAAAGCGATTCACACATTATTTTCGTTTCAAAATGCATTCATACATTCAACTCCCTTTTTCTCGAACAAATCATTTGTTTACATTGAATATACATGTAGAAATGAACACCAATTATTTGCTTGACATGACCATGTAACTTTCACTAGCGCGTTAGCTGTGACCCTGTGGTTGTGGTATGTCGATTTCATCTGAGATTGCGTGTCAATTTCATCAGACCACACATGCACTGGCTTTATAGTTTAAAAGCAGACGATTTTTTTATTTTGAACGGATTATCTGACGGATAATGGTGAATAACATCGATATAGTTCAAGTTTAGTGATGTAATTCTTATATTTGGATTTAATTCTTGGAAGATAATTTCTGAAGGATTCAAGGAATAAATATTGGATACTACACGGTGAGACTGGACTCTGACTGGTGAAAATGTTTATTTGTTAACAAAATATGAACAGATTACTTCTGATTAAACCGAATTACACGGAAAATATGTAGTATACTCAGACGTTTTATGTGTGCAAAATTGTGCTTTGAACGGCGTTTTGATAAATAATATACGCTGATTTATTTTTCGAAGCGAGTCCGTGATTTTTGTTATAATTTTGTGAACGTGCCAAATAAGGAGATGTGGGGAATAGTCACGTCCCAAATATGGAAAATCGAGGATAGTACCCATGTGCGATCGGGTGATGCTCGACTATCGCAAATAGTACACTAGTACTGTCACTAGTGCGCAGCCAATGAAAAGGCTGAAAAGTCACGTGAGAGCTAATATTGTACAATAATGCCATTATTTTGGGTCCAAATGCATTTACATGGTCAAAGGTTAAGATTACTCAAATTCAATTTTCCCATATTTTGATGGTGTAGGGGAAACATGATGATATTATCAATGGATTTGCATATATGATAGCTCATGTTGTATGTAATTGAACACCCTATACATTGCTGCCAAATAATCCATGAACACCCATTTTGCAACATCACCAGAGGTTAAAAGGTCACAACACAGCGGTGAAAAGCCAGATACAGTGATACGTTGAACAGTTCGGCTCATATTGGATGATATTACATAACACAATCACCCCGTTATGGGATTTTTCTTGTTTTTTTCATGCGTACTAATGTCTACTGGTCAAGATCAAATATGTTACCATCCAATAATGTTGGTCCTAGTGAACATAAAGGGCCAAACGTCAGCATCAGGACATATATATTTCCATTTGCAACGATTTTGATTGGTTTGGGGAAATGATAATCTCAATGAAAGTGTCAATGACACTGTAGCTTATCTTGACAAACAGTTCTTTCTATGTGATTAATGTAGTATTTATGCTAGCTATGTTAATATCAAGTTAAATGAAGACAAGATGTTCTCGTCTAGGCATTGAGATGAACATGTATACAACATTTGGAAATGATTGGATCATAAATGTGACTGTAGCCTGTGCAGAAGGAAATAGTGATCTAAAGAAAGGAAAATCCAAGATGGCGCCATGGCGACCATTTTGGATTTCGGAGCGGGACCAAAAGGGGATGTTCTCATCTAGGCATTGAGATTTCGGAGCGGGACCAAAAGGGGGTTTTCTCATCAAGGCATTGAGATGAACATGTATACAAAATTTGGAGATGATTGGATAATAAATGTGATCTGTAGCCTGTACAGAAGGAAATAATGATCTAAAGAATGGAAATAGTGATCTAAAGAACAGAAAATCCAAAATGGTGCCATGGCGGCCATTTTGGATTTCAGAACGGGTCCAAAAGGGGACGTTCTCAACTAAGCATTGAGATGAACATGTATACAAAATTTGGAGATGATTGGTTCATAAATGTGACCTGTAGCCTGAACAGAAAATATACTGATGCAAAGAACGGGAAATCAAAGATGGCGCCATTTTGGATTTTGGAACGGGACCAAAAGGGGACGTTCGCTCCTAGTCATTAAGATGAACAAGTGTAAAAAATTTGGTGATGATTGGATGAGAAATGCGGCCTGTAGCCTGAACGGGAAATTTGTGGACAGACTTCCGCTCGGTCGATGACAATAGCTTAGGCCTGTTTTATACGTCGTGTGAGACACATGTAACGTTAACTCATCGTTTATGCGTCGTCAACACAAGTTTTTTACGTTTGATTTATACGACGCATTTACATTACACATGTTGATCCGTGTTATCTCATATGAACGTATAATTGTGCATGACAATGATCATGCCATTTGCAGTGGCGGCTCACCAAAATAGGCAGCAACATAAGTATGTAACGAAATTTCAATGTCACTTTAAGAGTAGAGTAAGCAACGCCGCATTGACAGCAACTGTCAGGAACTCGCGCATGGTGCCCAACTATATATATACGGTAACGAGTCAATGCTGCCTGAGTCAGTTTTAGTTCCAACCACATATTTCCCCCATATAATAAGTACACATTATAGGCTGGATACTGATCTTCTCCAAGTTAGGATGATGAATAAAATCACGATATATATAGATGACGTGACTTGACGTCATAGATAATTCACCTGACGTCAGGCTGACGAGTTTGCTTGTTTTATACGACGTGTTACACACGAGTATCACACGTGTAACATATTGTAGTCGACAATTTCCGTAGCTCGACCATTTCCGTGGGTCGAAGATATATAGAATATCCACACAATGTGTTCGATTCTGAAATGTTCACCACGAGTTGAAAATATGTAGCCCGCGCGATAGGATTAAATATTGAAATCGAAAGTGACATCTGGCGGCGTCCATAGCGTATCTGGTAACGTAGTATGACACGTAACGTCGTGGCTTTGTAAAGGCCGCGGGTTCGCGTCGACTTCGGGGCTGGCAAAACTTTGAGCGTTGGTCTCTCTCGGCAGGGGATTCTAGTATCACAATGTGCCGCGGGGCACTCGCCCGCAAACCGAGTACCTGGGAGGGTAGAACTTTAGGGAAAGCGCATATCTGCAGCCACCAGTCTAGTTCTATCTAATGATCAGGGGAGATATCTTGTAAAGCGCTCTGAGACCCCGGTGATAGAGCACTATATAAAAAAACCAAATTATCTTAATTAATTATTAATTAATTAATTATTATCTTGTTTGGCCGAATGACCCGAAAATGACTCGTTCCCGTTGCCATGTCCATGTCATCATCCATGAAAAATTTCATGATGATCGATGAAGCGGTACGGGCTGTAGCCCGCGTGATAGGTTAGAACAGACGGACGGATGGATGGACAGACAGACAGACGCCGGACAACGCGCCATGGCAATATCTTTACTTGACCAGTCAAGTTAAGCTAAAAAGCAATAAAACCAACAGCGTCATGGGTGTCTAGCTACGCCCCCCGTAGCCGTCTGACTAGATGTAATATTTCAATTGAAAGTGACATATATATGGTGGCCATCTTGTTTGGCCGAATGACCTCAAAATGACTTGTTTCCAATCAACAAGAAAAATTTCATAATTATCAATGAAGCAATTTCACCTGTATCCAACACATTTTAAAAGATTTAAATAAGGTTATCTTTGAAAAACAAAATGGTCAATGGCGGCCATCTTGTTTTTCCGAATGACCCCAAAATCACTCGTTCCCATCTACATGTCAATGTCATAGTGTATGAAATTTTCATCTTGATCGGCCCAATGGTACGATAGGATCTATTATTGTGTCCAGTTTAAAGAAAGGTATACAATCCCAATATTTGCGGAAATCATCGGATAGTCCCGACGAAGTCGGGTATACCTGCACTCAAATTCAAAAGTACTTGAGTATGTTTACATAAATTGCCTGACACACAGACTTAATTGTATTTGCATAATACAAACCTGACATCGTTCCTCGGCATGATGTTAATGATGTTATCCACGGTCGGGCATTCATCAGCTGAGCTGGAATGTGAAAAAGCAAGCAATTTATTCACAAGTGAAAATAACACATATATTGGTGACGCATGCACGGACGGCGGATGCCAACTGACGGCAATAGTTCAACTTCACTTAGTCAAGTTTAGCTAAACCACAAAGACATTTGCAGTGTAATGTGAATTATATTTATTTTTTCGGATCTTCACCTACATTCAGAAAGTACAATACTCTTCAGATTTAATGATTTTCCTACTAATATCTATCTTATGGACAGAATATGACAGATACTAAGCAATTGAACCAGATGTCAATATTATCTCCTTATTGGTAAGGTACATGTAATAAATAAATTAGTTATGGTAGATCCCAAATGGCAATGATATTAGTCCGGGAGCTAATATGGTCCTCTTGCACCCCCGGTGATATAACTTAACCCGTTTCTTTATGTTCCTTATAATATTACAACCATCGTGGTTGGAACACCAATAAGATTGCTTGTTCAGTCCAATAGTTTTTGAGGAGAAGTTGTTTTTTAGAAATTGTTGACGGACCCGACAAAAAGCGAAGACTACCCTATGCTTCACATCAGGTGAGATAAAACGTGGGGACCTACTTTGGGTCCCCATTTTTATTTCAGTCCAAAATTTACCAATGGGGACTAAAACCAAAACAATCTAACCAAGCCCACTTTTGAGGTTCAGCATGAAATTGTCACATGACTTTACACACATCCTACAGAAGGGTTGTGTTTCTGCGAACTTCGGAATTGGTTACATCCCTAGTTATGTTAACGCGCATATATGGATTTCATGGTCTGCCCTATGACATTTCACAAGTCCACAGATTAACATTTCAACAGGCATGTACATGAATTGATAGTGATACTGCAGTCGGCATGACATCTTAGCCACCATCTTGTCTGGTACCTTTATAGCCAACATTTTGTGGCGACATCCATAATTTGTAAGAGGATATTATAAGGAATATAATAAACCGAGTTACGTTAAATCACTAGGGTGCAAGAGGACCATATTACCTCCTGGACTATATCTCATCTTGGATTCAAGACAAGCCAAACATGGATGAGTACCTCAAACATTCTCTGTCGCTCACTTCATAGTCAGGATCATTTCCTGAATCTGAAAAAAGTTCCTCCTCTTCACTCAAATGATAATCTGAACTGGCATCGGCACCTAATTCTGAGAAGCATTCATTATCCTCTGAAAATAAAAATATACAAAATTTCTATCTTGGATACATGATATGTTCCGACTAAAAATAGCAGTGGGCCAGACAATGTCGCATCTAGGGATTTTGGTACATGTTTTGCGCAACTGCAACCCCCCCCCCCAAATGATTCTGATTACACCCTGCGGTACCCCTGTTCCAAATGTACACAAACAAATGCCCCCCCCAGGGATAAACAAGAGGTGTGCGCTCGAGTGCTAGCATATCATACCTCCACGTGGGCAAATGTTACTTGCATTATCCATAAACCCAACCATTTGGACCAAATTTTCTAAGTAAAAAAGACAATAACTCTAGCTAATATCCTATTAAACTGAAACAAATGTGAAATACACTGTTTAATGTTTTATCAGCATGATAATGAAAAGTTCATTCCACAGTTCTGTATTCAATTGGTGTATTCAATTTGGTAATGAGGGATGTAGACTGCAGGGCTAGACCTCCCCGTTTGAAAATAGGAGGCGCGCTGTCGGTTGCGCGCAGGTTAGAGGTAAGGTGCGCGATCAAAATACATCAATAATTCCAAATATTTTCGCGATCTGAGTAAAACTAGTATATTGTTATACCAGCCATAACTCTGCCCTAAATTGAGGGGCCGGACCGGTTTTCGAATCCAATCAACATAATACATTATTGAGGGAGAGTTACGCATACCAAGTTTCAAAGAAATCTGTTAAAATTTGTTCAAGTTATTGATGAGAAATGTTAATGAATCACAAGCCAGGACTTACCAGGTGGTTCGACAGGCACTACAGGAGGAGGGACATGTGGCGCCAATATAACCTCTGGTGGCGTTTCTTCTACTGGCGGCAAAATGAAGCCCATCTTCTTCTTCGGACTCGTTTGTTCTGTAATAAAATGTATCAACAGCAATCAATATATAGTGAGGATACAGGAGGTGATATCATATACTAAGTTTAAAAGAAATCAGCTGAAATTTGTTGAGTTATTGCTCCGATGGGAAAATAACGAAAATAGCCAAATTACCAGCCATAACTCTGCCCTAAATTGAGGGGCCGGACCGGTTTTCGAATCCAATCAACATAATACATTATTGAGGGAGAGTTACGCATACCAAGTTTCAAAGAAATCTGTTAAAATTTGTTCAAGTTATTGATGAGAAATGCTAGTGAATCGCAAGCCAGGACTTACCAGGTGGTTCGACAGGCACTACAGGAGGAGGGACATGTTGCGCCAATATAACCTCTGGTGGCGTTTCTTCTACTGGCGGCAAAATGAAGCCCATCTTCTTCTTCGGACTCGTTTGTTCTGTAATAAAATTTATCAACAGCAATCAATATATAGTGAGGTGATATCATATACTAAGTTTAAAAGAAATCAGCTGAAATTTGTTGAGTTATTTCTCCGATGAGAAAATAACGAAAATAGCCAAATTACCAGCCATAACTCTGCCCTAAATTGAGGGACCGGACCGGTTTTCGAACCCAATCAATATAATACATTATCTAACAAATACATCAAAACGCTACCGGAAACAGATAAATATAGCGAAAGTTACTAGTAACAATACCAGCTCGATATCGCTACTAGTACTAAAATATCGAACACGTGTCGAGCGCACTTACTCATAACGCGCAATGATACAGACTATTTCAGAACTTCATTATTCACGATTTGTGACATGTAAGATCGGTTTTTAACTCCATGTAATAATTCAAATAAATAACACCCACCACAAAGATAATCAATTATCTTCGATATGAAGGAGTATATTAGTTATATAAGAAGAACTATATTTTTATAGTGCGTATGCTTTTGTCATCAATGATGCATAATTGGGCTTCCGTCAAACCGTGGGAAAGTTTTCGACAACATTCGATATGCTGGTTGGGAGAATTTAGGACCACTTTCGACATGTTTTCTTGTAAAATATGAAATAAATGAAGCGAATATGATTATAATGTTTGCTAGATAAATACGTTATATACACAATGTTGCAATATCGAATCTGATATCGGAACGAGTCTGATTGTCGCTGCTATAAAGCGACTCGTACCTGCGGTACTCGTCGCTTTATAGCAGCGACAATCAGACTCGTTCCAATATCAGATTCGATATTGCAACCTTGTGTATATAACGTCTATTTATTGAGGGAGAGTTACGTATACCAAGTTTCAAAGAAATCTGTTAAAATTTGTTCAAGTTATTGATGAGAAATGTTAATGAATCACAAGCCAGGACTTACCAGGTGGTTCGACAGGCACTACAGGAGGAGGGACATGTGGCGCCAATATAACCTCTGGTGTCGTTTCTTCTACTGGCGACAAAATGAAGCCCATCTTCTTCTTCGGACTCGTTTGTTCTGTAATAAAATGTATCAACAGCAATCAATATATAGTGAGGTGACAGGAGGTGATATCATATACTAAGTTTAAAAGAAATCAGCTGAAATTTGTTGAGTTATTGCTCCGATGGGAAAATAACGAAAATAGCCAAATTACCAGCCATAACTCTGCCCTAAATTGAGGGGCCGGACCGGTTTTCGAATCCAATCAACATAATACATTATTGAGGGAGAGTTACGCATACCAAGTTTCAAAGAAATCTGTTAAAATTTGTTCAAGTTATTGATGAGAAATGCTAGTGAATCGCAAGCCAGGACTTACCAGGTGGTTCGACAGGCACTACAGGAGGAGGGACATGTGGCGCCAATATAACCTCTGGTGGCGTTTCTTCTACTGGCGGCAAAATGAAGCCCATCTTCTTCTTCGGACTCGTTTGTTCTGTAATAAAATGTATCAACAGAAATCAATATATAGTGAGGTGATATCATATACTAAGTTTAAAAGAAATCAGCTGAAATTTGTTGAGCTATTGCTCCGATGAAAAAATAACGAAAATAGCAAAATGACCAGCCATAACTCCGCCCTAAATTGAGGGGCCGGACCGGTTATCGAATACAATCAACATAATACATTATTGAGGGAGAGTTACGCATACCAAGTTTCAAAGAAATCTGTTAAAATTTGTTCAAGTTATTGATGAGAAATGTTAATGAATCACAAGCCAGGACTTACCAGGTGGTTCGACAGGCACTACAGGAGGAGGGACATGTGGCGCCAATATAACCTCTGGTGGCGTTTCTTCTACTGGCGGCAAAATGAAGCCCATCTTCTTCTTCGGACTCGTTTGTTCTGTAATAAAATGTATCAACAGCAATCAATATATAGTGAGGTGACAGGAGGTGATATCATATACTAAGTTTAAAAGAAATCAGCTGAAATTTGTTGAGTTATTGCTCCGATGGGAAAATAACGAAAATAGCCAAATTACCAGCCATAACTCTGCCCTAAATTGAGGGACCGGACCGGTTTTCGAATCCAATCAACATAATACATTATTGAGGGAGAGTTACGCATACCAAGTTTCAAAGAAATCTGTTAAAATTTGTTCAAGTTATTGTTGAGAAATGCTAGTGAATCGCAAGCCAGGACTTACCAGGTGGTTCGACAGGCACTACAGGAGGAGGGACATGTTGCGCCAATATAACCTCTGGTGGCGTTTCTTCTACTGGCGGCAAAATGAAGCCCATCTTCTTCGGACTCGTTTGTTCTGTAATAAAATTTATCAACAGCAATCAATATATACTGAGGTGATATCATATACTAAGTTTAAAAGAAATCAGCTGAAATTTGTTGAGCTATTGCTCCGATGAAAAAATAACGAAAATAGCAAAATGACCAGCCATAACTCCGCCCTAAATTGAGGGGCCGGACCGGTTTTCGAATCCAATCAACATAATACATTATTGAGGGAGAGTTACGCATACCAAGTTTCAAAGAAATCTGTTAAAATTTGTTCAAGTTATTGATGAGAAATGTTAATGAATCACAAGCCAGGACTTACCAGGTGGTTCGACAGGCACTACAGGAGGAGGGACATGTGGCGCCAATATAACCTCTGGTGGCGTTTCTTCTACTGGCGGCAAAATGAAGCCCATCTTCTTCTTCGGACTCGTTTGTTCTGTAATAAAATTTATCAACAGCAATCAATATATAGTGAGGTGATATCATATACTAAGTTTAAAAGAAATCAGCTGAAATTTGTTGAGCTATTGCTCCGATGAAAAAATAACGAAAATAGCAAAATGACCAGCCATAACTCCGCCCTAAATTGAGGGGCCGGACCGGTTTTCGAATCCAATCAACATAATACATTATTAAGGGAGAGTTATGTATACCAAGTTTCAAAGAAATCTGTTAAAATTTGTTCATGTTATTGATGAGAAATGCGATCTGTATGTAGCCTCCATGTCAAGATAAGCTAACAAATAAATAACATCCATGTCAAATATTTAAAGTTAATGTACTTACCCAATGCCCACTCAATATCACTGAGAAAGTATTCAAGGGTCCTCAGCATATTTTCCTTCTTGAATTTAGCTAAAATAACAATGACAATAACAATCCAGTTGTAAAATTATGAAAGTGTCAATGACACTGCAGCTCAACTTGGAAATAACAGTGTGACTGCAACGTAACTGCTGCAGAGCATGCCAATGAATTCAATAGATTCAAATAATAAAGATCCTGGTGGCCATGTTAACGAAATCTGGGGAAAATTGATAGCTCCCTTCTGGGGCCCGGCCTGATTATACATGCAAATCTCAGAATCATCTGAACATAAATGCGGGATGTAGAGTGAGCCAATGGATTGAAAGTTTAAATGAAATAAAAGGTCGTCCGACCACTGTGTCCCCCGAAACGTCGGTTAACTATTTATTTGGCTTAAGTAAGATGAAAAATTAATTTTGTCGGCAAAATTGGACAAAGTACTTATACTCCAAGTCACATTTTAAGTTTGGTTTTGATAAAGTAACTCATACTCAAGTTATCGATCGGAAATGATAAATTTGGGAAATTCTAAGTCAAAACCAGAATTTTACTTTAACAAAAATCATCGGACCGGGCCCAAATTTGACCTTGATCTGTATTTTGATATTATTGAGTCACATACCAAGTCTGGTTTTGATAAAGTAACTCTTACTCAAGCTATCAATAGGAAAAGATAAATTTGGGAAATTCTAAGTCAAAACCAGGATGTGACTTTAATAAAAATCATCGGATCGGGCCCAAATTTCAACTTCAACTGTATTTTTATATTATTGAGTCACATACCAACTTTGGTTTTGATAAAGTAACTCTTACTTATTTTTTGGTCGAAAAAACACCAAATTTGCATAAATTTGACATAAAAATGGCCATAACTCTATAAAAAATAAAATTTTCCAAACCCTATATAGATGTTGCAAATCATCAAGTATTGTTAACAAATCCCCAAAGTTTCAAAGCTGTATGATGAATACCCTAGGAGGAGTTGATTACACCACTAAGTTACCCCTAAAGTGTGATGGACGGACACACGGCCCGACGGACGGGGGTCAATTCAATAATATGCTATAACAAGAGGGACACATCAAAAGATGTTATGTCGAGTTTCATATTAATGGTTGAATCTATTAAATACAAACGATGTTGAGGTTCTCCACATAAGCATTACATACATATTATATGGGGTAAATTAATTAAATTGGCAGCAAATGATTATATTTCTTAATATTTACCTAATTGTCCCAAATTTGGTTCCAATCTGATAAAATATCTATAGGTAGATTAGGTACCTGTATGTTTAATTGACACCTGAGAGTTCCTTTAAGTTAACTGCAAATAATGAGAACCAGAATAATGATCTTGGAAGATTTACTTAAACACGAATTGGGTGAAAATCAGATGATGACAGTGGTACATATATATTTACCAAAATGATGGAACCAATGAGGCCTGGTGAGGCAGTGACATTATAACATTACACACACTAATAATCCCAAATCAGAATTAGATATGTCACTGTCAAATGGGATGTAACTATTAAAGGCACAGCACAGAAGAAGGGCTTATCATGTTATTCTAATAAAACACTGTTATCATTCAGCATTGGTGCAAGTGCTCATTAAATTCTCATTACTGTCGTGGGTTGTTTACTGTTTAGATTATAACACCAGCCATGTGGCCATGCAGTGAACTCACATATACACAAGATGCCGGCGCTCCCTGTTGGGAAATACTCTTGTGACAACATCCCCGCTTCACTCTCTTTTACTCTATCAAAACACTCTCTAATATATCTATACCCTTTCACCTATTTTTGTATGTATATGTCTAATTAATTGTTTGCTCTTCACCTATTTGGTGTGTTATGTACAGCATTACCACAAATAAATATGCAGGCCTTAACAGGGCTTAATACTTAAATTATAAACTTTTGGGGGTGTTATTTGAGCAAAAAAATTTGAAATTTAAATTAAATATTAAAATATAACAACAAAAAATATACCAAAAATTATTGAAATCGGTTAATATTGGTTTGAGTTATTGCGTTGACGACCTTAAAAATCGGCAAACTAAGGGACATAACTCCGGTGCGAAAAATCGGACGACACTGGTTTTCGAACTCGTCAAAGATATTGTTGAAAGCAACTCATATACCAAAAATTATTGAAATCGGTTAATATTTGTTCGAGTTATTGCATTGACGACCTTAAAATCGGCGCAAACTAAGGGACATAACTCTGGTGCGAAAAACCGGACGACACTGGTTTTCAAACTTGTCAAAGATATTGTTGAAAGCAACTCGTATACCAAAAATTATTGAAATCGGTTAATATTTGTTCGAGTTATTGCGCTTACGACCTTAAAATCGGCAAACTAAGGGACATAACTCCGGTGAAAAAAATCGGACGACACTGGTTTTCGAACTCGTCAAAGTTATTGTTGAAAGCAACTCGAATACCAAAAATTATTGAAATTGGTTAATATTTGTTCGAGATATAGTTGGAGTCGCCCGGACGGACGGACGGACGGACGCCCGCCAACCGTCCCTCATCAAACCGTAAGTCGAGTTTTTTGTAAAACTCGACTAAAAAGCCAAAGGGGGCTACTAGTATGTTTTTTAACGAAAATAAGAAAAAATTGATAGCTTCCCGGAAAGAATCATTATCTCCCATCTGGAGCCCGGTCCGATCATGCATATTACACGTCAGAATGATCCGCTCATAAATATGGGCTGTAGCGTGAGCCAATGGATTAAAAATTTAAATGAAAGAAGGCCAATGGCGGCCATCTTTTTAAACGAAAATCGAAAGAAATTGATAGCCCCCATCTAGAGGTCACCCCGAAGCAGTATGTTCGGATGAAGAATGCTGCCTATGGAGTGAGCCAAAGGAATTGTGGACGTACGTCGCCGAACGGACGAAAAGTCAAGTTGATCTAAAACTGGTACATGTAAAACAAACAAATGATAGAATTTTCAAAGCTTTCGGGCTACTATGATGGCGTTATATAACTTATATTATTATTACACATAGGTATGTAGTAATTTTTAAGTTGCATTTATGTTTTTAAATATGCACAATTATTGATTTTAAAGCAATGTACATTTAAAATCACCTATTATGTTTATTTAGGAATTCAGGAACTTCTGTCTGTTTTAGTGTTTGGCAATTTAATCGGGACGAAAGTTATAAACTGATAACAATATGCCCATACAAGGTGAAGATATAAATATATTTAAATACCAATTGCTGCTGACTTCGTTTTTTCAAAGTCCCCAGGGAATGGCCTTATGTCATTTGGCTTAACTTTGAATCTGAAACGAAAAGAAACAGTCATGATCCAGAAAAAAGCATTGAAATATACATGTTCCATGTCCCCAGACTCAGTTGTGTATTTCAAAGGATCAATGGAAATGTAGCTTATCTTGACATGGAGTTATTTGTCATGAAATTGCGATCTATATTGAACATCAAGTTAAATAAGTTAAATCTGACTATAATATGAATGGAATATATATGTTGATTAACTTTAAGCACTACAGGAATTGAATGCAATAGGCTACAGGGCATCCATTCAAATGTCGGCCATTTTGGAATACAGAACAGGACCAAACGGGGACGTTTTCATCTAGGCATTGTGATAAACATGTATACAAACTAAGTTGATTAGATCATAAATGTGACATGTAGCCTGTGCAGAAGGAACTCCAAGATGGGGCAATGACGGCCATTTTGGATTTCAGATCGCGACCAAAATGTGCCTTTGCAGTGTTAACTTACACCTACTATGCAAATATCTGAGGTGTACACCTCAAAGCCACCTCTGACATGGTCTTTGAAAACAGTTTGAAAATGAGCACACATCAAAGGCACCTCATTGTCTTTACATATCATAAATTGGAAATGGCTGTGCACCTCAAAGGCACCTCATGAACTTTTAAAAAACAGATTTACAAAAAGGGCATCTAGGCATTGAGATGAACATGTATACTAGACAACATTTGGAGATGATTGGAAATACAAGATGGCCGCCTGGCGGCCATTTTGGAATTCGGAACGGGTACAAACAGGGGACATTCTCATCTAGGCATTGAGATGAACAAGTGTATACACTTGTCCATCTCAATGCCTAGATGAGAACGTGAAGATTGGATGAGAAATGCGACATGTAGCCTGAACGGAAGAAATTGTTGACAGACAGACATACTCACAGACTTCTGCTCGATCGATGACAATGGGGATATCATTTAAGTCCGTTTGTTTGAGGTCCCCAGTCAGTGTAAAGTGACTAAAGTCTAAAATCACATCGAAGTCCCCAGTTTGACACAGTGACAAACAGTGAAACGACTTTTCACACACAGAACTGCCTGTGTTTTGGGGTCCCCAGTGTAAAGTCTAAAATCACATCGGAAATCCCCAGTTTGACACAGTGACAAACCGTGCAATACCTTCTCACACACAGAACTGCCAGTGTTTATAAATATAAAATATATTTGTTATTCTCACATGGAATCATCAGATTTTATATAAACACATATGTCTGTTGAATCCTCCATCACTGCTGGCCACCATTCACCTGCGGCACCATTCACTTTAGCCCATACAAGTAGCTGGAAAAAAGAATCCCCAGTACTGTACATGATGTGTGACAGATCTGTCAACAATACAATAATTTATAAACATCAAATTGTTTATCACGGACACAAACAAAAATAAAAATTGAAAACATCAGTTAGGGTCAACCATTTGATGATAAAATATGCATCACATAATCACATTAAAGAAATAGAGGATATGAAATGAGTGTTTCTCTCATATGATATTTATGAAACGAGAGAAAACTGAAAATTTGTGACGAGTTTCATAAATATCATATGAGAGAAACAAGAATTACATATTCTATTTATCATATTCATCTCATGACATTTATAAATTGATTATATATAATACACTTTATGATGCCGAACCAAAAAAAATATATATATATCTACTGTGAAGTTACGTGAGCTAAAACACAAAGACATTGTGCACAGTGTTTATATATGAACAAAGATATACAAATGGTCTCATCCTCAATTCTTCATACAAGTCAATGGGGAAAATGTTAATTAAACTTGGTAATTACCTTTTCGTTATCATTTTTTAGATTTGCTTCGGGTGATGACTGGGAATTTTTTACACTGAAATTGTAAAGTATTAGTTATGTCAGTCAGGCCTGGCTTTTAATGTGGGTGGAATCATTGCATGCATACTGCCTGCCTAACAGTGATTACAGGCACTCGAAATATGGAACACATATGGTAACTCACTCAGTAAAACAAGATGGATTTAAGTTAAAAATAAAAATATTGACTGGTCCAGACTGGTCATGGTAATTTGGTAATTATTGGATGGTATAATGTGACATGTACCATAAACTGGGGAAACTTCGCCTCGGTGGGGTAACTTCGCAACATACATTAACAATCACCACTAACAATCACATTGTGTCAGATATACACCACTTATCTGTCCAGAAGGGTTTCGGATTAGGAGAAGGATGTATTGTAACACACATTGAGTGTTCTTAACTAAAATGGGAAATACCCATACATACATAATTTTATCGCTTTGTGTGCATTTATGACCATTTTACTAAATTTATACATTTTCCACACCACAAGTAGGCAAATGTTTTTTTCAAGATCTTTCTGGGTGGTGGGTAAGGGGAGGTGGTATTGATTGTTGGTTGTACAAGTTTAAGCGTTGTTGTTGCTTATATTTTACAACTATCATAGGTGGAGAAGTTACCCCAAATTGAAAGTACCTTCTCCACCAAGTTCAGACCAACGGCATGGTATTAAACAGAATGTGACCTAGAGGCCAGTATAGGGGACGTTCTTATCTAGGCATTGAGATGAACAAGCATATGAAATTTGGTGATGATTGAATGAAAATGTGACATACTACTAGCAGTCCTCAGCTTAGGGGGCGACTAGGGCGAAGTTCTCGCCCTAGGGCCGCCGATTTCGCCCTAGGGAGACTTTTTTTTTTTTTTACAATTTTTTTTTTTCAAATAGAAAATAGGGCCTTGCAATTCAGACATACTGTGCATGCTTTGTGTCAGTTCAGTTAGAACTCCTTTATCTTTATAATGAAACAACTTGATCAGTCTATTGACACCTATTATTAACCTCACAATTCAATGCTGATCATAAATGGTGTGAACTGTGAGGCCAGCCCATATAGTATTTATGACACCTCTGCATTAATTGACACCTCTGCATGGTGATTAAGTTTATGATCATGCACTAATTACCTGTTAACTTTATGGTATGTTATACTAATCCCATTGTCCCATGGGAGGAGAAACCCTCTAACTTTATGGTACTTATGGTGTTCTTCAGAAGCAATTTTGTGTTGATTTCCAAAGATTTAACAAATATCCGGTAAATATTACGGATTTGACTCTCCCCACTTCTCCCTATTTCTCCTTCACTTCTCCCTGAAATTCCCAGAGGGAGAAGTCACTTCTCCCTATTGTCAACCTACAAGCTGAGGCCTGACTACTAGTATAGCCTGTGCTAAAGGAATTAATGATTAATGACAAACACAGGAAATCCAAGATGGCTGCCATGGCTAGGGATGGGAAAATACACCTAGCCTGTGACCTAGGTCACGATACGATATGTATCGCGGATTCGCGATAATATAGTGTAGCCACACCAAATGTACTTAACATGTGGCATATAAATTATGTTCCTACATAAATTGGCTAGTATGGGCTCAACCCATTTTACATTTACATTACATGCCATAATATTATAAACTCACCAAATCTATAAGTCAGTGACAAGTACTGTTCGTAATAGGAACAAATTCCAAAAGAAAAGAAACAGAAGAAAACAAAGGTCCACGACCAACATAACAAACATACAAATAAAAATCAGGGAGTGAAAATAAAATACAATTATTCGAAATGTGATACTAATACAAATATATAATAAAACACAAAACAATTCAGGGTGATCCATTCTATACTTTATGAACAAAAAAGAATTTAAAAAAGATGAACAATTAAACTAAATGATAGAGAAATAATACTATGAATTAATAAGCTAAAGGTGATGGTGTTCATGAGCTTCTGAAAAATAAATATGTTAAAGATATGACTATATGAATGGAATATATGTATTTATATGTATTGCAGGAATTGAACAGGTCTAGCCTCTAGGATAACCTTCCTTCAGGATATTATTTCCCCTATGGGATATCATATCCCGTTTGGGATATAAATATTGTCTGAAAATTATTGGAGTTACTACCCTTTGATTGAATTATTTTGAATTACCAATGTTGTTAACAAGTAATTCCAAGATATTTATATCATAATGTTTTTGGCTAATGGTGAAATATTGAAATTAGAATTATGCCATGTAAAGAAACAATTTGATGAAGTGTTTTTACATTGGCATAGCATCATTTTCACTCCTAAATCTTTTTGTAAATCATTGCAGACTGTCAGATAAGTAATTGTGGTTTTAAAACATTTTAATCATCCCTTGAATATCCACATTGAAATGCAATCAAATCAAACAGTTAATCACATCGTTCATTGATCAATCAGTCACTCCCAATTTCTTGTGTATCTCTAACTTGTAAGAAAACAAAATATTGTTCATTCACAGAACAATTAGCAAATCAATCAATGGGTGGTTAACTCCAAAAATGTCATACAATATTGATATCCCGAACGGGATATGATATCCCATAGGGGAAATGATATCCCGATCAAAGGATATCCCAGACTGTTGAATGCAAGGAAATCCATTCACAAAGATACAGCCATGCCAGACAATACACCATGGAAATCTCTTTATAACATAACATATGGCAGCCATTTTGGATTTCAGAACATGTCAAAAATGGGACGTTCTAATCTAGGTATTGCAATGTTCAGTATGATTTGGACTACATCGAGATGATCATGAACATGTATACACAATTATGACAATTAATTGACGACAGAAATGGTAATCGATTATGCACTTAATCAATTGTGTGATTAATTGTGGCACCCCTACATATTCAAATTTCATGTCCCCAATGTTACGGTATTGTTACCAATGTAAAGTATAAAATCACATTGAAGTCCCCAGTTTGCACCCATATAGTCTTATATAATCAAATTACATGGTTACATCGCAAGTTGATTCTTTTGATATCGATAGAAAGTAGAAACCGACCGGTCTCCATGACTTGCATTTGTTATAAAATTATGACGTGATTAACTGTATTGTTATATCACCCATTACATTGTGTATTGAGACTGTGGTCGGTTATGGTAGGTGATATTCGGTATTCGTACGGATCACATTTGACATGTCAGATCGTGTGACTATATTTTCTACTTTCAATTTGAGGTGCGTCTGCGATGTGTTCAAATTGGAAGCTTTGTTTATTGTTCTGTGGATTACTTTTACACCCGATATGGATAGTCATGTGCATTTATAATAATACCGACAGGCCACATATCATATTCAAGGTAAATAGTTTCGTTTAACGACACCTGTAAATGGCTGTATGTAATAAACTGGCTGATAATCATGCATTTATGGAGGTCACTTTTTGCTACCAAATTTTGTAGGGAATCTGCGATAATGAAAAATAGGCCCACTACATGGGCAGATGTGAACCCACATATAGGGTCTACTACAAGAACAAATTGAGACCACCACCGATTCAGGTACAGTGGTCCACAGTAATATCAAGAGTAGAGTTATTCCTCTTAGATATATACAATAATTTTATTATCCAGAATTAAGCACTGGTCAGCTATATAGCATATAAGCACTTGAATTGGTAGATTTGGGTATTTGACCTTCAATCGACCAAATTTCAAGGTCAAGGTCATGTCGGCCAACTGTGTGGACATTCCCAAGTTAGTCCTCATATGATAGTAACCATATATACAATTTTTCTTTAAAATCCAGTGATATTTGGGCATTTGACCTTGATATGACCAGATTTCAAGGTCAATGTCATATCGCACAGCGCTCATATTCGAACTTGACCAGCCTATGGACGAGACCTAACCACATACCCAATATACAGTTCATATCTCAAACGGTTCAAAAGTTATCGTCTTTCGTACAGACGGACAGACAGACGGACGGACGCCGTGACACACGACATATCACCAACTCAGATGCCGACATTATGTGGACCCACTAGGGTGGGTGCACATAAAAATGGAGTATTTGTATCAACTAAAACTGAAAGTAGATAGGCCTATACTATAGTAGTATGGACAACGGTAGTGCAACATGACTAGAATACTACCGCTCACAAAGTTTCTCTACCGAAATCTATATAACTCGTCTTCGGTACGTTTCGAACTAGGACTACGGTATAAAAAATCCAAATATAAATTATAAATCATATTTAATAAATGGGCCTACTTTTGCGAGAGGTTGCGATCAAATCATGTCCGCCTGAAGACACCCTAAACAGGCAGATCACGTGATCAGACAGTAACAGTTGTGACTAGGCAATAAATGATTTTTTTATCACTTTATTATTAAATTATAATTTAATTTATATCACTTAGCCTATCACTTAACACAATTTCGGCGGTTTAATACAAAATTCAGTTTTCTGTCATGTTTCAGGGGACAAAATCTGCTTTGGGGGAGGGGTAGATCCGAGGTATCTCTGAATCTGATCGGTGGCTAGGCGAGTAATCACAGCCTGACCCCGGGCTAGGGGAGTTGTAGCTAAATTTCAAAGTATCAGGTAGGCCTATCACTAGTGCAACATGACTAGAATACTACCGCTCACAGAGTTTCTCTACCAGGTCCTGGTCAACGCTCAATCGATCTAGTCCCAAATATGGTCCCGTTTTATACCGGGAGATATCGTTATGTTCCGTCTCCAACACACACATACAGCAACGGCGGAATATACCGTGATTGGCCTATGTAAATTATCGTCTGCAAACGATGTTATTTCGTTCTAAATGACGCACACACCATTCCGATAAATGAATACAGCATGAAGTTAGACATGTCAAATGTCAATAAACGTTCTCACCTAGGCATTGAGATGAACAAATATACAAAATTTGGTGATGATAGGATGAGAAATCTGGCATGCAACCTGAACAAAACAAATATAGTGATACAAAGAACAGGAAACCAAAGATGGCTCAATGGCGGCCATTTTGGAACGGAACCAAAAGGGGACGCTAATCACTTAGGCATTGAGATGAACATAAATACAAAATTTGGTGATGATTGGATGAGAAATGCAGCCGGTAGCCTGAACAGAACAAATTGTTGACAGACTCAGACTGACAGACTTCCGCTCGACCGATGACAATAGCTTAGCTTGACTTTGTCAAGATAATCTAAAAAGCGGAAGAATCAAATTATTCATACAAAGTAGGGCCCTGCGAAGCTTCGAATCGATGTCGACATCGGCGATCTGGCTGAATCGGGATCGACATAGAATCGGCTGTCGGCCCGTGTTGGGTATTTTTCTAATCGGGTAACATGCGATTTTGTCGGGAGATTTGCACATATATTAATATATATTAATATTGCATTGATAGGCCTATATGGTTGGTTACGTTCAATACGTTGAAATAAAACAAACAGAATAGATAATAATGGATAATAAGTCCGAAATTGGCATCCAAATATACGTGAATACGATAATAAGTTTGTCATTTTCCGGATTTTGTCCCGACTTTTACTTTTTGTCCCGATTTGTATTCGATATCGATGTCGACATCGGGCAGCCGATTCGATTCGAGATTCGAGGATGGAATTACCAATTCGCAGGGCACTAATACAAAGTATTACACAATCAACTAAATTATACATTGACATACTTGAAATACACAATCTCTTAAAGGTGCACAATGCAATGTTTTGTATGAAACTATGAATCCCAAGCATCTTATTGAGTTTTCTCGACTTGTCGACTGGCAGATTTCAGGATCGACTTTCCTGAAAATCCAGTCGAGGTAACCATTTCAAACAAATAAAGAATACAACTTTGAAATGAAAACCGAAGAAACTTATTAATAAAAGGTGTAATGTCAGTTTGTGGCTAGAGAACTTCTTCAAATAACAGAGTTTTGGCCAAAAGAGTTTTATAAACGATTTAACCTTGATGTAGACCATTATATATTGTCAACATTGAAGAAAGCCACCCCTTTTAAAAGAAATCAGAGAAAATGTGGGGTTTTTTTTAAGTCGACCCTTGAAATATTGAAGAATTCATGAAAAGTCTGTGGGTGACGTGCAATGTGGGCGTTATGAAAACTTGATATCTTTCCTCTGTCGATTAATATCCCAATGCTCTGCAAACTGTAGCATAGCTCAGATATCTGTATCGTACCTATTTTTGACAATTAATGTTGTACATACATCTTTAATTATGCGCATTATCTTCACATAACGTCGGCTCAGTGCAATCTTGTTCTAACTTCTAAGTCCATAATGGCGGCAAAATGAGTTATTGGTACTCGTCGAGTCGTCATATGATTAGCCATCTTATGTACACTTGACATGGTGCAATATTGTGCACCAAATTTGAATGAGATGCCATGCAATCTTGTTCCAAGACCGAAAACCCACATTTCGGTAATGCTATAATGTCATTTTAGCCATTGAAAAGGGCGAGCGCTACCATGTGACAACTACACAGCGAATGACAATACACAAAACAACTGCACTTAGTAGCTAAATATAGCACAAGTTTACACCGTTAATTCTATAATGTTCTAAGTTCATGTATAGTGCTGTATATATACCGGTATGGCTCTAAATTGACGGCTTCATTGCTCTAATACTATTGCACATATGTATGTAATGTATAATCGTTTAGAAATAAATAATATACAGAGACGTGAATGTCGACATATTCGATCATTTATAATCGCTATAATAAAACAGAGATGTGTACGCAAACGTTGCAAAACGATTGGGTGCATTTGTGGAATAAGACAATTCGATTGGTCGGCAGCTTATAGGACACATAGGGTGTAACAAATTCATGGTATGGATTATCAATTATAGAACAGATGTAATAATCAACCAATAATATATAATTGTAATTAAATGCAATTATATTGCGCGGGAAGCTTAAATAAGTAAATATAACTATACATGGGGGTAGAGTACAAAGTATATATACATGTATAATGGATTGTCGTTGATAAAATGTAGCTATGTATTGGTTTGTTAGGGTTTATGGTAGCTATAGCTTTATGGGTGGAGGAAAGACCACGCGGGATAGTTTACCGAGAAAACGGTATACTGCGTGTAGAAACCATCGACCCCCGGAAAACAACCGACATTATGCAGTAAAGTATAATATTTATAGCATTAACGCGAACAACTAAATGTAGATGAAATCGGTCGCAAATTATTCTATCTCCAAACACATTTCGTGGAATATATTATGCAGACTACTGACATATATCGCATGGAATTGTGCACACATTACCTTTTCAATACCACGGACCCAACAACACCACATTATGGAACCAACGGTGCGCGCCCTTATACCCAAACCAGGCAGTCAAAACTTCAAATCGCGTTTACCAAGAAATGCAGATTACCGACTTAGAACAAGATAGCACTAAGCCGACGATAAGTTACTACATTTAGTCAAAAGATCACGTTGTGTAGATGCTTTGATTTTGTGAAAGGTCATTGCTTAAATGAAGCCTTGTGTTGACATAAAACAAGGAAGTAGTGACACTGCCAAGGTCATAATATGCATATTTAAATAATATATATTTATACCTAGTCCGATTTTGCCTGACGCTCCTGTTTTAAAATCTGATATTTATCTGGGAGCATCAGATTTCGCTCCATAGGCCTGGCCGCCTCTGTGTTTTATAGCTAGGAATTTGTTTGCCAAACGTTATATCAGTTATATCATCGACACATCCATACATCACCATTAATCTGTGCTGTGCGACATGTGCTCAGTGTGATGTTATGTATCTATAAATAGCGTTGATGCATGACTCCGTAAAGCAAGCCGAAAGGTAAATGACTAATATGGCACCATTTATCCTACTTGTTTGTGTCAAATTGACTATAATAAGCTGTCTATCATATACATTAATTTGATTATGATGACAACGCATGCAATATACTTTATTTTTTGATAAAAACAATGGTAGTCTCTGTGTTCGATACACATGCTCAATAACCATATCATGAAAGTGAAGTATCTCTGACTCACTGACTGTAAACAGATATACGGTAAGAACTAAGTTTACAGGAAGACGAATCTCGTACTATATATTACCATGATAAGAAAATTGGGCCTTTTTATAAGAAATGAGAATTTTGAAGTGGTAAATATTGGTATAAATGAGATATCTCACTGATGTCGAAATCAGTATATCCGAAAACTGAATAATTTGAATTATAATTTTAGTTTGTATGTTGTAATTTCACTAATTTGTTACCAATTTTGGCATTATTTTGCACATTAAACTGATATTATACCTGTAATGTAATTATTTGTTTTTATTTACTTACCCATCAACTAAAACAGGTACACTATGCTGCACGGAATACCATTTTGCCAGAGAAAATTATCAACAGTAATCAGCTCATCAACATTCATAAAATACAGAACACAACTTAAATCAATAAAGTCAAAATATTGAAAATAATGAAAAATAACATTCAATGCAACAATTCTTGTGTTCAATGACCTCCTATGGCCCGATGACCAGGATGCACCCCGTGGCTTTTCAAGGAAGAAGTTGGTAGGCTAGTACTAGGCTACACCTACAGAAACTGAGAAACTTCAGAAAGGACTTAATTCTGTAGCAGAATTTATTATTCAATTTATTGCATAAATACTCGAGTGTACACACCTACTGACCTAGTATTGTTCTAAATTAAATGAGACACCCATTAGCTGCACACAACCACAACAGAAAGAAATAATCGCGATTAAAAAAAATCCAAGAGTTTTTCGAATTCCATTGCATCTTCGGCAGTGAATATATGTCAGGGAAAATTTACTGATTTTCTTTTTTACGGTCACGAAACGTAACCGGAATATAAAAAATGCCTGGATAATTAATCATTCGGGCGGCCCATGATGTGGGGCTGCAACTCTGCATGCAGTTTGTTGAGGTCCCCAGTGTTAGTGTAGAGTATAATTAATATCACATCGAAGTCCCCAGTTTGACATGGTGATGTTATTTAAAATATCAACTAATTGCGAAGTTGCGAACGGAAATCAGGGCGATACATTAACATTTCCTCCACGTTCTTTTAACTTTAAGGTCGTCGATTTACACGACCCGCTGTAGGCCTACATATGTTCGCAATCAGAAATTTAAGAAAGCATAAAAAGAGAATTTTCTATCTTTTCTGAGTTATCAATTTTTGGCCACAAGATCGAAATGCCAACACCTCGAATTTTAATTTTAACACATCGGGGGTTTAAATATCTAATCTATAGACCTAAACGCTTATTGAAAATTATATTAATGGACACATTCGACTCTAGTCTAAATTCAGTCAGGCTAATTAAATGTATAAAAGTAACAAAACTTACCGAAATGGCATCCTAATATGATAAATATCCGAAAATTCACCGAGTGCGCCAAGAAAACATTGAGAAATCGTCGTGACGTATCATCATAGGCATCTAGGTGCGCATGCGCAGTCATTTGACATGTAGGCCCTATGCGCATGCGTAGTAACTTGACACGTGTGTGAATGCGAACTGTGCTAGCGAGACACACTCCCAGCGTGAGGATGGAGTCTGAAGGTGTCTGACTGAAATCATAAACTGGGGACTTTTTTAATTTTAGTTTTTTCTTGTTCAAGGTCCTCATTTGTGTATTTCAAAGTGGGCAAAAAAATGAAGACATCATTTAGGTCCCCATTTTTTTTTAGGTCCCCAGTGCAAGGCATAAAATCAGGTCGACGTCCCCAGTTTGACGTAGTCGCGGACGCACTCACACACGGCCGGATGTTTTTAATAAATTAACAAAATTTTATTGCAGGTTCTTGAAGTTGAAACAAGAAGCGAGTGACTGGCCTAAAGGTGTAAGTTCTGAGGAGAACAAGTTAAAATATCTAGAAGACTATGAGAAGGTTGAGGGTATTCGGTTGGACCCTGCCAATATAAAAAAACAGCCTGCCTTCAGAGCCACGTCCAAAATTATGCTGAACGTCTTGTGGTAAGTATATGCTTATACCATACTTTTGTTTTCTGAAAGTAAGCCAGTGACTGATGTCAGTATTAAATATTATATAATTATGCTTACATAACTATATTTACATAATTACAGGGGAAAGTTCGGCGAACGTTTAAACATGACGCAGAGTGACATAATCGATGAATCCGAGCCTGAGAAATTCTTCAACCTCATATCAGATTCTACGAAACACATGAAAGATTTTCACATAATCAACGACGGTCACATTCAGATATCATATGTTCACGACCGACACTATGTACCAGAGGACAAGAAAACAAATACGTTTATAGCGTGGGCCTGTCTGAAGTTGTACAAGGAACTGGATAAGTTGGGAGAATCGGTACTCTATTTTGATACGGGTAAGTTTTCATTTTTTTTATAAATTTTTTTTTTAATAGAACTGTAGGGGGAGGGGACATGTTAAGGTCTGTTTTGACACCTATCACCGTTTTTAGGGGAGGGGCACCTAAACTATTGACTCTAAAAAATAAACCTGTATTTCTTTTGGAAGCATTCACTTAAAAACATGGATGTCCTCCTGAGAACCGCCTTAGCTGACTCTCCAAGTTTCTTGTTTTATAAAAAGTTATTTTATTTTCTCGCTATAGATGCTGTGATCTATGTAGAGAAACCCCATGGTCCGCGGGTGGAATGTGGCAGGTATATGGGTGATTTTACCGATGAATTGGATGGACACACTATAACCCATTTCAGGAGCGGCGGTCATAAAAACTATTCGTACCGGAGATCTGATGGTAAAAAGGTCTGTAAAGTGAGAGGTTTCACTTTGAGGGGTGTTAACGCGAAGGTAGTTAACTTTAAGGAAATGGACAGAATGATAAGCCTCAAAATGAAAAGCCCTCCGGAAGGTAATGAGTCAGCAGATGCAGATGCGAAAACTGTATATACCAAGCGAAAAAGGGAAGGTGTGGTGGAAGTTGTGTCTAAGGTACGTGTAACCGGGAGAGCCTTATGTAAGAAGCGAAAAAGGAAGGAAAAGGATATGAACGCTGTGTATATAACAGACAATAAAATAAACAGAGGACGTGACAGACCTATACTGCATAATACAATACAGAGAAAAGAATATAGTCTGGTGTATACGAAATGCGTGATTCAAAGTAACATGGACACCCTTCCGTATGGCTATTAAAGTTTATAAGGCGTTCGTATACCTTATGTATGTTGTTTAGGGTATATTGAATATTATAACACATACGTATTGACAATTCTTTAAGAATGTCTCTAATACCCTTCGAACCGGATTCTAGTTTTATGGTGTGCGGTGCCACAAATTCCGGAAAGACACACTGGACCTTCCGCTTCTTACAACTATTGCCGGACATGGTAGCCGGAGAATACCCTCAGAAAATTATGTACTGCTATGGCGTACATCAACCACTGTTCGATGAAATGGAACGGGTTATTCCTAACATAGTGTTTCACGAAGGATTACCCTAAAAAAATGTTTTGGATGATTTCGCTGATGGCACGCCTGCCATGATTATTCTGGATGATCTCGCTCATAGGGTTCTCGACAGTCGCGACATGGAATGTTTGTGGACTCAAGGCTGTCACCATAAGCGCTTAACAACCTTGTTTCTGACTCAAAACCTGTTTCAGCAAGGGCGTCACACTCGTACCATAGCCCTAAATACGTCATACCTGGTTCTTCTAAAGAACGTTCGTGACGTGAATCAGGTCAAATATTTAGGTCAACAGCTTTTTCCTGGAAAATCAAATTTCTTGAGTGATTGTTATAAGGATGCTGTACTGGATCGGCAGTACAAGTAATTGATACTGTATACCGCCCCGAATACTGATCAGGATTTGCGTGTGCGAACAGATGTGTTTCCAGGGGAATATCCCATAATATATAAACCTTTATAAGGATGAGCGAACTAATAAAAAGAAATATAAATTTTCTGTTCATGGTATCTTCTAGCGGTTCAAAGAAACAACTATCGTCCATTTTGATGTCTGCTACTTTCGACCAAGTAAAAAGCATTGCCGAAATTTGTTTGAACTTTTTATTCGGAGTGTTGCCAGTCACGAACATAGATAATTTAAAAACCTACAGAGACGTCTATAGGCGTCTTTCGGATCCCAAAATAGGCGTGAAACAGAAAAAAATTTCTCTTGATTCGACGACCTGAAGTCGTTAGCACATTGCTGAAAAACATTCCCTTAAGAGACTAACGATGTCCATGTCTGGGAAAAATATTCTGATTCCATTCGAAAAGTATCAACAGCTAGTTGATAAATGTGGTGACATTAAAGGGACAGTTAGTGTGAAGAAAGGATCTATTGCTGAGAGTACTGAAGTTGTTCCTAAATCTCTAGCTGTTATTAAAAACAATGCTTCTGAGGATGTTCCTAAAGCTCCACCCGGAATAAGAAAGAATGATTTGAAATATAAATGGTTGTCTGCCTACAAGTAGATGATGATGTATTATAGTTTGAGTTTTGTTTTAAATCATAGCCCTCCCCCCGGGGGAAAAGGTAGTTACTTTTCACGTAAATATTATTTGATGTGTGAGTATATTTTTGAAAAACTTTTAAGAATATATATTTATTTTTTTTGAAAAATATACTCTAACATCAGTGTAATTTTAAAAATAAAAAACAATAAACCCTCCCCACCAGGATTATTCATACCTCTCTAACCAGGTTCATTAACCAAACCCTCTCTAATGATAACATATTGTTACGCAATTTTTTTATTTGATACAAAGCATTTAAAAAAAAAAAGAGTTACAATACAAAATATATTTACATAGATTTTAAACAAATGAATTACGTTTTAAACGTGCATGAAAACGTTTCTGTCTTTGTCAATAGTAAAGTGCGATGGGAAGGTTCCGTACACTAACATTATTATGGTATCTTCCAATGCTTTCGAGAATTTCAAGTCGCGTTGAACTAATCCTTTATTAATAGCAGAACACATCTGTCCATCCGGTTCAATACAGAATATGGTGTATCCTTTTTCAAACTCTTCCCTGTCAATGTCAACGTTTGGAAATGCACGCACTAGACTATCGTATACCTCCAAATAATCCTTAGAATCAAAGTTCATGCTCAATGGTTTGAACGGTACAGACCTGCCATCCACGCTGAATGACAACTGGTTGCAACTATTTCCTTCAAAATTAAATCCATTGTGTTTGTAGTCTCCGTTAAAAGATTGGGCTGATATAATGGTAATCAGAACTCGTTGAGGAATGTCTCCTTGAAATATGTCTGTAGTTGAAAAATTGAACGATCCTCTAGGCACAGAAAATGTTTTGATAAAAGTTTTCTGGTAAGGGTACACAGCATCGTTTTTACATATTTGCTTTTCTATACATTTACTAGATTCGTCATTTTGTTTGATGAAACAAACTGCATACTTAGCATCTAAAATCTTCACCTTGTATTTAGGAGTACTTTCTGAACTCATTAATGCGAATGAGTTTTTGTTGGGTGTTAAAGTGATTCTTATAGGAACACCATTCAAAATGTATCTGTCCTGCTGGCACAAGTCATGTTGTAAAGCTCCCTGCAATGTAATTTCAAAATTTTCAAATTTCGAGGTCCTGCTGTAAATGCTAGCGTTTCGACCTTTGATACCCGGTGAGTCCATAGCTTCACTTTCATCTTTAATAAACATCTGTTGTGATAAGGCATTTTCTTGATAATTGATATCAGAGTTTAGTAATATATCCAGATACGCCTGGTAATGGTATAAATTTCTCCACATTGCCGTTTGTTGTAATTCTATATTCACTGAATTGAATACAGAATGTAATGGAGAGTTAATAACACCAACATCGGGCATCGTGATCGTCTCTGGGTCATTCTCCGTAGCGGCAACTGTGGTGGTTTTATGTTTGGTTCCATTTTCGTCGGTCAGAGAAATCTTGAGTTTTAGTATACTCTCTTTTAAACTAATAAAGTCATTGGATGTTGCGGGAAAAAAATCCAGAGGCGAGTTTTCCGAAATATGATTGACAGTATTGTATTCGATCCATTTTTTAGGCATGAGCTTATAAGATTCATCCTTGTGGTGAAATTGTGGTAAATGTTCCATGTTTGTCAAAGATATCGGGTTTGTTGTGCTTTTTCCTCGATCGTTTCTTAAATTTCTTCTTACTCAGTTTTTTAAAAACCTTTTTGCATGCGGTAGTTTTCTTTCTCTTTACCTGTTTTTGTACCTTCCTTATAACAATTTTAGGTTTGGATGCCCTTATGATCCCCATATCCTTCACAGCAGGCAAATAAGTCCTTTGCTTCACATTAAAATAATACCTAGTGCCCACCATTCTGGATAAGTAATGTACAGTTTATTTTGTCCGTTTTTACAGGTTTTAAATTTTCATTTAGCAGATATATCCTTATAAAGTTGAATATCCTTTCACGGGAACCGCCTCTCGTCCAGAAAAATCTTGACTGCCTTTTCCATATATAGCTCTCAATATTTGTAGTCTCAAACCGTTTACATTAGATTCCATGCACAGGTCACAGCAGACGTACGTTACTTTGTTCCTAAATTTAGGTTGTACAGTTATTTGTTCCAGCGTTATTGTAGAATAGTCGTTAAATAGTATGTTGAGCGGTATGGGTGCTATAAAGTCACTACCTGTATTATTTGAAAACAGATCACTATATTTATCACTAAGTACAGTTTCATGTTTCGTAATTAATAACATCAGCTTACGGTATCCAACTGTCGAATTTAGGACCCAAATTCAACCAGCGAACAAGTACTTTATTACGACTCCTTTTAAGCATATTGTCAATACGGTAAGTAGCATCAGGATCAACTATGACGAACTGTAGCTCTTGCTCATAGAAGGAACCCGTTACATTTTCACCATTCCAGTCATGTATCTTATAAACGTTGACACCCCCACGTCGATATATGTGAAACACGGTAAATATTTCACCTGTCCACTTCTTGTAGAATTCTCGATCATACACTTCTTTAACATGGGAAATGCGTACACTGTCATCAATTTTAAACTTGTATTTTTTAGTCTTTTGGTTCTGATTACGCAAACGTAATTTTTGTTGATATCGAACTTCCGATTCTGTATCAGCATTCACTCCTATAGGCGCAAAAACGGTAGACCCGTGTACAGTGTTATTATAACTGTTTACAACGTCTTGTAGCACCTCCGAATAATCTTTTAAATTATTATGTACCAGATACCTATATATCCTTGTTTTCAAAGTCTTTATAAATCTCTCAGCGTAGTTGGCTTTGATTTCATTTTCAGTAGACCGATACTTAATACCGTGTTCTTTAAATAGCTTTTGTACCGTTCTCGAATTAAAGTCTGTGCCCTTGTCAGACCTGATAATACGAGGTTTACGAGTTCCAAGTAGTATGTAAAATAGGACAAATCCGAGGGTCACTTTTCACTTTAGCATTAATTAATTTCTTGCTTTATATAGATCTTACAGTCGACGACATTTACTCTTGTCAATAATACTTTGTGAATAGCACATGGTGTGGTGTGATTACAGTCGACGTCGTTTACTCTTGTCAAATAATACTTTATGAAATGCGGTGGTATCTGTTTACTCTAGTTGTATGTAAAGTAGTTCAAATTAAAAAAAAAACATTAATCAGTGACAAACGAAATTAGTTGATGATATCCCGATTACTGTTTGTGGCAAACAAGGAGAAAAGATTATATATCTGTATCTGTGCGTTTATAGATCTTTATAGCCAATAATGGTTCCCGTATTGTATACCTACAGATACAGATCTAATAGCCCCCCTCCACACCTCTCTTATGCTTAGGTAAAAATCAAATCAAAATCAACAGCCTTTACCACTCTCTCCCATTCATCGAGTATTGGATAATAAACAAATATATACATGCACACAGAAACATATTGGAGCTCAAGCTCCATGCTGAATTCGGTTCCCTACGCACTATTAAAGTCCACCCCCACTCCGACGCACCGTGTTCGGCGGCGATGTTAATGTGTCAAAGGGACTGAAATCTGTTTTACGCCTTAGTGTAGCTCCATGCTGAATTCGATTCCCTACGCACTATTAAACCCCATCCCCATTCCGATGCACCGTGTTCGGTGGCGGTGTTAATGTGTCAAAGGGACTGGAATCTGTTTTGCGCCTTAGCGTAGAGCAGACTCAGTTCTAGGAACGAGTCCACCACATGCCCACCAAGATCGAGGAGACCAGAATGCATTTCCCCCACAAGTTTTTTATTTCCGGTTGTATACAAATGGCTATTCCTTCATTCATTCTGGTTCAACGCGAATTACAAATTGGAATGGATACAGTGCTACGAATCTCATTACGATATAATTGATTAAACAAAACAAATTTATATCGTAAATATTTTTAGGATTGATATTAGATAATGCACAGACAGAGATTGGTTCAATATATCGTTTTGTTTTTTTGCTACCAGTACGAGGGAGGGAATCCATACAAACGATCAATGATAGTGTTGATCAACATCATCACGTGCATTCGACCAAAAATCGATCATGAATTACTTCATGTTTGTTTTGATTCTTGCGATATCTTTGTGTCAATGTGTTAAGTCTATTGACTTGAATTTGAACACCTGTCGGATCGATGGTGATGTATTGTCATGTCCAGCTGCTGGCAGCATCGTGACAAACGATGGTGGGTTATTAGAAATGACATTGTGGTTATAGAAGATGCAGGAGGATTACATTGTCAAAACTTGGACCTTTTCCATGAAGTGAAATGGTTTAAATTTGATGGTACCACAACACTAAACTGCGAAGAACCAACACTGCAGAAGATTATGGCAATGGACATTGTTGTGAGCATACACAGCACAAGATGTCATCTAGATCTAAAGGTATGTCTGACTAAATCTTATTCTTATCAAATGGGGATGGTTTTTTTCTTTTTTCAATGAAATCAGAAAACTTGCCTCAGCCACTCCCTCTCTTTCTGTTTTTTTGTCTATCAAGCCGGGGGGGGGTATAACTCATTCACTGAACAATTAAGATCACATGGGAGGGGGTGGATACATGCCCCCTATGTTGGCAGAGGATGGGGGTGGGGAGTAGAGATTCATGATATTATCTAGAACATACATGTACAGTAATGCTCTAAGTAATCGACTCCTTAACCACATCAGAATTATGAGCGTAGTCGAAAACATGAATCGTTGCCATTCATCGGAAGGAAAGGAGTCCGATGAATGGCAAATAATGTTTCCGACTACATCCATAATTCTGCTGTGTATACTTTTTTAGCTCAACTTACTTTTGTAAGTTTGAGCTATTGCCATGGCTTGGCGTCCGTCGTCCGTGAGTCCGTGTGTCCGTGTGTCCGTCAACAATTTCCTTTGGCGCGGGCTACAGGTCGTACCTTTGGTCTGATCTTTATGAAATTTTGCATGAATGTTGACATTGACAAGTAGATGGGAACGAGTCATTTTGGGGTCATTCGGCCAAAAAACATGGCCGCTGGTGGCCATCTTGGATTTCAAAATTCAATCCATTGGCGCGGGCTACAGGTCGTACTGTTCTTTTGATCATCATGAAATTTGTCATGGATGTTAATATTGACATGTAGATGGGAACGAGTCATTTTGGGGTCGTTCGGCCAAAAAACATGGCCGTCAGCAGCCATCTTGGATTTTACTCTTTGCATGACTAAATCATTTGGTGCAGGCTACAGGTCGTAGTTTTGATTGGAACTTCATGAAATTTGTCATGGATGTTAACAATGACATGTAGATGGGAACGAGTGATTTTGGGGTTGTTCGGCCAAAAAACATGGCCGCCAGCAGCCATCTTGGATTTTACTCTTTGCATGACTAAATCCTTTGGCGCGGGCTACAGGTTGTAGCTTTGGTCTGATCTTTATGAAATTTGTCATGAATGTTAACAATGACATGTAGATGGGAACGAGTGATGTTGGGGTTGTTCGGCCAAAAAACATGGCCGCCAGCAGCCATTATGGATTTTACTCTTTGCATGACTAAATCCTTTGGCGCGGGCTACAGGTCGTACCTATGGTCTGATCTTTATGAATTTTGTCATGAATGTTGACATTGACATGTAGATGGGAACGAGTCATTTTGGGGTCATTCGGCCAAACAACATGGCCGCTGGTGGCCATTTTGGATTTCAAAATTCAATCCATTGGCGCGGGTTACAGGTCGTGCTGTTCGTCTGATCATCATGAAATTTGTCATGGATGTTAATATTGACATGTAGATGGGAAACGAGTGATTTTGGGGTCGTTCAGCCAAAAACCATGGCCGCCAGCAGCCATCTTGGATTTTACTCTTTGCATGACTAAATTCTTTGGCGCGGGCTACAGGTTGTAGCTTTGGTCAGAACTTCATGAAATTTGTCATGGATGTTAACAATGACATGTAGATGGGAACGAGTGATTTTGGGGTCGTTCGGCCAAAAAACATGGCCGCCAGCAGCCATCTTGGATTTTACTCTTTGCATGACTAAATCCTTTGGCGCAGGTTACAGGTCGTACCTTTGGTCTGACCTTTATGAAATTTGTCATGAATATTGATATTGACATGTATATGGGAACGAGTCATTTTAGGGTCATACGGCCAAAAAACATGGCCGCTGGCAGCCATCTTGGATTTCAAAATTCAATCCATTGGCACGGGCTACAGGTCGTACTGTTTGTCTGATCATGATATTTATCATGGATGTTAATATTAACATGTAGATGGGAACGAGTCATTTTGGGGTAGTTTGGCTAAAAAACATGTCCGCCAGCAGCCATATTGGATTTTACTCTTTGCATGACTAAATCCATTGGCACAGGCTACAGGTCATACCTTTGATCAGATCATTATGAGATTTGTAAAGGCTGTAGATGGGAACAAGTCATTTTGGGGTAATTCGGAAAAAAAACATGGCTGTCGGTGTCGGTGTCGTAGCTTTGGTCGGAACTTCATGAAATTTGTCATGTATGTTAACAATGACATGTAGATGGGAAACGAGTCATTTTGGGGTCGTTCAGCCGAAAAACATGGCCGCCAGCAGCCATCTTGGATTTTACTCTTTGCATGACTAAATCCATTTGGCACAGGCTACAGGTCATACCTTTGATCAGATCATTATGAGATGTGTAAAGGCTGTAGATGGGAACAAGTCATTTTGGGGTAATTCGGAAAAAAAACATGGCTGTCGGTGGCCATTTTAGAATTTACTCTTTGCATCAATAAATCCTTTGGCACACCATAATCACCACATCCCTGATCCGATCATTATGAAACCTGTTATGAATGTTGATATTGACATGTACATCTAGTCTTACTTAGACATTTCAATTAGCACTTTTCCTATTCCTCCATTTACTGTCGACCATTAAATTATTCCCCTACCTAAGTTGAGCTACAGTGTCATTGACACTTTCATTTTCTATGAAATCAGAAAACTTGCCTCAGCCACTCCCTCTCTTTCTGTTTTTTGTGTCTATCAAGCGGAGGGGGTGGTATCACTCATTCACTGAACAATTAAGATAACATGGGAGGGGGTGGATACATGACATTGTGATAAATTTACCCCCCCCTTTCTATGTTAATTAATAACCAGATATTTGTTTCCGTGAGTGAAATGATTAAAACAGTATTAGTTATAGTTATATGGACTATTGTTCAGTATCATACGGTAATTCTAAAACTAATAATATCTGACTATAGACACCAACACCATTTAATTTTCAATGAAAATTACTTTTGTTACAGAATATATTTAAAGCCCCCCACCTAATTTTCGAACCCAAATACTTTGATGTAAAATATAGACCTTATTATCTACCATTTGAAAGATGAGGCTCCAAAATATCAATTTATTCAAATGTAATAAACTGAAATTTTGTATTTGTTAAGATATTGACTTTATGAGACCATGGTAATGTATATTACAATGTAAATCAAATTAGATTTCTATGGCTAGCGTTATTTTTATGACATAGATTGTTATCAAATTATCTGGAGATTCAAAAATTAAGAGAAGAGATCTTTAAGGAAAATAAGCGATGATTTTTTTCACAATCATCATCATCTGTCTGTATCACTGTTTACTACAGTGACTTGCATTTGACTATTCTCAAATGTACATGTACACTTTCTTTTCCCACTTGCGGTATGATTGGACTGGGAGATTGACCTCTCTTCCACATTATAATATCTGAGTATAGATACCAACACCATTTAATTTTGAATGATAATTACTTTTGTTATAGAATATATTTAAAGCCCCCCCTTAATTTTCGAACCCAGATAATTTTATGTAAAATATATACCTCATTATCTACCATTTGAAAGAGGTGGCTCCAAAACATCAATTTATTCAATCTAATAAACAGAATATTTCTGTTTGTTAAGATATTGACTTTATGAGACCATAGTAATGTATATTACAATGTAAATAAAATGAGATTTCTATGGCTAGTGTTATTTTCATCATATTTAATTTTATGACATAGATTGTTATCAAATTATCTGGAGGTTCAAAAATTAAAAGAGATCTTTAAGGAAAATAAGCGATGATATTTTTTTTTCAACAATTATAACCATCTGTGTCTGTATCGCTGTTTACTACAGTGATTTGCATTTGACTTTTGTCAAATGTCCACTTTCTTTTCCAACTTATGATGGGGCTGAGAGATCGACCTCTCTTCCTTTTCTTTAAACTTTCCACAGTTTTCTTCAATGTTGCTGTATCAGTATTGCTGGTAGTATCATCATGTAGAAATGATGTATTTGTTGTTGTTGTTGTACTGCTACTAGTAGTTGTACCATGTTGCTGGCTTGTACTTCATTCTGCAGCAGCTGCAATAGTACTCGGACCATCATTGTCAGGCTCAGCAGACTCACCATTTGCAGCAAGATTAGCTGGAGAAATTTCTACCTGTAAACCAGAACCCTGAAAAAGAATACATTTTCATTTTATTTTTGCAGTTGTTAACTACCACCGATGCTGATACTATAATGACTACTGATGAAATGTCAACAAAGATCGATGCTGATACCACTTCAACTAACATTGATGCTAAAACTGACCAGTCTGAGACTAACACTGAAACTATCATCACACCCACTGCTAACATCAAAACTGAGCTAATTGATCAGTTTATATCTATGACACAAGGTAATTAAAACATATTTTACCATTGTCCTCTAAAGTGCCCCATACAGTCTGTAGCAATAAGCAATACCATAAAAAAAATTGGAACATTTATCCTTATTTCGGGGAATGGGTGTATTGTGTTGAAGGGAGGAGGGGAGGGGTGGGTAATAATACATTCTGCTGATAATTTGTTTTTTTTGGTATTATTTCAAATAGGTGTTTTTATATATTTTTTATTATATAAATGTATTATACTATTATTGGGGGGGATTACATCCAAATGATAAGCTGTAATAAAGAGCATATATAACTTTATATTGCCCATTAACCCTTTACCCAACACAATGTCCTATTTGCCAATGCATTATCCTATATATGCGAGACGACCATAGGTCGCCTCGCATATATAAGAGATTGCATTGGCTTAACACATATTAAAAATTATAAAATTGTCAAATAATGTAAGAAAAAAGTGGTAATAAATGTGAAAAAGGAATTTGTTTAGGCCAATGCAACACCTTATATATGCGAGGCGACCATAAGATAATGCATTGGCACAGGGCCATTCTGTTCGGTAAAGGGTTAATGGGGGAGAGGAGACATTACAGGTGATTAATAATGAATTTCTCAAACAATGCATGTATATTTGGGGTTATGACCATTCTCTTGTAATGATATAATCTTTCCCACTTTGACAGATTTGGATCAAACTATTGGTATTACTTTGGGAGTCGGAATTCCTGGCCTGTTTGCAATTATTATTGCTATATTCATATGGTGCTTCATAAGGAGGAGGAGAAACACAACACATCAAATTACAGATGAGGAATCAGTGAATGAATTTGATATCTCGGAATTCAGAAGGAAAATTTGTAAAAAAGATTGATTATGTGGGGTTCTTTTTAATGAGATACATCCAGAGCTATAGATACAGATTCTGCTTGTAATATTGTACGATTATAAACATTTTATTTAACTTTTTTTATTGCTACCCATATGGCCCAAAGTAATTGACTCCTTAACCACAGCAGAATTATGGTATAATTTTTTCAGGATTTAGTCGGAACTATGACCTATTATCATTCATCAGAAGCTCTCGACGACAGCTTTCCGACTAAATCCAACTAAATCCTGAAAAATTTATACAATAATTCTGCTGTGGTTAAGGAATCAATCACTTTGGACATTATTGTACTTGTTTCAACAGCAAAACAAAAATCCATATACACCTGTTTAAATACTAATGTCTAAAATACATGTATGGTTCAGATGAGGTTGATGTATACAACACCAGTTTTATTGTAGATTTAGATGTTTCTCCTCCCCCTTTTAACACATGACCGATATATGTGTCTCAACAGGATGAGGTTCCCAGAGGGGTGAATTTTGCTATGCTAGCCCTCTATGCGGGATAGTGTCGCTAAATTCACCCTCTGGGAACCTCATTTTGCAAATGATAGGTACACTATTTCCAGGCTTGTTTGTGTCTAACATTTTTTGCAGAATGAGCTCCCCTCTCTAAAAACAGAACAAAAAGCAAATGTCTTATTCATTTTTGTTTACAGCCATAGTCATTGCTGTTGTGACTTTACTGTTTACAAGGCTGAGGAATTTTATAAAGCATCACATAGAAATACTATTACATGCTGTGCAAAGGATGACATCCGCATATTTTGAAGAGCATGAACCTGTTAAACCATTGCGACGATCAAATAGGAGAAGGAGAAGACCAGACAGACTAAATTATTATTAGTTCTTTATACATACTTGTGTTTGAACAGTTTCAGCATCCTTTAATATTTCCATTGCTGCTGTCTGTACCATTGTAGCCAGGCCCATCAGCATATGTAGTTCTTCAATATTTAGTTCAATTGATGTTGTTTTCGCTCCTTCTCTGGTTACCAACCATATACTACATATGCTGCCAGTTGTCTTAATGGCTTGCACATAGCGAACAGTTCTGAGTCCATTGGAAACCACTTTGGTGATTTGTATATTCTCATTTTTGCGGTTTTCCCTTATCTGTGTGGCAATGTCCGGAAGTATTTGTTCGAAGAAATCATCAACCTCCCGCCCTTCAATGGTATAAGAAATACCAAGTCTACTGCAGAATATATGCAAATATATTCTGCCACGCCACAAGTTTAGTTTGAGTGTCTTAGAACCAAATATTGTAATAAAATCCTCGTTGTATCGTCGACTCATTTTTGTCTTGACTTGTTTTCTCGAAGTTTTAGGAGCGAATGTTACAACTTGGGGGTGAATGTCGTGTTTTAAGAGATATTGTTTACTCAATGCTAACAAAGCGTACCACATGACAATATATAAGGTTCTTTTTTAAGATAATTGAAGACCACCGAGTGGATTATTCACTAATGATTATGTCCCTCTCTAATTATGAGAAAATTCAGAACCTTGTTTGAAAGCTAACAGAGATGTGTCAATAAATAATACTAGAGAATGAAGTGGCTGCGGCTAATTGTCTTCTTTTCTCTAATGATTATTGATATATTCACTGTAATTGTGACCAAAAAAAATTGTCTAAATTCTTTCTTCAATTAGTATGTTTTAATCTTTAAAGTGGCAAAGATGATGTTATAACACATTAATGAGTGTGTATTTTTTTTTTCGTTTTCAATAATAGTACAGACCAGCTGCATTCCATAATCTCCATAATATCAATGATGTGATCAAACGTTAACAGTTTGACTGGGTAGAATGCAATATATAAGCTTTTGTCCTGGATCATATTAACTTTTATGTTGAGTCAGTGTCTCAGTATTTACAAGATCACTGAGTTGTGGGGGGAGGGGAGGCATATTATATTCACCCCCTCCCATTATATGGTTTAAGTTCTACAGGTCAAAGTTCTGGATGTGTATTCCATATATGGAATTCATGAATATTCAAAACTCAATATATGGAATGCACCTCCAGAACTTTGACATGTAGCACTTAAACCACATATTGAGAGGTGGTGGCTAATATGACTGCATTTTAGAACTAAGACTTATTCATATTATATATTTTATTATGCATGTATATATATATATATTTTATTTTTTTTAAAGAAGAGTTCTCTTTTTTGTATTAAATATATATTTCCAGACAAAGCTATATAAGTTCTTTATATAGATTTTGTACAGTGTAAAACAAAATCAAAACAACAGGTATTCACTGTAAACAAAAATGACAGGAAATGTGTTATAGCAACCACCCCAGTGGGTGTTTATACCTAAATGCAGGTGAATTATGACGTCATATAATTTTTCTATATTTCTATTATAATTTTTCTATATTTCTATACCAAGAGCGAAAATACCGTGTATGCTTTTTTGTAAATTTCACACGTGACTTCCGGGAGGTTACTGCGCAGAATCCAGCAGAAACTAAGGGTGCTCAGATATAACTGAGGAATATTCAGACAACAACAACTGATCAAATTAATTCCCAGGTTCTAGAATTTACCCGACTTTCAAGTTTACCCGACTCAGTTCTTACCGATGATTAATTACAGCTTTTTCATCTGATCATTAGCATAAAAATTAATGGTCCCCCGTGTAGCGACCGCCCTGTCAGTGTTATCCGGCTTACGGCAGTTACTCGATCGGAAATTACTTCCGTATATCCCATATACCGATAAGGCTTTCACCTTCGCTTCATGGCTAACATTTTTCACAATTGTTCGAGTGTACGCAGATCAATTAATCGCTTGATTTCGTGACAATCGACAGTTATTGAGTTAGGCTACAATGTAAACTGTTACAGACAACAATGATCAAGATTCCAGAATCATTCAATCAACCAAAAAGTTCGAAGTTCAACTTCGAACATGGAAATTTAAAACAAAATATGAAAGAACAGTGAAGAAAGATAAAAAAAAATGAAAGAAAGAATTCTGTGTTACGTGTAAATTGTAATGGACAGATGGATACTGAAATTGTAGTATGTTTCCTAGTTACCATCTTCAACTTCAACTTAAGTTCAAGGAAGTGATTTATAATGAGGATTCTGGTGGTGTTGTGAACACAACAGCACAAATTACCACAATGCGTGCTCCTGGATGCCATTTCTCCAAATCCAAGTTTTTTTAAAGCCAATAAAGGTAGGTCTGTTTGCTTTAAAAATAAAATTTTGATAGTTATTTCATTTAATCGTTTTTCATCATTTAACAATTTGTTGTCGTCATTCGTTGGTCATCAGTGTCACAGTCAGTGTGTTTGTCGTCATTCGTGTTTGGTTGTCGTCTGTCGTTTTTCGTTCTTGGTAGTTTGTCGTCGTGTTTATTGTTGGTCGTTTGTTTTCATCCTTTGTTCATTTGTCATCAGTCATGTTTTTTGTGGCAAGTACACCGCAGCCCAACTGTAGTTAGCCAGTGGAGCCGCCGTCTACAATGTAGTGCATTTCGGCCGCGGTGGCAATGCTAACTACACCGTGGTCAAGTGGAAACTTGTTTTGTCCAGCAGGGTACATTATATCCCGTCGATTTGGACTAGAATTACCTAAGCACAAACCAGGTTAAAAAAAAATACATGTACTGTAGGTTACACATAATTTTGAAACCTGCAGGCCTGGGTCGATGTGTTTGTCATCAAGACATTTTTTGTCGTCGATCATTCGACATCGTGTTTGTCTTTGGCTGTTTGTTTTTCGTCATCAAAACTTTTTCGTCATCGATCGTTCGACATCGTGTTAGTCGTTGGCCATTTGTTTTTTGTCATCAGTAATGTTTTGTCATCGGTCGGTATTTTCTTCGTTGTTGTTTGTTGTTATTTGTGATCGTCATCCTCGTCATTTAGCATTGCCACGCCGAAATGCAACTACACCGCGGCTACACCTGCTAACTACAGTTGGTCCGCAGTGTAATTGCTATTCGGCATGGTGTATTTGCCACGGTGCCCTTTAATCAAACTGAAAAAAGACAATACAAACCAGAAATCTGACCACAGTGTACATGCCATTCGACCGTGAGGGTAGTTGCCTTTCGGCCGCAGTGTACTAGTACGTACTTGCCGTTCGGCCGCGGTGCTCAACTACAGTTACAAACTCTGACACCGCAGCCGAACGGCAAATACACCGCGGTGCCAATGTACACTTGTTTCGTCCAGCGGGGTACATGTATTGTATGTCTTGGGTCTTGGGTCCAATTTCATGAGTGACCATGTCCTTCATCATGAACTCGCTCATATACATGTAGGTATATGCTCATATAAAAATATGCTTTAAAAAGATCCTCATGGACATATATCATAATGTTCTTCAACGTCTGTTGTGACAACCCGCTAATACCTGTAGACCGTGTATAATAACCTAACGGCATGTATCGTAACTCCACCACAGTGACTGTTTCCATACTGCTGTCATTGCGAATTCATTAAAAGCGAGACATCACATATTCATTATTAGCTCAACGTCGTCCGTGTGTGCATGTGTGTGTCCGTCAACAATTTCCTTTGGCGCGGGCTACAGGTCGCACCTTTGGTCTGATCTTTATGAAATTTGTCATGAATGTTGATTTGACATGTAGATGGGAACAAGTCATCTTGGGGTCATTGGCCAAAAAACATGGCCGCTGACAGCCATCTTGGATTTCAAAATTAAATCGATGGGCGCGGTCTACATGTCGTACTGTTTGTCTGATCATCGTGAAATTTGTCATGGATGTTAACGAGTCATTTTGGGGTCGTTCGGCCAAAAAACATGGCCGCCAGCAGCCATCTTTGCTTTCACTCTTTGCATGACTAAATCCTTTGGCGCGGGCTACAGGTCGTAGCTTTGGTAGGATCTTCATGAAATTTGTCATGGATGTTAACAATGACATGTAGATGGAAAAGAACCCCTTTGTGGTCATTCAGCCAAAAATCATGGCAGCTGGCAGACATCTTGGATTTCAAAATTAAATCAATTGGCGTGGTCTACATGTCGTACTGTTCGTCTGATTATCATAAAAATTGTCATGGATGTTAATAATGACAGGCAGATGGGAAAGAGCCATTTTGGGGTCGTTCGGCCAAAAAACATGGCCGTCAGCAGCCATCTTGGATTTTACTCTTTGCATGACTAAATCATTTGAAACGGGCTACAGGTCGTAGCTTTGGTCGGAACTTCATGAAATTTGTCATGGATATTAACAATGACATGTAGATGGGAAACAAGTCATTTTGGGGTCATTTGGCCGAAAAACATTGCCGCTGGCGGCCATCTTGGATTTCAAAATTCAATCCAATGGCGCGGGCTACAGGTCGTACTGTTCGTCTGATCATCATGAAATATGTCATAGATGTTAGTATTGACATGTAGATGGGAACGAGGGATTTTGGGGTCGTTCGGCCAAGATACATGGCCGCCAGCAGCCATCTTGGATTTTACTCTTTACACGACTAAATCCTTTGACACGGGCTACAGGTCGTATCTTTTGTCGGATCATCATGAAATTAACAATGACATGTAAATAGGAAGGAGTCTTTTTTGTGTCAATTGGCAAAAAACGATGGCTGTCGTGGCCATCTTGGATTTTAATCTTTGCATAACTAGGCCTTTCAACTTTCCACATTCCTAATAGCTCAATTTACTGTAACACATGAAATTGTTCCCTTTCCTCATTGAGCTACAGTGTCATTGACACTTTCATAATTACATTTCAGTCAATTCACATTTTCAGCTGCATATACATGTATACCGGTATGTGAACCAATTTCATCATTACAGAAATTGCAAATTCATCGTTGATTCCATCATCTCAACATTTCATTAAAGTGAGACTTTATGTTCACACATCGATTCATTCAGGCAACATTTTTTTCCATTTCTACACCGGTCATTGCATTGATCGTCTTCAATGGGGATAATCTATAATTATATATGTATATCATTGTTAACTATTAAATTGACATTTCTCTTCCTCCCAATCGATATTGCATTAAAATGACGCTTCATATTCATTACACTTCATTCAATAATTTCTGTTTCTACATCACTTATTGCATTGATTGCCTTTGGGTAAGGTAAGCTATGTCCGACTCAAATATTAAAGTGACGCATCATATTCACTACACTTTATTCAATAATTTCTTTTTCTACATAGTTTACACGTATTGCATTGATTGCCTGCAGCTAAGGTAATCTATGTCCGACTCAAATAATACAAATATTAGAGGCATTCCATTTCTATCCATTAAGTATAAGGAAACTTCTGCTGTGATATATATATATGTATATATACATACAGGATACTACATGTGCTACACCACTCGGAGAAATGTCTGTGTCATCACACTAAAATACCATGTTAGAACTTGAATTGATATATTTGTAATCGTATATAGTCACCAATAGCCGGGTTACTACCGTAGTACCTGACATTGCCTATCTAGTGAACTATTCAAACCCAACAGGCCTGGTTGATTTCACTGTGGGGTGATGGTTCACTTCCATCCTCAAGCTACTTTTCTTTTCTGACGTGCAGGGGTAGATATGCTTGAGGCCCCACCACAGTTAAATTCGCACCAGGTTCTCAGCTATTATTATCTTATGTTCGAACTTTACTCATATGTTTGAACTGATCATAACCATGATTTCAATGCTGTGTTTGAATAGTACACTAGATGGGCAATGTCCGTTACTACGGTAGTAACCCGGCTATTGGTGACTATATACGATTACGAATATATTAATCCAAGTTCTAGCATGGTATTTGTGTGACGACACAGACATTTCTCCGAGTGGTGTAGCACATGCAGTACCCTGTATGGTACATCATATAATTATTGTAACGTTGAACTTAATGATCAACTTGGTGGTTGCTCCATTACGTGCCACGTACGATCATATTAGATAACAAAACTTGTTCTTTATATACAAGCCTGAAAATAGTATGCCTCTCATTTGCAGAATGAGGTCCCCAGAGGGTGAATTTAGTGACGCTATCCCATATAGCGATGGTAGCATTACCAAATTCACCATCTGAGGGTGAATTTGGTGGTGCTAACCCCCCCCCCCCGCTATGCGGGATAGCATCACCAAATTCACCCTATGGGGACCTCATTCTGCTGAGTCTTAAGCAGAATGAGGTTCCCAGAGGGTGAATTTGGCGATCCTACCCCCGCTATGTGGGATAGCGTCATTCTGCAAATGACAGGCACACTATTTGCAGACTTGTTTGTATAGAATTTTTTGTTTCTATTAGGTTCCAGCGTAAAATATTAAAAAAAACATGCAATGTAAAAATAATAGGAAAATTCCATAAAGAGCTAATCTAGCTTGAAAATATATACTAAATACAAACAGAAATGTCAAGATAGAACAGTCTATCAGTTTTGTTTTGTTTCTTTTTGTTGTCAGTTTTATGAGATTAACACATATATATATACGCTCAGACATGTTTACTATTTTTTTGTGATCAAACTTGTTATACCATGGGAGGTAGTCTCATTGAAAAAAGCTTTTTGTATAATGTATAGTCAAGCGTCCAAGGGTGGGAGTGCCCTATACTTTGTAGAACAAATTATATAAACTATAGTGAAGAGTTGAAGCAGGGATATGGCCAGTGCATCTCAATGGAAAAGTGGAGGGAACAATTAATTTGTTTGTGTTCTCCAGGGGGGGATATCCCTAGCAGTATCTTACCTATGCTTAAGTGCAAGTTAGATGCATTTAAGCGTAGGTAAGATGCTGCTAGGAATACCCCCCCCCCCGGATAATAAAACAAATTCATTGTTCCCTCCACCCTTCCATTGAGACCCAGTGACCACATCCCTGCTTCAACTCTTCTCTATACTTTATAAAATGTGTTCTATAAAGTATAGGACACTCCCCCGCTTGGACCCTTCACTATACAATATAAAATCATATTCTTTGTTTCCTTTTTTTTAAATATTGATATCTATACATTTTATTGTGATAAAAGTTACTACATGTACCTCACTACCATATTGTGATCAAAGTTGTCAGTCTGAAGGAATTAGTTTCATTATAAAAAAAAATACTTTACAATGTATAGTGAAAAGTCTTCACTGTACATTATAAAGCTTTTTTTTTTGCACCCATCGTAATGAAACTAAGTCTTCTCAGATCAAAATTGTTATACTATGGAAATTAGTCTAATTAGAAAAAGCTTTTTATACTATATATAGCAAAGAGTAGACACCAAACATTGTTCATCATTTGACAAAATTTCCATGGGGAGGGGGAGGGGGTGTTATGCTGGAAAATATTTCCAAAACTTGAAAAGCTTAAGTGCAAGTTAGATGCTATAAATAATCCCCTTATCCCCCTCAGGGTGGAGGGGGTGCAAAAAAAAAACGGAATATGCACACACAAAAAAAAACAAAAACAAAACTTTCGGCTGTGATATTTAGCTGCTGCAGAAGATGGCAGTAAGTTTTCTGGCCTTACAAAATGTCTTGCAGACGACACCTTTCCCACTAAATACTTTCGACGGCACATTACCAAAGTGTCCTCATTCTTTCCGACGTATAATGGTATCATTGCCTGTGTACCAAGGTTATACACTTCTTCAACAGAGAGATCTTCGACCAAGAACTTATGTCCGATTGCTTGTAAGTATCACGACATAGTTTATCAAAGCACTTCTGTTTCCCAATTCCGAACATTCTGGTTGTTGTATCACATCCAGTTATAGAATGAACAAATAGAAGGCTCCGACACAAGTCTTCTCCCAATGCCTGTGGAATTTGTCGAATCTGGTATATTTGTTTATTCTGCATCTTATCGCTCCGGAAAGTGATATCGAAGGTGATATCGCTTGCCCAATACAAAAATAGAACAAGCGGATCCGTATCTGTGAGGTAATGACACATAGATATAGTAGGTACAAGTCTTTATTATGTTGTGAATAAGATATGCAGTGTGTACAAATATAATGATCAATAGTCGCCGCGAATTGGTGTCCCCGAATGGGTGATGCCTGGTGTGAATGATGCCTGGATATGATCTAGTTATGAGATGAGTCTAGTGAAAGCATGATGTGATGGGATGTAGTTGTTTCTTATATACTATTTGGGATGCATATTAGATGAGGTGTTTGGCAATACACATCGGGATTGGTTCTTCCGTTATGGTCATCTCCCTTGACCATATTTGGGAGCCATCTTCATTGTGTGTATATCTTCGCTGAGAGTAAGACGTGTGAGGTTTCGAGAACCGAACACGAATATCTGAGTTTGGGGTTTTATATATTGGGACATTCGTATAGTTTGAATCAAGTTGTGAGATTATAATGGGTAGTTATCTCACATATGTCCCCCACCCGTGTACGATTTTTAGCGCAGCGGAAAATCTTATGTAACATCAAAATTATGGACCTAACTGGGGTAATTGTGATCATGTAATGTGGATGAGGCTGAAATGAAGTATAATAACATTGATTGTGGTGAAGTTATGATTAATACATGTGGAACAAAGTTGTCTTAAAATGATGATATGCGATATTAAGTTGTCTTAAAATGATGATACGCAATATTATGAGATTATGAAATAAATGGTGGGAAAAGCATATATGGGTTGGTATATAAAATGATCGTGCAAGCAGTCATAATGCGTGCTATATTGATATGTAGGCTAAGGTATGATAATAGAATATAGAGATACAAGTATGAGAAGTAATGAATATAACAATACGGTAATAGTGCATGGTATGTTTTGTAAATGATGAACATTGGTGATGTATTATATAAATGCATGTTGTATTGTTAATAAAATCATGACGATATGTATACATTCGGTATTGTGGTAATGAGAGACCAAATGTTTCTCATCTGCCGTCAATTGCACAGGGAATTGTTGAGATTAATGTTGAGATTAATGCGTTTGTTGATAGTTGGCGAGATCCGTGACCAATGTTATTGAAGATAATCGGCGGTCAGTTGTCTAACTCTTGGGGTTGGCACGTGTCATATCTGCCGTTAATTGCTCAGGGAATTGTTGAGAGCATGGGTCAGAGGTGAAATATTGTTTGGAGTGTGGTATATGAGTCATTAATTAATGCATTTGTTGATAGGTGGGGAGATCCGTGACCAATGTTATTGAAGATAATCGGCGGTCAGTTGTCTAACTCTTGGGGTTGGCACGTGTCATAATGGCGTTATTATATGCAGCTGACGTGGTATGCAGTAACGATATTAGAATTAGTCTGTGGGTTTGTGCCCCTTATAGGAAAAAAAAAATGGTATTATTGGGAAAATGATCAATATAGATTAAGTGGTGGGTTATGGATGGACGCGTGAGTTTTCATTATTTTCATAGGTCGTAGTGTGGATGATTCTTCATCGACATCTCGCGGGTGTTTTTTGGGAAATGTCAAATCTTCTTGTGTGATTTGTATTTGAGGTTCCTTAGCTGGAGACAAATGAATATCTTTCGTGGCTTCATTGGGTATTGGTGGGGTTAGTCTGTGACGAAGTTGCATATCAGTTCCCTTTATCATTTGGTTAAGTTTATTTCGTCGCTTTGCGATTTTAATTCGTCGCGTGTTGTGATTGCGTTGAGTCTGGTATTGGGAAATTTTCGTGATACACTGAATAATGTATTTGCGACTTGAGATGGCAATCAGTAAAATTAATACGAACGTAATGACCGCGGGAATGATAATTTGGTAATAATCCTGTTTTTTTCTTTTGTTTGATGGGTTGCAGGGATGTGACTGTTTGCAGAAAATCATATAATGATAGTTGCTTTATGGGGGGTAACTTGTTTGGAATCGATACTTGAGGGGGCAAGTTATGAATTTGGGAAAATAATGGCTTCCATTGTGGCAATTTATGTAATTCAATAGTTGATTGTAATTGGGTTATTTGTGTCTTGATGGTGATGTTTGATGAGTTCAAAGTTGTGAATGCAATTAGTTTGATACTGGCTGATGTAGCTATGCACCTTGGTGGTAAAGTTATCGTTGCGATGGGGGGTAAAATTGTGATTCTATACGGTCGTTTTCTTAAGAGATTGTGATGACAGTTTACTGTAAATGTATGAGCTTTCGTGGTTGTTATAAGCCATGTACATGCCGCCAGCTTAATAGCGGATGGTAAATTATACTGAGGGTAAATGGCTATAGGGCAATTTGTGGCGGTATTTTTTGTATCATTGGTGAATATGTTGAGTAGGCAGTTATGATTATGTGATGCGGCGATTGAAATTTTTTGAATTTTACAATATGGTAATTTGTTTAAAATACACGGGTGATTGTCACCAATGGTGGTATATTTGGATCGGTCGGGAGATAATAGCAGGTAATTATGAGTAATATCGATTCGGGCAACTGTATATTTATTGTTGTGTCTGAGTCTTGGGTCTCGAGGGTCTAATGGATAAAAAAATGGTATAGCGCGGAATATGTCAAACTGCATTCTGATATCGCGTAAGTAAATTGTTATGGTAATGATTAGTCTGCTGTCTGTGAGTATGGTTTGTCTTCAAATGTTGGTAATATTTTGCAATTCCCGATTCTATGGGGAATGGTAACTTCAAATGGGCTGGAAGTAATTTCGTTATACTGTCAAGTGCCTTTTTTAAATGTATTGGGCTTATGATCTCCGGTGTAAATCGGTGGTTAATTAGAGAGGCAATTTGAACTTTAAGATGTCGCAAATATAATTTTGCTTGGATAACATCTTGTTGTATTTCATGTAATATTACTAGAAACTTAGCGTTGATGATTGTGAATATTTCAATTGTATGTACGTGTTTTTGAGTTCGATGTGTTTCTTTTCGAAGTGTGGCTTGAATATTGGATATTGTTGTTGATAATGTGTTGACTCGTTGGCGATTTTCGTTTGAAATGACGCGTGTGATATTCATGATAGAATAAGCGGTTTGAGTATCGTGTTGGATTTTTTTTTGGTTTTGGTAGAGGGTTCGTATGTTATCTTCTACATGTGTAATATCTGACATCGAAGGGGTGCCGAATAGAAACTTGGCAATATCGCTTATTACGGGTAATATTGCTCGTTTGAGTCTTTTGGTATTATGGAGTTGATAATAATTATGATATTCATATTGGATTTGTTTTGTTTCCGTGAGAGCCGCTGCTAATTCAGTTTGTAAATCTGTCAAAATGTTGATGAGATTAAAGTTAATGTTATTTGTCTCGTTCCTGAATGGAGGTTTGTTATGGTGATATGTGCTTTGATGAAACGTGGCACAAATGCTATTGAGTTTATTTTGGGCCATCCTTATGTCGGTAGCGAGTCTTGCTATGTAGGTATAATATGGTGTGAGTTCGATGAGAAAACTGAGATCCCAATTTTCATTTGAGACAGCAATTTGCCGGTGATGCAAAAATAACATGTTCTGTCGAGTTAACATAGCGTCACTAGTTTGAAAGCCGATGATAAGTATGAAGAGGGTCGCTTTAACGAAGTTTTCTTTAGGCTTCATATCGCTTGCACCCCTATAAGTAAAAATATAGGTGTGTATTAGCGGGTTAGCCGGTATCTGATTATAAAGATAGATTCGCGTGGGCATGGCTTATATGGGTTAACTGGTTTGATTAATCAATGAGATTTTTCGGCCGGTGTAAGTTTACTGTTTACTGTGTATCTGGGTACCCCCAGAAATCGACGAAAAATGACGTCACGCGATGCCAGTGTGGATACTAATTAGCAGCGCTGCGTGTATTAGGCGTGTCGATAAGGGTAATTAGTGGTATAGCGGTATACAAGCATTTGTATGATGGCTGGAAAATATTACGGGCCTGTCTTTCAATCTTTGCAGTTATGAGTCAACTTTTAAGTGAGTTAGAGTGTAAGTTAAGCCATGCGAGGGCGTCTGGTCTAGGTTATTTTGGGGTGATCGTCGATTCGATATATCTGACGTACGTGAATGATCAGATAGTCGATCAATTTGAGCGGGGAAATGAGCACGCCCGGACTGGGGTATCATCCAAGAGCGATCGATATCTGTGTACGTTGTGGCTGGAGGAAAATGAGAGGTGTTACCTCATATTAAATCTGAGGAAGCAGATTAGGGAAGAGAGGAGAAGGTTGATAGATCTGTGGTCGGAAGAACAGACTGACTGGTAAGACGGAGTTGAGTTGGGCCGGCTGATGGGGGAGATTTGAGGAGGTTTGGCAGGAGGAGTGAAGGAGAAAGATGGGCCCAATCTTTGATAGCTGTTTGTGCCTATATAATTTAACGTGGGCTACATCGTGCTAATGAAGATTGGTTTCATTGAAAACATCACATGGACATCTGAATGTGAATGACGAGTAGTGTTGCTGTATTATTTATAAAATGTATGTGTCATAGGGTGTAGGTATACCAACAGTCATGTCAATATGGATATCAAAAGGCATATGAATAAATGCGTATTGTGTACTGCTATATATAGGTTCTTATTGCTATATTTGACATGATTATTGGCGGAAATATTTGTTGATTGTATAGTATTAGGGGAGTGCAATTGACGCATGGAATAGTAGTTCTATCTATATTGTAATGATAATATTTGATCGCGCATTGTCACGCGGCTCTGGTTATCTTGGCGGTGGGGGGGGGGGGGGGGTATGTATACAATATCGTCGTGTTGGGAGATATTTTGCATGGTGATCTATATCGGTAGCATTGTATATGAATGGTAATTGTATGTTCCTATTTAATTGTATTGATATATTTGAACAAAATGTGTTCCTGACGTGATATTTTGTTCCTGGACAAATTATATCGGAAATTTGTATTCCGTTGTCCTATTGGAACAACTCGATGATTGTACGTGTGTGGGATTTGGATGAAGAAACTTGATGCTTCTATATACGTGGGTTCTATACATCGTTTCGCCTTAATGAATAGTAATGGTAGTATGAACTGATGTTGGACATGTGTTAATTTGAGTTATAAGATCCGATATAGGGCGTATATGAATATGTTATTAATGACAGTTAATCATTGGCAAGTATATTTGACAATAATATATGGGGTAGGGAAGAATATGAAAAATATTGCTTAAGGACTGACAATATTTGTGTCGTTTGGGATAAAGTGCACATGGTGAGCCTATTTTGGCACTGTATATGCACATTTTGGTAAGCGGCGGTATTGGGTGAAGTTTGTACGTGAATTTCGTGTTCACGTGTATTGGATTTTTGTTTTATGCACGATATAGATGCATGTGGGGTCCGTGTATTGCGCGTTACATGTATGTAAGAGTGAGCTTCAGTTAGCTCTGTACATGTATCTGGGATTTTTATGCACGATTGTGCACTGTGTGTTCTATACATGTTAAGTTAACTGGGCCTTGATTGGCCGTTAACATGTACGTTGTATTTGGAGATTTTCTTGTGGAAGGGCGTTCGGGTATCATGGGAATTGGATGGGGAATGGTATATGAGGATTTGATGGGTAACTGTGTACACACGTTTGTCGTGTGTTATAGGTTACATGTTAAGTTAATTAGGCCTTGATTGGCCGTTAACATGTACGTTATTGGGAATTTCTTGTGGAAGGGGGTTTGGGTGTTATGGAAATTGGATGGGGAATTGTATCTCACTAGATACGTGGGGGGGGGGGGGGGGGTAAGCGTACTAAATCGTTAAGGAAGGTTCACCTATCGGTGTTCATGTCATAATAATTGGTGTGTGTGTGTGTCACTTAAGTTTGATATTATGATACACTTGTGAGGTTGTGAACCTTGGTTAATTATTTCATCTAAATAGGATTATTTGAGTTTGATGAATAATTATGGATAGTTTTGGTTATGTTATGAGGCAGATAAATTGGCTGGGTAATGTTTGTTTATGTTATTAGTTTATGTTGAAATATTCCTATTTATTGATATGATACTTGTGTAACATATTTTTATTGTATTTATTTATTTTATTTTTTTGAGGGAAGCAAGTTTTAGCCCTGTGTGCATGGTGCACCGATGCACACTGGACTTGCCAGAATTGAGTTATATCTGATTATTAGATGATGTTTAGTGTGTTTATTTATCATTGGATATTATGTTTAGATGTATCGAAGAGATATCGCTTGATAGCTGGTTAGATGTTAGCGGGAACAGGGGTTTGTAATATATATTTGAGATAGATAGTGCCTAGCATGTCCCTCGGGAATCTTCGAGAGTGCTTGCTTGGTTTGGCACAGCGTCCCGATTCGATACGGACGCTATCTGCCAATATGAGATAAGTATATAAGGTGTGGGAATATCGACAAGGGTTATTTCTGACATAATTTTCATTATGTCTGATTACCTGCGATTTTTGGAGGCTGAGGTTGCTGTGTTAGAAACGAGCCAATATGAGGTAACAATGCAATATGTGGATCACATATTGGCATTTTATGATGTTATAGTTGCTGTGTGCCTGGCTGGAGGGACCAGTATAGATTGGGCACGGTATTTGAGTACCGTGTCTGAATTAGAACGATGCCACAAGGTGATAAATCTCCGGCTGGAGATTATAGATGAGAGGCAGAGGATAGTAGACATATGGAGCCAACATCGGAGAGTGCTATAAGAAGATGTTGGTGTGACTGCTGCCCCTGAAGAATTCGGACCGTCCCTGGATCAAGAGCTGGCTTGCATTCTGCAAGCTGGCACGGTGTTTAGCCAACAATAACATGAATTGAATTGTTTTTGTGGTTATTCACCGTGTTAGCCTGTAGAAATAACATCTTGCTGATAAATTCAGTGAAAAGAAATGTATTTTTGTTGTTGTTGTTGTTGTTGTTGTTATTGTTGTAATCGTGGTAATGGCCCAAAGGTGTTAATATTGGTTGAGCTACAAAGAGTAACTTTTGTAAACGTGCTAAATCGCCAAAGATTATTTAATTATAGTCTAAGATTGGTTGAAATGTAAAGAGATAAATATATTATTAGACCGCTGCCAAGAGTTCAATACTGTTATTGATTGGGTTATCTAAGTTTTAGAATGAAGAGCGTTTGTTTGTTTGTTCGAGGGGGGGGGCGGTGTAATGGTGACTTTCATATTAGGATTGGGAAATACTGAATATCTGGGTGATGCATGCCGTGGTTAATATTCCACACGCCATATAACAAAAGGCGTTTAGTGGCAGTTTTAGGGTGTCATGACCTAAAATAAGGTCGGACGAATGTCCGTAAAATGAGGTAGGGATTGGGGAAGTGTTGTTGATGGGAGAAATGCCGTGGTTTATGTACCAATCGCTCTATAATGAAGAGCGTTTTGTGGCGGTATTTATGGTTTCATGGCCTCAAATAAGGTCGGACAAATGTCCGTTACAATGAGATCGGGATTGGGGAAGTGTTGTTGATGGGAGAAATGCCGTGGTTTATGTACCAATCGTTCTATAATGAAGAGCGTTTTGTGGCGGTATTGGGGGGGGGTGATATTGAGGGAAATATGCCGTGATTATTGAATCAACTACTATATAATATATATAGTGTATTGTGGCGTTGGTGGGTGGGTGTGTCTACATTGAGGGATAATATGCCGTGGTTTCTGTACCAATCGTTCTTATGATAAAGAGCGTTGTTTGGCAGTATTGGGGGGGGTGATATTGAGGGAAATATGCCGTGATTATTGTATCAACTACTATATAATATATATAGTGTATTGTGGCGTTGGTGGGTGGGGGTGTCTACATTGAGGGATAATATGCCGTGGTTTCTGTACCAATCGTTCTTATGATAAAGAGCGTTGTTTGGCAGGAGGGAGGGGGGGTGGTATTGAGGGAAATATGCCGTGATCACTGTATAACCTACTGTATAATATATAGTGTATTGTAGGATTCGTTTGCTATGTCAATGAATATATGATTGAGTTAAGCATATTGGAGGGAATGAAGATGTAACTGAGTCATGGACGGGAGTTTGCCATATTTCGGAGATTGGTGCGAGAGGCAATGATCGACAGGTTGGCATGTTTCGTGAATAAACATTTAGTCAAAGACGCCGAGTGTCAGTCCTTAGCGAAAGATATATATTACATGTCGGTTAAATTTACTTCGGCATCATGACTCAATGCACACCTGTTAGCGATAATTGAATTAGAGATTTGGGAAACGAGATGATGCCCTGTTTAATGATCATACCACTGGTATGAACGAAGTTTATCGTTTGGGTGTCTATCTCTGTGCCGAAGGGGGTGGGATGGGAGAATTGCAGTAGGGTTGTGCCTTTGTAAGACCTGTTTTATATAATATTAATAAAAGTTATGTAAATTATCTATCATTAGTGATTGTGAGATACTTTGATACATGACTATGAATGTTCGATATCAGTTGTCATCTGATATAAATCATATGTTTCCGTACTTTCGTTTGACCAATTTGTCGAACGGCTGTCGGGTGATGTATATTGGAAGGAATTAGAAAACGATGAATCTTTAGGCGTGTGTTTGGAGTATGGTGAATATAATTTACGATGCCGGCCGCGTTTGTTATCTGCGCGATCCGATTTTGTGTCTGGCGTCGTACTATAAGAATTTTGTGTAATTAATTTGTGTTTTATGACATTTGGTTCCTGTGTTTGGGGCCTAGATTGGTCGCTGGGTGAAAAATCCGGGGGTGATTGGTTGTCTGTTTTATTAAAATGTTTCGAAGCCATGAGTCTGTTGGCTAATTCAGCCAATGGTATTGAAGAGCTGTCGTCTGTGTTTGAGCGCTCAAGTTGAGCGCGCTTAATTGCCGTCGTTTTGAGGTCATCGTCTGATTCCAATGTGGATTGAGAGCTATTATTATCGACACTGGCTTCACTCGGTGGAAATGCAAATCGATTATGTCGTTTATTTTTTAAGTGATTGGGAATTTGAGGTGTAGGCCAATCAACGGGGGATGGTTTGATGTGTTTAGCATGTGATTTTGTTAATTTAGCAGATAGGTCATGTCTTAATATGTATGATATGGGGCCTGTCTGTTTCAAGATACGCCAAAACGGCTCATATTTAAATAGCGTGGGGTAATGATTAATGGACTGCAGCTTTGAATTATAGACTCTATGCTTTTGAGATTCGTATGTTCGATGATCTTTAGCATATCTATGATTGTGGTTGTATATTGTGCTAATTTGATGTGTTATTGGACTCATTGCGTTGCGTTGGTGGGTGGGGGTGAAATTTTTGATGCAATGAGTCCTCATCTGTTTAAAAATTGGTTGTTATTTTGAGGCCGACGTCTGCATTGGTCTGTGGTATGATTGTTTAATCTGCAGTATGTACAGAATAGGGGTCGTTGAGCTGTTGTAGTATATCTTGCATCCATGGTCTGGATGCGGTTTGGATGGGAGACCCTTGGTTCAGAGTAGGGGTGGTGAGAATTTGAAGGTTGGCGCCTGTGGGGGTGATCATTGATTCGGTGTCTGTCTTTGGATTGACGGGGGTTGTAAGTGGATTGTGATGGCCCTCTTGGAATGTGCCGATGGTTATTGTCGATATCCATTGGTTGAGGGGATTGTAACTGTGGGAATTGGTTATAATCATTATGATGTTCACCGTAACGTAAGCGATAGCGTTGCCGAAGGTTCATTTCGCGTAGGGCGATATCAGTAGCTCTATCAAGCGTTATGGGGTCGTCTTTGAGAAGCCTGAATTTAATACTAGAGTCGCAAATACCGTCGGAAAAAATGCTACTAATTGTGTTTGCACTGCTCTTGTGTTAATTTCATCAGTATACGCGTGTTTAGCAAGGGTACGTATGCGTTCTGCAAACATGGCAATTGTTTCCGTATGTCTCTGCCTAATGGCTCGTAATGAGGAAATGGCTTGAGGCGAATCAGTTATGGAACTGAATAATGAGCGTAACTGTGATTTCAGATCGGTCCAGGTGAACGTGAATTTTCCGTCTGTGTTATTTTCATTTATGAAGCGTTGAATAAATTCAGAAACTTGAGATTTACATGTCTGAGCGGCAATTTTTATGATAGTCTCATCTTGTGCCGAAATCGCGCGGGAGTATTTTTCCACCGCATGGACCCATTGGGGAAAAGCGTCAGGCTTGCCATCGAAGGGTTCAATAATGGAATTCATTCCCAGCAGTGCTGTTATTGTTGTCTGTGTTTTTAAACTTTCAGTCTGGTCGCGGATAGAACTAGTGAAATGGCTAATTTCATGGGTAAGCCGTGACAATAGCAAGTTCTGATTATCTTTGCCCATTTCATTAGTAATGTCTGTGTGGGGGGGTCTGGCGGTTGATCGGTCCGTTTCCCTGTTTAATTCAAGGTGATGCTGATAATTGGTTGGATGAAAATAATCGCTGCTCTGCGGAGGTGGTGACTCCATTATGTTATTAAGGATTAACGGTGTCTGTTTTGGGATCTATGGTATGGGTGCGAAATATGTTGTATTTTTTTCCAAGTGCCGTGGCGGTGTATTATGCGATTCAGGTGTATTTGACACGATTCAGGTGATTTATTAGGATGTTTTATGGGAATTGCCGCGACTATAGAGTTGACGATAAGTTTTGGATAATCCGTAAAATGAGCCGGAAATGTATGCCACTCGTTCCAAGAATCTAGTGTATGTCCTGAGTAGTTATTTGTAATCATACAACGCACGTATAAGCAGATTGTATCTTGCGTTATATCAATGCGAATGGGATTGCAATATTTAATGAGTTGTGGCGATAAAGTTATTTGGTGGGGTAAAGCGTATCTACAGTAAGTTTTAAAATTAAGAACTGAATGTTGTTTGTAAGAGGTGGGTGGTATGGGCTGATCGTTTGAAGCATGTATTGTAGTAGGATGGGTAGGTAGTGTAGGTGTAGTAGAATCAGGTGATGTGTCCATAACCCACGTGAAAAAAAAAGGAGTAAAAGAATGCTAAAAATAGGGGGTGTGCAATTTGACAGCAAATGGGAAAGAAAAGATGGTCACTCACCAATTTCCGAGAAGAATAATGTGCACAAGTCTGTGATGATGAATGATGTACAGAATGTTCTTGTCGTGTTTATTGGAAGCCGAAGGATGTCCAAATCGGATGTTGATGTTTATGTGGATCTGAATCTGGTCTGCAAGAGGCGTGAGTAATGTTTTTAGCTGGATACACGATGTGAGCTGGTTGTATGAGAATAAAAGGTTGATTCGTCTGTGTCAGATGAGTATGTATGCGGTTCTGTGTGTCCGAAGGGTTGGTGTGCGGTCCTGTGTGTCCGAAGGGTTGGTGTGCGGTCCTGTGTGTCCGAAGGGTTGGTATGCGGTCCTGTGTGTCCGAAAGGTTGGTATGCGGTCCTGTGTGTCCGAAGGGTTCCTGTGTGTCCGAATGGTTGAGTTATGGTTGACCGGTGCAGTGGTCTAGTGTGTGAGACTGTCTATCCGTGGCTGGAGTGTAAGGCTGTATCCCCGTGGTTGAGTAGCGGTTTGAGATTGTTTCTGCTCTGTAGTGATCGTCTAGTGGCCGAGACTTCAAGTTGTGTGGTGAGACGTAGAACTGTTCACGGTACCATTAATACTATGTGAGGTAATGACACATAGATATAGTAGGTACAAGTCTTTATTATGTCGTGAATAAGATATGCAGTGTGTACAAATATAATGATCAATAGTCGCCGCGAATTGGTGTCCCCGAATGGGTGATGCCTGGTGTGAATGATGCCTGGATATGATCTAGTTATGAGATGAGTCTAGTGAAAGCATGATGTGATGGGATGTAGTTGTTTCTTATATACTATTTGGGATGCATATTAGATGAGGTGTTTGGCAATACACATCGGGATTGGTTCTCCCGTTATGGTCATCTCCCTTGACCATATTTGGGAGCCATCTTCATTGTGTGTATATCTTCGCTGAGAGTAAGACGTGTGAGGTTTCGAGAACCGAACACGAATATCTGAGTTTGGGGTTTTATATATTGGGACATTCGTATAGTTTGAATCAAGTTGTGAGATTATAATGGGTAGTTATCTCACATATCTTCCCCGGTCATTATGGTAGATCTCAATTTTGCACGTTCGACACGACAGTTCGTACTATATCAGTATCTGCATTCCCGTCTGAGTGGACAACCATAGATCCACATTTCACCAATTTATCTGCAATTAAGTAGATGATGGATTGTTTGTTTTTGAGCGTTACGTAGGAATTTCTCCTTCTGTCCAACAAACGCCATTTCCTTAACAAAATTGACATGGGGGTTACCTTTTCTAATTTGGCACATCGTTCGTGTGTCGCATATTTAGTGGTAGGGCCGTTGTAACCGTCGAACACAACAGTAACGGTCGCTGCTGCACTATATTTTCCGTGTACGATATATGCATATACCTGAGCAATGACTTTGTATGTGGCGCAGTTTTTCCAAGGCAATCTCATTAGAAGTGATCCACCATCCAAGACATAATGGCAATCTGACATAAATGAACTGAATAGTTGTAATGTCTCTGGGGGGTACGAAAGCGATTTGATGCCATCGATATCGCTTGCTGAAGGATATGAATCTTGATGCGAAATAACGTGTTCCCTTTTGTCGTTGTGTATTGTTTTTGCAGCCGTTTCAACCATGTTCCTTTTTTGTGTTTCAATATCGACATCTGCAGAACGTTGACGGAACTTTCTGATTATATGTTCTGCATTATCGCGTAAAGTGACAATGTCTGATTATCCCTCGGCACTCGATAAAACAATTCTCTCTCCAAAATGCCATTTTAGCTTCTTTTTCATGTATGTGGACTCGTAAGCAAGAACATCAGCACTACTCAGCACCAGGTCTTATTGCATTTGAGAAACAAGGGACGGAATGGTAACCTGTTCATCAATATCATTGTTGTCTATTAAAAACTCGAAAATGTACTGGAAAGCCACATGTTGAAGTTCATTTGTTGGTCTGCCGATTTTCACTTTCTTTGCAGGCGGTGAAAAATCCGACGGCAAATCGCAAACATATACTTTTGGAATTTGCTTTCCTGTGGAAAAGTTTCCACGACATACTTTGTGGTATACACAATCGTATGCATGGAGGACTCCCCTGGAATATTCTATTCGCCCGCGTACAACATCTGCCCACTGATCAGTCCGCTTGTCTCAGTCATTTTTTTTATAGACGATGAAAACTCATAGTACATCAGCCATGTGGTAAAAAATTAGCTCCCCGGTACCATCCTTGGTGGCAAATTCGCAATGCATTTTTTGGAATGTTTGGTGTTTTCTACCAGGAATTATATGATATCAAGTCTGTATCAGTAGCTTTCATTGGGAATAGTGACTCAAATGTTGTCCACTCTATTGTCAGGCGTTGACGTTTGGGGTAGGTTTAAGTCTTGCCATTATGAGTTAGTCATGTCGTCACGATACCTCAAGTAATTGCAGTTTTGAATTGAGAACAAACCAAGCAATACCATTGTAGTGGGTAATTAGTCAAATACACACTGCGCGTCATCAGTTGTGGTTTCATATGACACAGATGGGGAGGGGGTGAACAAGCCGCTGAGCGAAGCATGGTATATATCGATATATGTGTTGTTGGCTTTCATTAAGATTTTAATTGCGACAGCAAGAAAAGATTATTTAAGATATAGGTAGTATATTGGGAACCAACCGCGAATACACGCATGATGGCTTCCAAAACGGCCGCCATGGATGTCGTTAAACTGTCACTCCAATCTATATATCACAAACGAGACAGAAATGCACACAGAGACATCATTGTAGTTACTGACATTTGTTCACTGAGACCTGTAAACTGTGATTTGAGTATGTATCACTTCCAGTTCAGTTGTAGTTGCCACACCTCCATCCAAGGACATTTACATATAGTGACAACTGGATACTCGCCAACGAGTAATCACTATATTCTCATTACTTCCTTTATGAAGATGTTCCGATAATAAACCTAACGTAAAGGATACTCAATCCGATCAGACGCTCATAAATTACTATTTCTTTAGCTTCGGATGGATAACTTTAAAATCAGGTGGTAATAATAACCACTTGATTTTAGAATTATCCAACTTCATCCGTATCTTCGTCCGTTTGACCACGTGTTTCTGGGACACATTGCGAGAAAACAACATCAAAAATCGATATCTGATCACTCTGAGCTTTGATAGGTGGGTTCCTCGACTCGAATCAATTATCTTTTAACCCCGAAGCCAAATAAATAGTAATTTAGGAGCGTCTGATCGGATTGAGTACCTTTAATTTTTAACTTATATGAACACCTCTACACGCGAAGAATGACAATTCGTGTATAAATTGGGTCGTCAGTTCACGTTCCAGTTGCCACACTTCCACTGAATGATAAGACATTACTGATACCCCAGTGAAATTTCGGCACCTGCATGCACCAAAAAATCTCAAGAACTGAGGCATATCATAAAACATGTTGTATCATAAAACATACGTTTGATATATACCAAAATTTTAAAGCTTATTGGACGACATTAATTGCTTTTTATAAATTATCGATGTCAGTGTCATTGTCCCCACTGTCCTCAGAACTAGACGACTCCGTGTCGCTCTGTCGTGACTGGTTGTCGTTACTGTTCAGTCGGCACATCTTCGTGCATCTCATGCCGCAGTCAATACATGAACAGTTCCCTTTAACATATTTTATGGCACAACTACATGACATTAGCTCAATCATTTCGTCGGGGGCTGGATTCCCGTCCATCCAGTCAAATGTAAGTACTTCACCGGCGTCAGCAGAAACCACAGTCCATCCATGACCGTTTGATGGCGATGGTAAATCTGGTTTACTCTCAAGAGAACACCTCCAGATGGCAGCCTGATAATTAACTGTTTACAGTGCTTTTGTAGACAGTCTGAACATGGAGGCAACTGTTGGGACTCAACCTTCCCTTGCTTTGAACAGAACAAGTCATACCGAAGGTTGTTGACATCTCCCTTGGAATTCTTTTAACCATATAGTCTGCATGTGAATAATTCTAATCGCCCGAAAAGATCATCGGAAAGCATCCACTCAGAACCCAAATCGGAGAACGTATCAGCGATTTCAGAATCTCCATCAATGAGTTTCCATGCTGGTAATTTTCCGCGCCCCGCAAATTCACTGACCGAGTCACAACCACTATATGGATGGAGTCCTATTAGTCCTTGGCAAATTGCTTTTCCGTATGTCTCCGCTATGCCAAGGATGTCTATATATCTAGTTTTGCCAGCTGTGCCACACATTTGTAACAATGGAATACGAAATTCTTGGAAAAAGCATGCAGATTACTAAAACGTCAGTGCCTTCCGATGACATGACAATCGATTTGATGCCATCATACTGGGAAGCGTGTTTAGAATGTAACACAAGCATTGTGTCTGCTTCCTCGTGAGAACATTCTAGTTCGGGAACAAGTTCTATTCCACGAGAGCTGATCATGAAGCACTGGGAGAGAAGAGTTACATATATAGATCGGTCACCAATGCCATTTATGTACGCCTCGTTGCTCCACTCATGAACGGAGAATTTAATAGTTCCGTCTTATTTCTGCTCCCCTGTAGAAACTTGCGCCACTGACGTACAATATGACTACCCGATATTTCCTTGAACTGAACACCATCACCACCCGATGACCTCTTTTCGCGTTCAGCTGATTTTATGCTCAAATCTTTATATACATCGAATACAATGTCTATTCTTTCATGCTGACCACCTTGTCTCAGAACTGAAGCAAAAACGACAGACGCAATCTCACCAAATGTTTTCTGGTCACCCTTCATCTTCTGCACCAATGCCATTCCGTCGATAATGGTAGCACACGGCAGTTTGATTGCTTCAACAAAATCGATTCCCTTCTGTAAGGCATTCGCGTGGGTAGCTTTATTTGTTTTTCTAGGCGTTCCGTCTGGCACAACAATGGGACCCAATGGGTGAGATAACACAACTTTAAAATCTAACTCCTTCCTTGTTCTGCTCAGGAGATTCATTTGGGTAAATAGATTGCGATCACTCTTAAGAATAATCTCCTTTTCTTTTGCATATGATATGTTTTCTTTTGTTTCATTTCCGTGAATGTCTTAAGTTTATTCTTTGAAATTGGTACACGGTATACTTCATCGGCACCTTCCTCTAATCTCTTTTTTGAAATGTTCCAACTGTTTTTCACCTACGATCTGTGCACTTTTGGCATCATCAGCGACAACCTTACGAGCCTCCCACGCAGGCGACAAATGTAACACTCTCGAGACGACTACGAGTTAGGTAAGTTGGGTTAATTTTAGCTGAAAGTTCAATGTCTTTAGCTCGATAGTCCGGTGTCCGGAATTGTTGGGAATTATAGCTCTGAGTGGATGACCTATAATTATAGGTCGTTGACTTTTGGAGTTAAATGCTTTGTCAAGGCAGATTATTAATTGTCCATCTGCTTTGATGTAAGCGACACTTGTTCCCAGCAAGTCACGACATTTGATGAGCTAGGGGCGTTGTCATTTCAGCGTATATATACCAAGAGAGCTAAGCTCTCGGGGACTTGGTTAAAACTCTTGCGGACTCTTGTTCAGAACTTGTTGACGAGAGAACATGTTATTATATTTTACTCCGTGGCCGCCTGATGTGACATTGTAATAATTGTACAATAAATTTCATCAACGTGTTTCCGAGAATTCCAACTTAATGGTTAGAACCTGGGGAGTGCTACATTCCCGAGATGGTGCCGAGTTAGCAGGACATTTCTTGGAATTCTTGGACAGGTGGTCACGGAAGAAAAATATGGAGGAAACTAAATGGACGAAATAAGGTATATATGAGGCAATTTGCAATTCATTGGCTGGTTCACCTGGTTCACAACCCGTATAGCTATTAGGTCATTTATCTGTAGTTTAAATTGTTGCGTCAATTTTTCCATATAAGGGTTTCAAAAATCGTTGCGTCGATTTGAAATAAAGATTGTTTGTTTTTCGAGGTATTATTGTTACATGTACGATCGGTGTGAATAGCCTAATTGAACAAAATGTGGTTAAAGCAAATTGTCTCAGGGGTTGTACCTTTTATTCCGTTGTTTCACAAGGAATAACTATATATGAAATATTTGACATTTATGTAAAATGTCCGTAATTGGTGTGGGTGTTACATGATAGTTGTTAGAATTACTAGCTGACAAGCTATAGATTACTCGACGGGTATGCCCAAATACGGGGCCCGTGATATTTGATTTGGCGTTCCAAGTTTATGGAATCGTGCTTTGACACAAATGACGAGATTTAACTTGTCGGCGCTAATGATGTTGTAAAACGTTTATGTAATAGAGCATTAAGTTACATGCTGGTATACATGGAGATGTTTAGTTTGGCATTCCAGGTTAATGGATAGCGATTTTTACGTGACATGCGTGATTTTAACACGCCGTGCCAAAGATTTCTAAAATCTCAGTTGATAGAGCATTTGTGCAAGATCGTTTTGTACCATGCTCGTATTTGTAGAAGCTTGGAGCCAAAGCAAATTGTCTCAGGGGTTGTACATTTTATTCCGTTGTTTCACAAGGAATAACTATATATGAAATATTTGACATTTATGTAAAATGTCCGTAATTGGTGTGGGTGTTACATGATAGTTGTTAGAGTTACTAGCTGACAAGCTATAGATTACTCGACGGGTATGCCCAAATACGGGGCCCGTGATATTTGATTTGGCATTCCAAGTTTATTGAATTGTGCTTTGACACAAATGACGAGATTTAACTTGTCGGCGCTAATGATGTTGTAAAACGTTTATGTAATAGAGCATTAAGTTACATGCTGGTATACATGGAGATGTTTAGTTTGGCATTCCAGGTTAATGGATAGCGATTTTTACGTGACATGCGTGATTTTAACACGCCGTGCCAAAGATTTCTAAAATCTCAGTTGATAGAGCATTTGTGCAAGATCGTTTTGTACCATGCTCGTATTTGTAGAAGCTTGGAGCCAAATTAAAATGTGAATTGGTTAGATTGTCATTTCAAGGTTGAAATCATGTTCTACACGTATAAGCGTGTTGTAACGCTATTGACATTACCCAGATAATTCATTTCAGTTCTTACACAACGTATATGAAGTCCTTTCCACTAGACAGTATTGAACCTTTATTTATGCCCAAATTCATGATCAAGTTGAAAATTATTCAACTTTCGTATCGAACAAGGCGGTTTAAGCCATGACGGGAAGTCACACCCTTGATATTAAACCATATTGATCCTTTGTCAAATGTCGCCCGAATTCAAGGTCAAATTGAAATTCATTCCAATTTTCGTACCGACACAAGGCGATTATTTGAACATAGCTATGACGATGGGATCGACGCCTCTATCGTTTGGATCTGGAATCGCTGGATATTCGGAATGGAGCCTGGACGAAAGGAGTTAATAGGGAGGCCACTTTTAACTCCCAACACGCAATGAGAAGCTAATATTCCAGGATGGTGCCATTCTCCTGTTCGGAACAATTCCTGCTATCGACGATTCGGATTATGACATTCATGTGTTAAAACTTATGTTTTATTGTGTTAAATGTATATTCCAATTGAGATAGTTTGGATCTCCACTCACGGAATTATCAAGTTTTTTGTCTTAGGACAAAACTCTTGAAAAAGGTGATGAGAGTTATGTAACACTCTCGAGACGACTACGAGTTAGGTAAGTTGGGTTAATTTTAGCTGAAAGTTCAATGTCTTTAGCTCGATAGTCCGGTGTCCGGAATTGTTGGGAATTATAGCTCTGAGTGGATGACCTATAATTATAGGTCGTTGACTTTTGGAGTTAAATGCTTTGTCAAGGCAGATTATTAATTGTCCATCTGCTTTGATGTAAGCGACACTTGTTCCCAGCAAGTCACGACATTTGATGAGCTAGGGGCGTTGTCATTTCAGCGTATATATACCAAGAGAGCTAAGCTCTCGGGGACTTGGTTAAAACTCTTGCGGACTCTTGTTCAGAACTTGTTGAAGAGAACATGTTATTATATTTTACTCCGTGGCCGCCTGATGTGACATTGTAATAATTGTACAATAAATTTCATCAACGTGTTTCCGAGAATTCCAACTTAATGGTTAGAACCTGGGGAGTGCTACACAAACTTGTCAGTCCATGGTGCCTATCGAACGGATTTGTCCAATTATTAATTGTACTATTAATGCGGAAAAGAACTGTTCGTCTTTTTCATTCTCGGATTGGTCAGTTCTGAGTGAGTATAACCATGTCTTTTTAGTCCGAGCATCTCACGAAATATTCGCACGAATGCGCATCTGTACTCAGACGTCATGTAATAGCGTCCAACTGCACACTCTTTTAAGCTGAACCGTCTCACTCCTGGTGGTGATTTGGTATCCTTATTTGCCGTTTCCTCGATGGTTTGATCCGCCGGTATCCTCCCGAATGAGCTGTCGGGTCCAATTTGCACAGAAAAGCATCCCCTTTGGAAATTATAAACGTCTGGATGAGTATCAACTAGCATAGACATTTCAGCATACTAAACTGGTAAGTATCGTGCATAATTGACATTGTCATAGGCAAAGCCCCATGGAATCATTCGTCTAACAGCTGCCATATGAAGATCCCAGTCACCCTCTCGAGTTGCCCTTATCAATGCTCGCATTATGTCCCCGACCATGTTCAGATATGACATCCAGAATCTTGACATCACGCCATTTGACTGTCTGAGATAAGCCAGAAACTGTCCAAACATATCCAATGTCCTTTTCACAGGCTCACTATCTAGTACACTTTGAAAACTAGCGCTATCTGTGTCAGTGTTCATTTGATATAGAGTGTTCAAAAAGCATTCAATCCGTGTTCCCTCTAAAGGCAGTCGACGTAAATATCTCCGTAATAATTATATTACGTCGACACGAGTTCATGTAAAAACCCATTTCCAGAACAATGGGCTTCCCCAATATCGTGACGTCATACTGATGTCGCAGACATTCCAAATAAGGAATAATTTATGCGCGTCAATCAATTTTAGTAAACAGAGAACAGAAAGTAATGCGTGCTTCCGGAATCATGGCGCCGGTACGGACACCTGTCAAATCTATTAATAAAGGTGAAATTAAATCATGTGTGCTTTGCGACTATTCATTTGAAGGAACTCGGGGCCCCCGGTGGTCCAGTCGGTATAGTGGTGCATTACGCCGTCATAGGCCGTCCAGCGCTGACGAAACTGGTTCGAACCCCGTCATAGGGAGGGTGACCGGAATCGTGTATCTGGGCAAGTTTGTCAGTTGTTTTCCGGGGGTTGGTGGTTTCTACACGCAGTGGAACAATTTCCCGGTGAAATTAAGCCTCTGCGTGGTCTTTCCTCCACCCGTAAAATTGACGTGTGTGGCATAGCGGCTAGAACGACGATAAACCCTAATAAACAAACAAACTTTGAAGGAACTCATGTTACGAGAGGCCGATCACGATGTTAACCCATCCCTTGGCGATAAAAATTTAATATGATCGGATAAATGAGAGTTTTGGTGTTGAATTATAGAGTATTCTGTTATGTACTATTATAGACAAATGTACATAACACAAATTATTGGAATTTATGGGTCACTGGCATTTATATAAGAGAATGCACTGGTACAGGATCTGCAATGCTACACCGTCACAGCCAGCAAGCCCGTGTGTTAAATGTGTAGTTGTGACCTGGACATGGAATACTTGGGGTTAAGAGAGTCCAATTTAAGTTTACAATTATAATGTGTCCTAGTATACAGATAAGCAACCTCACCACTGACCCATTAATATCAATTATATAGCAGAACTGTAAAAAAAAATAACAGGAATTGTTTATGTTGAACACTGACCTCTCTATTAAACCAATAACAATTATGATATCAGACCATCTGAAGATATAACTCTGCAGCACAGATGTCCAAGTCTACTGTTAATATCATGTGATGTTTATTGTTGAATCTTTATTTTAAATTAGATACCATAGCCTTCTTTATCAGATTATTTGCACATTGGCATAAGAGACATCAGAAAATAATACAGCCTTATCAATAGCTAAGTAGTCCAAGGCAATTGGTGAATTGGATTTAATGTTGCTCCAAACATATTTACCAGTACATAACACAAGACTTTTGACCGATTTAATAGAATTTGGTGTGGTGATTCGGGATACCCTTGGCAGAGTTATAATGGTGTTAGTTTTTTTTAACTTTAAAAAAGGGTATTTTTAATTATTTAAACAAATTATAGGGACACATTGAAAATCTTTTTATCAACTTGTATCATAATCATCAATATCTAAATGAAGACTTCCGGTGCGCAGTTACAGCTAAAATGCCGCAAAAAAGTTGCTCTGAAAAAATTAATAATTTGATAGTATTAAACTAAGATCGCGGTAAACAAAGGAAATCTTCGACAGATAAAAGATCGTCGGTGCAATAGAGATGAAGTTAGAAGTATTTCCGGCATTGAGCTGTAATCTAATGACTTTTGTCAGTAAGTAATCTACCGAAGTGACCGCCCTGTGGCAGCCATATTGGATTTTCGTAAACAAAAAATCAAAACAATAACAAATGACGAAGCCAAAGAAAAGAAAGAAGAACGCTAAAAACGATTCACAAAATTCAACATTAAATAGCGAAGACAGTCTTAATCCTTCACCAAAAAAACAATTAACAATGCAAGACTTTATAAACAACAAACCAGAGAATGAACCCCCATCGCCGATTCTTGGAAATATCCCACGTCAGATAACAGAACTTATTCAACGAGTGAATGCCCTATCTGACTCTTCAAAACAAAATCATGAGCACTATTCTACCGAACAAAAGTCACAACTTGTTGAATTCGGGAAAATAGTGAGTACTTTCAAAACTGAGATCATGGATATGTTCAATAAGAAAATTACAACAATGGAGAAGAAAATCATAAACATGGAACAGGAACAAGTTAAAATGGCAAAACATGTTGAAGTAAAACAAAGAGAATGGAATGAAGAGCGGGAAATATATAAATATAAACTGAATGATTTAGAACAGCAGGGGAGAAAAGATAGTGTGAGGATATTTGGCATCAAAGAGGTGAGTGGAAGAGAAACACGACATGACTGTGATAAAGAGGCCATGTGTATCTTTAACGACAAATTAAAACTAAATTTCCACCCAGCAGTTATTTCAATAGCTCATAGGATTGGAAGGAAAGTGGAGGAAAATAGACAGGATGGACAAAAGCCTCGAGGCCCTCGACCAATTATAGTGAAGTTTTCTTCCAGGAGCCCCAAATTGGATGTGATAGAGAGCAGGAAACAACTGAAAGGGTCAGGCTTCACTATTGTTGAGGATGCAACTCAATTAAACTATGAACTGCTCAAGAAAGCTTACAAAGCAGACACAATCTCCAATTCTTGGATTACAAATGGCAAATTATTTGCCAAGAAAACAAATGGTGCAATTGTAAAATTTATTACTGATGCAGATCTTGATGAAATTATCAAGGGATAAACCCTTAAAATCTACAATGAATATGTTTGTAAATATCTTTTGAATGTTATATAATTGGACAGCCCCCACTGTTGAATATCATTGTTGTAAACACTGACATGAATATGCTAAACCACTCTACCATATAGCAGTAAAAACCCTGATTTCAACACATGTTATGGTTGAAAGAACAAATCCTGTGTCAGATACCACCATGCATATCCACTCAATATGATGGGTTCAATTAAACAACCCATTATAAAGCTATATCTGGGATTTGCACGGGGGTACTTGACCAAGACTGGACTTTAACCACTTATAGTCTGATAGTATAATACCACACAGTAAATTCAAAATTGAAATTATTTTCCAAAAAGCTTATGTGCACTCGTATAAGCATGTTTGTTAAGTAAATACCATTACATACCTAACTTCAGTACATAGTCCATTCAAAATCCATTTAATAGAATATGAACATCAAGAAATATTGTAATTCAATCACCATACATAACTTTCCCAAGCAGTGTTTTGTCGACGCGGACTCAAAATGCCAAAATATCAATATCGAAGATATGGGTCAATCTAGTAATTTGACCTCTTATTCACTGTCTGCATGATGTCTGGCATGAGAACAGCCAACTCACCTATCATAATAACAATATGACTTACTCAGTCTATCAAATGTAACAAAATCTAGAGCACCACGTGGTCACAAATGGAATGCAGTATTATCGATTTTTCTGATATTCTATTTTTATATTTTAGCCCCGATACAACTTTAAAATAGAGAGAGTAAGGTTATAGGATACGCGTATGTTCCAGACTAACTTATGAATATCCATGTTCTTCCTAAATCCGTAACTTTACCTATCTAATTAAGATAGAATAATTATAGTGGTCCTTAAGTTAAGTAATACATGAGTAAATTACATTTGAAGATATTTTCAAAATTTCAAAAAATCTTTCTTCGATTTCTCGTATGTAGTTTCATGACTCCAAAGAAATATGATCAGGTGACTGTAATAACACATACACAATGTTGAACCGGACCCAGGGCGGTCGCTCATAACCTCAACCATGGAGGTTTCGTATCGGATTTCACTTAATTTTGTTTTGTTTTTGTTATATATTCAGTATGTTTGTATGTCAGTATGCATGATCTGTATGGTTGATTCTTATTCCAGTGACGTAATATATTATTGTGCTGTATTTTCTAAATATATAATCATGATCTCCTATGTACTTCTATGTCGATGTTTCGGTAGTCTGCATGCTAGTTGTCGATTATGTCTATAAAGATACTGTCTTCAAATTGCCGAGGTCTCAATCAGTCAGAGAAACGACGCGATGTGTTCCGATATTTACGAGCACAAAATGCCTCAATATACTGTCTACAAGACACACATTTCACAAAAGATATGGAAAGATACATTTCTTCAGAATGGGGTTTCAAAACAATATTGGCACCCTTCTCATCGCAATCGCGTGGTGTGGCAATTCTATTTAGCCAGAACTTCGACTTTCAAATACACAATTCTATCAAAGATGAATCTGGAAACTTTATAATAATCGATGTAACCGTAGACAAATTGAGAATGACTTTAGTTAACATATATGACCCAAACGAAGATAACCCTGAATTTTACAAACAGCTGAAAACTAAGATTATTAACATGGGTAACACCCAAATAATAATATGTGGTGATTGGAATATGGTACAAAATCAGTCCGCTGATACTTTAAATTATAAACATATTAACAATCCCTGGGCTAAAGAAGCGTTGGGCGACCTTGTCGACAGACTCGAACTGGTGGATGCTTGGAGAGTTAACAACAAAGACAAAAAACGATATACATGGAGAAAAAAATCTCTAATAAAAATGGCTAGACTAGATTACTTTATGATATCTGAAGATCTTCTAAGCTTAGTTGGCACAGGGACCGATATATTACCAGGATACCGCTGATCATTCCATAATATCACTCACATTGAAACTAAATACAATTGTGAGAGGTCGAGGTTATTGGAAATTTAACACCTCCTTACTTCGTGACAATGAATATGCAGTATTAGTACATTCTATTATAGAAAGAAATAAACTAAGATACGATTATAAACTGAATATACGTGAAGAAAATACAAGTAATGTTACTTGTAAAATTAGTAAACGCCCATTTTTAGACACCCTCTTATTGGACATGAGGTGAAACAATAAATTTCGCAGCAAAACGAAAAAGAGAACGCAAAAAGAAAGAGGACGAATTAAACAAAACTAAAGTAAAATTGGAAACAACGGTCGATAACATGGACCAATGTTTAACAGAAAGAGATGAATTATTGGAAAAATTACAAAAAATAGACTCGGAGCTCTATGAAATTAGAAAAGAAGACACGAGGGGGGCAATGATAAGATCTAGAGCCAGGTGGATTGAAAACGGAGAAAAAACCACAAAATATTTCTTGAATCTCGAAAAGCGCAATTTCATTTCTAAAACTCTATCGATGCTCACCGATTCCACTGGTAAAAACATTGATAATCAGTCCGACATAATGAACGAAGCAAGAACATTTTACAGTACTTTATATGCATCTAAAAAATTAAACGATTTTGATATTAGCACTATCCTCAGTGAAGAAACTTATCCAGTATTAACAAACGATACTGCAAATAGCATAGAAGGGCCAATAACTCTAAACGAACTAACAAACGCATTGAAAAGATCACAAAATGATAAGAACAGCGGTCTGGATGGATTTCCGTATGAGTTCTGGAATTTTGTTTGGCAAAACTTAGGTCTAATTCTTAGTGAGTCCCTTCGTGAAGCATTTGATACTGGTGAATTATCCATAACCCAAAAACAAGGACTTATTACCCTTCTTCCGAAAAAAGATAAAGAGAGACATCTTTTAAAGAACTGGCGTCCGATAACTCTGTTAAATATAACATATAAACTAGCTTCCTCTTGTATAGCTGAACGAATGAAAAATGTTCTACCCGATATAATCAGCGCTGATCAAACTGGTTTCTTAAACAATCGGTATATTGGAGACAACACTAGATTAATTTATGATATTATCCATAAGACAAAATTAGCTGATAAACCTGGTCTTCTGCTCCTGCTAGATTTTGAAAAGGCATTTGACTCAATATCATGGAAATTACTAAATAAATGCCTTGACCTTTTTAACTTTGGTGATGACATAAAAAAATGGATTTATACTTTCTACACAAATATCAACTCATCTATTCTGATAAATGGACATATATCTCAGAGTTTCCAACTATACCGTGGCTGTCGGCAGGGTGACCCAATTTCGCCTTATATTTTTCTGATATGCGCAGAAATCTTAGCTATCATGATTAAATCTAATAAACGCATCAAAGGTATAAACCTCGGCAATTTTGAATACAAAATCACACAGTATGCAGACGACACAACTCTCATTTTAGACGGCAGAGAAGAAAGCCTAAGGGAAGTATACAATGTATTAACACTGTTCGCAAATCTTTCCGGTTTAAAAATTAACCCTAGCAAGTGTCAGGCATCGTGGATAGGTAGTTATACTGGGCGTAGAGATGGTATATGCTCAGATCTTGGTATCAGATTTGATAGCTCATTTGATCTTCTAGGTATTCATTTTGATACACATCTTGACAAAATGAAAATCAACTACGATACAAAATTTGCTGATGTGAAACGACTGATTGAGACATGGAAACACCGATTACTGACACCTATTGGTCGAATAACTGTAATAAAATCACTTATACTCCCAAAATTAACACACCTTTTCGTGTCACTTCCAAATCCCGATAAAACATTTATGAAAAAATTGGACACTATGCTCTATAATTATCTATGGAATTCAAAACGTGATCGAGTGAAACGCAAAGTTGTATGCCAAGATTACAAAAACGGTGGCTTGAAAATGGTTAATGTCAATAATTTTATGCTGTCAATGAAAATAACTTGGGTGAGACGCCTCATAACAAAGAGCGCCAAGTGGCTGCCCCTCACAGATATTACCCCATTCTACCCAATAACTTCATCACTTTGCTTAAAAATTCGCGGGGAGGACAAGATTTTTACAAAACTTTGAACGATTCTCAAATTATGACTAAAGCGCGCACAAAATGGCAATCACAGTTTCCTGATATGGGAAGTACATTATTTACATATGATAAACTACCCTTTCTCACGACGCCTGACACCAAGCTACAATGGCTACAATTCCGAATAAATTCTAGAATATTATCAACTAATAACTTTCTACACATTTCTAATATAAGACAAGATGGCAAATGTGATAGGTGTAAAAGTGAAAAGGAAGATATCAACCACATTTTTTGGGATTGTTGTCATGTGCAGACATTTATTAGAGATATCTGTAATTGGGGTAAAAATAATGATATAAATCTTTATCCCACAAATATGACGATGATTCTTGGCACACCACCCATTAGTAAAAACTATACTACAAACTTGCTCTGGCTCCTAATTAAACAATATATATATCGGTCTAAATTTAAACCAATCACTTTGTCTGTTAATGTTTTCCTCAACGAGTTGGCATATAGATACGATTGCGAAAAATATACAGCACGATGTCAATCGAAACTTTCAGAATTCTTGAAAAACTGGTTCATTATAGAAAAAGCTTTAAACAAACAGGCGACTTAATAGAAATTTCGACAAAGTTACTTTAATATTTGAGACTCCTATCGATTATCACGCAGTCAGTTAAAGCATATAATATCTACCACCATCTCCACGATAGCCTCTATGTTGAGAGTTGAGTCCATCCGAAACATCCGACATATTTATAATACATTTACTATATATATACTAAGCATATGCATATATTTATGTATTGTATAACTTTATACCACTGGTGTGCGAATGCTGTGAGCCAGGCGAGTGCGTGCAGTAAGAAAGAGATATGTGTGAACGCGAGGAATGCCGTATCTGTATACACTTATCAATGCTATTGAACATTCTGTATTTGACATTCCTCAATGTGATTGTTTCTTCAATAAACATTTAAAAAAAAAAATATATATATATATCTAAATGAAAACAAATGACAATATCAATGACATTTTTATTATTATTATAAAAGTTGAAAATAAAGTTTTTTTAAAGTTTTTTTTTCAAAGTTTTTTTTCGAAAAAGGGTCATAACTCCTTTAAAATAAATCAGACCAAACCCATATTCGAATTAGATCTGTATTTTGGGCTGTGAAACTCACATACCAAATTTGGTTCCAATCAGATAAAAATGTTTGAGTTATGGCAGAATGCGTTAATTCTAAGTTGAAAAAGGGCCATAACTCTGTAACAAAATCTCGGATCAAACCCAAATTCGAACTCGATCTGTATTTTGGGCTGAGAAACACATATACAATTTGGTTTCGATCGGATAGAAAATGTTTGAGTTATCGCATTACTCGTAAATTGTCGACGGACAGACAGACCGGCAAACGACGAGTGGTCAATCCGGTCAACGACACTGTTTACCATACTATGGTATGGGTAAACATAACAAGACAGTCAATGACTGGAGACGCTCACCAAACTGTGAAGACTAGGAAGAATGGGACTCGGAAGACCACAAGAGTTAGTATTTGTCAAATTCACTTAAAAACAAGTAGTCCTAAAGAGGGGCATAGCCTAGAGGGTCTCCGTTGAGCAGCGGGGTGTCCACCTTGAAATATGGTCCAGATCCCCCACCCCACATAGTTCATAGTCTGCTCCTTCTCAACTGAAGCAAACACACTCCCAAGTTCGTAAAATTCCTTTGCACATGTTGGAATTTTACAACTGATACTTCAAGCTTTCCTAAAAGTGGCAAAGTTACAACCTGACATGCTCCCCCTTTTAAATGGTGGACCCCATTCAAACAAATTTTGATCCCAACTCTCCATAGGCCATATTCACCAAATGCCATTTCTTGATTGGTCGAACCCATTTTAACAAATATGTAACCCAGTCCCAAGTAACACAAGGACCCTCCATAATGGTTACTACATGTAGGCTAAATAGGACTGATGGCGCTTGAGGAGCACCATTTTAAGAATTACATTGGGGGAAGAGTTAACCCAGTCACCAAAGGACTCTCTATACCAAAATGTATACCAAATATGCCAAATGGTTCTTGAGATGTTTTAAAAATAAATAACTGATGAGGGAAATAATTGTCATTGGCTCTGACCAATTCTGAATCAAATCTAAATCCTAGTCACCCATACCAAATATAAGCTGAATAGGCAGGATGGTATTTGATAGACATTTTAAGAATTACAACGGATGGACAAGTTACGTCCCTGGCTCCGCCCTTATTTGACCAGGTGACATCATTTTAACACATCTGTATCACCCAAAAACCTTCCATACCAATTATAAGTTAAATAGCCCCCGACGATTCTTGAGATGTTTTAAGAATTACTATGGATGGAAAGAGTTAGGTCCCTAGATTCTTGAGATGTTTTAAGGATTGCTATGGATGGAAAGAGTTAGGTCCCTTGCTATGCCACTTTTTTGACCATGTGACCCCCATTTGAACAGAACTGAATCCCAGCCACCTAAGGACCATCCACACAAAATATGTCTCAATTCTTCATCTCAGGTAAGCTAAGAAAAATGCCCCTTTCTCATCCAGTTTCCCATATGTAATCGCCTGAGAAAACAGGTATTTAGTTTTACTAACTGTCAGATTAATCATTCACACTTGGCCTTGGGAGTGGAGTTTGTTATCATAAGCAGGGTCATTTATATACAAACTCTCTAACAGGCAGAGAAATTTAGGCTATTAATCAAAGCTGTCATTCCAAACAGATTTTGTTAACACTGCCATTTCATTTATTACTTTATAATCAATGTGACTTCTATATGGTTTTAGACTGATTTAAACCAAATTTGGTTGAGTCACCCTGGTGGATGTTATAATGGTGTTATTTTTTATTAAATTGAGAATTAATTACAATTAAAATAAAAAAAATTAATTTTAAAAAAAATCCATTTTTAGGGGTTTTTTGTTTTTGTTTTGTTAAATTGAACAAGGAGTTCAATGTAAAAAGTATTTTTTAGTTCAATCTAAAAAAAAATAAAAAATTAAGAGTTGTGTCCCTGGCCCCACCCACATTTGACCCAGTGACCTCATTTGAACAAATCTGAACCCTAGTCACCCAAGGATCCTTCATACCAAATATGAACCCATTTGGCCTGATGGTATTTGAGATGTTTAAAATAATTACTATGGAGGGAAAGAGTTATGGCCCTGGCTTCACAACTATTTGACCCAGAGACCTCATTTGAACAAATCTGAATGTGAGTCACCTGGGGAACATCCACACCAAATATGGTTCCAGAGGAGATGTTTAAAGAATTGTTGACAGACGGACGGACGGACGACAAGTTATGACTATAGCTCCACCGGAGACTTCGTCTCAGTTGAGCTAAACACTGGAAGATTGGAACATCGGCATTTGTTATTTCGCCGCCGATCAGAATCATGCCATTTGTCAAAAGTATTTTTCTTTAATAAAGCAACTGGTCAAAATCAATACGACTATTAAAACTAACTTTAAATCAGTGCCACATGACCGAGTTAAACGACTATTGCGTTCGCCGTATACAGATGGGCAGTGTGCAAAGAAAAATAAACATATTTCTTTGGAGCTTGAAAAAGGTTCTGAAAATATTCCTGTGGAATTCGAAACAATTAAAAGGACACCTCTAAAATCGTTCACCAACATATTGTGTGACCGAATTGAAAGTGTTAGTACGACAACTGACAGTCCGCGATTGAGACTCAGACAACTGCAAGGCATTACAACCAATATAAAGACTCCAGTGAAAGAAAAGAAAAAACCGAAAGCGAAAAAAATTCTGGAATTTGGGAGAAAAACAGATAAAATACACAGTACATGTAAAGTGAGTATTCTCCTCTTTGTATACACTGTAACTCACTGTTTATCTGGCATCATTAAAGAGGCAGTACGCACTCGGAGGCAAAAACAAATAGGAAAAATTATCTTGTTTGGAATGGATCAGTGGATAAAAATATTAAGGAAAATATATACCACCCATCAAATTCCGATTTTGTGTCCGACGCTACTATACTATATATGATCTGGCGTATATAAAAGCAAGAGGAAGAGGAATATCAGACTTACTAGCGTTAAATTTGAGACACATAATCAATATATCGCTTCAATAATATATGGTTTGTTCTATTTACGAGTGTATTAATAATAGTGAGAAACGCTCTTTATTGGCTTCATAATACAACATATAACACTACGTGTTGTGAAATGCAATTTCACAGTCGTATATCACCGACATACATTTTGTGATATTTTGGTAATTGTTCAGATATTTGACTCATGGTATATATTTTCTTTAATATTTTTAACAACTGAACTGTTCGAAACAATATTGTTTTCATTTGTTTTTGCTTCGAGTGCGTACTGCCCCTTTAAATCAATTCATAATCTTTAAAAATATGTTCACAAGATATTTATCAGGGGGATTCTGCACTCAAAGCAAAACACATTAAAAAAATAGTTGAGTGACTAAAATTATTAAGCAAACTATATATCACACACAGATCCGCAATTTCTTATTTTAGTGTTATATCAGCAACATACAGCATGCAATATTTTGGTTATTTTACAGACACGTGGTATATAGGTTCCATAATATATTTTGCCATAGAACTGTTCCAAACAAGATTATTTTTTCAAAATTGTTTCGCTTCGAGCCCGGAATGCCCCTTCAACCAAGTGTTCCAACGTTCAATTATTTGAAAAATAGCAAGATGTTCAGTAATGTGAACTCATGTTTTGTAAAAATAATAAATATAATTGATCATCACCCATGCAGACCTCACTCAGTGGAGTCAGTTCATGTGCATTTACTACTGTGTTCATTTAAGCACGTATAAAGCATTTACAATTTGACTAACTATTCCAATAATAAATAATGTATATATGTTTACAAATTACATACATGAACATGTGTGTTGTACTAATAACAATGTATTATATACACATGTATGTACGCTTGTATGCCAGAAAACAAGCTGGCAGCCTGGCACGTTTATTAATTTTAGTATTAATTTAATTGGTCATGATAGTGAAAATTCCAGCACTATTAATAATTATTAGGGGTAAATGTAAGCCAGCACGTTTATTCAGCAAGCTCGTTTCTTTGGACAGGTCTGTGAATACTAATATTTAGTTCATAACACGAATCTTTAATACACGATTCACCTGTCTGGGGAATCGGGATACTAGTACTAGTCGTTCACTTGCAAATACCAAACTATCAACTGATCAGGTTGAATAAATAAGGAAAATTGCGTCTGTTCTAAAATTAATTTTGTTGTGGAGGGGCAATAACTCTATCTCTTTAGGATGATCAAATACAATTGAAAATTTAATTTCAAATTGAATAAAATGGTCAATAGCCTATATGTCAGTAAATACTAAGTCCTTAAAGTAGTAACAAAAAAACTTATTGAGTAGGATGTTCAAATACAATTCAATCTATAATCAAACTAATAATCTATACTTTCAGATGTTTTAAAGAATGCAATTTGTGAGAGATCCTTTCTTTAAGGAGAACCTGGTATTGAAGGCACCCCTAGGTGCCACCAAAGTTGTTACATTAAAAAGATTCAAAGGAAAAAATCTAGTTCCCTAACAAGTAACAACTGAGTTTAAGTTATTAATCACCAAAAGGTAAACAAATCCAAAATATCCTTAAAGTAATAGGAAACATCTCATCCATTAGGATGATCAAAATACAATAGAAAATTTAATTTCAAATTGAATAAAATGGTCAATAGCCTATATGTCAGTAAATACTAAGTCCTTAAAGTAGTAACAAAAAATCTTATTGAGTAGGATGTTCAAATACAATTCAATCTATAATCAAACTAATAATCTATACTTTCAGATGTTTTAAAGAATGCAATTTGTGAGAGATCCTTTCTTTAAGGAGAACCTGGTATTGAAGGCACCCCTAGGGACCACCAAAGTTGTTACATTAAAAAGATTCAAAGGAAAAAAATCTTGTTTCCCTAACAAGTAACAACACATCGTCATTTATGCCGCTCACTCACAACAAAGCTTGAGCACCTGGCTGACAATAAAGACGAAATATGGACCTATTTCAATGACATCAAACAATTTGATGAAACAATGAAAAAACAGGTAAGTCTATACTAGTCAAATAATTTCAATTATGGAAAGTTTAACGATACTCAATCTAATCAGATGCTCCTAAACTAATACAGCTTTGAAGGAAGAAAAATTGAATTGAATCAATTCTTTTTAAGATTGTTATTTCTCGAAGATACGGACCAAATTGGATATTTCAAAAATTATTAGAGCCAATTTTTTTTATATTGTTGAACAAAATTCAGATAAATAAAGTATTTTTAAAGAAGACTGTCCGATCGAATAGAGTATCGTTATGTATTCACCTTGATCAATATGTAAGGTGTATACTTAACTGGAAGGTTAATCTTTCTTCCCGATTTTCTTACAGGTGTTGATGACATTGCCTCAGTCGCATTATACTCCGAAATAGAGGATATAATTGAATCTGAGGATACTCCCATTTCGATGGAAGTCATCTCAGTTTGTTCCATATCAGTGGGAGAGTATGATGCCGAAAATGTAGTTGTATACAAACTGGAGGACTGTAGCAGTCTTCTATGTTGTCTGTTAACTTGTACTCGACGTCTGCACAACCACCCCATCAACACACTCCCCACACCAGCCCCGACTGTGGAGCCAACATATTTCACTAAAGATTGTTGCTGAAAGAAGATTTTAATGTAAACTTAACTTATTTCCAATGAACTTTTAATCTTCGATACAAATCTGAAATAGGAAATCATTTCAATCTTATTTAAGTCGTTAATTATATGGAGAATATTCAACTTACAAGAATATATATTTTCCCTAATTCCTCCTCTTTCTGAAATTGAGAATATTATGGATAAATTTTCCTCGGTAAGTAAACAATCCAACAAAAACGGTTGTAATTAATAGTAAATATTGAGGCGGTTGTAGATATTATAGTTCTGGTTTCAAAAAAGTATATAGTTATATATAGTATTCCCTTTACATCAAAACCAACCTATATATTACGCAAGAGCAGACAATTTAAAAAACAAATATTAGTTGACAAATTTTGTTTTTGTCAAATAGTGGTATAAAAAACACAGGAAGTAAATAGTTATTGGAATACACAGTTACAACAGAAATCAAAGTTTTCTTAAATGGTTACAATATCCCACCACCCCCTTTCAATTTAATACTTTACTGATAAACGCTCAACAGAAATCAGATGTGTTTTTCAATGGAAGAGAGGACAACTCTATCTAGTTATCAATTTTACCTCTGATGAGAGTTTATGGATAAGTTTGAGAGCTTATTCTTAATAAACATACCAGCTGTCATTGTTGTTTCTGTGACAACTGCTTCTTGCGTTGTATCTATAATAGAAGGATATAATTAAGTTTCATGGGGGTTTCTTCTAAATCTGTTCAATGTCAATAGACAGTTTAATGGTGAATTTATCAAATATGGAGTTATCACCATCTGAATTCAATATTTTACTGATAAACTGTCAACAGAAATCAAATTGTTTTCAATGTAAGGGAAGTCAATAGCCAAGAGGTAGCATACTTGTCTCTCGTGATAGCAATCCGGGGATCGCAACCTGGTCAGGGTATTATGACAAAAATCAGAACTCGGTCAGATAACAAGTTTGTCAGGTTGAAAAGTCTCATTCGAGATCACTGAATAAAGATACAATGCAAACTTCACCCTGTTACAACACTTGTCCAGGTATGTTGTCGTGGGTACGGTACACTGTCCGATCGCGCACGGACATTAATACCTGACCCCGTGTACACGGCTCGGTGTGTGCATATTAAAGAATGCCTAGGGGTCACCACAGGGTTATAAAGTTATTAGATCATGATAACACCTGGACCAGTGCGTCTACAGCCATAATTGGTTCATGTATTGTAATATCTATAGATACAATGTAAGGAAGTGCAACTCTATATAGTTATCACCCTCTGAATTTGATAATACTGATTTGGAACTTAACAAAAGATATGTCATTCGTTCATCACGCCGAATAAGTTTGAGAGCTTCTTCTAGAAAAGAAATTAATTTTCAATTTAGGAATAGTTTGCTTGTACCTTTTTATTTTATTTCACCACTCCATTGTTGATGATATGCTCTCCTCAATGGGTGTTTAAGAAATGATATTCTAACATTTTCTCCAACATTATATTTGATTGGAACTGTTTTTAGTTTTTTCACATCTTTAATATACATTTGTGCCCATGCATTAGCTTGATTTTCTTTATCAATTTCGGTTGGAGATATATATCCTAATGTTTTATGTGGGGTTGTATTATAACTCTCTACTAAATTTTGTAATATTTCAATATATCTATATGTTCTGTTTTTGTAGAAATACATATACATTTCAGTTTTCATAGTTCTGTTTACTCTTTCGGCAACACTCGCCTTTACTTCGTTTGCTGTTGTAATTTTTTCTTTATTAAATAAGTTTTTTATCAATTGATTGCTAAATGCAGTGCCTTTATCTGCACGGATAGTTTTTTGACGTCTTGGTGTGGTATTGAAAAAATTTGAAGACCTTTTAATACCGATTTAGCACTTTTGTTTTTAATTTGTTGACACCATTATTATTTAAAAAAAACATCAATAAGAACAAGACTATATTGATAATAATTATTATATTGTGATAAATTTTGCATTGAGAGAAGGTCCATATCCCAAAGACTGTCCATTTCTGATACGAGCATCTTTATTCTTCTGAATTTTCTTCTAACTGGTGTCAAACTGTGAGTCCTGATTATTAAGCCATTGTTGTAAGAATTTCTTTGACATCTTTGGTGTATCCTTATGCTGAATAACTTCTGACACATTGTAGTATATTGTTTTTAAGAAATCCTCTTCATCAGTTTCTTCTAAATTCGTTCCAGTATGTGTTGAACTTGTTGGCGCCATTGTTGTTTTGGAATATTATATTCAATCCAATCTTTATCTGGAAGGAAAGTCTGTATTGCAATATAATATTCCTGATCGATATTCAGTTTTAAAATGATTCTACAAGTTCTTTCACATCAGTTTCATTAAAGACATCATCATAGAATAACATTATCTTTTCTATTGGTGAGGACTGACTAGCTTTGTCGTTTTTACATCCATAACAAGTTCTTTCACTAAGTTGGTTCATTTTACAACACAATTGTCCAGCGTGGTAACTAAATAGTTGTTGTGTTATATATTGATAACTGTTGTTTTGTTCCACAGCATCATTACTCATTTCTTACAGTTTAGATATCTGTAAATATAATCAACACTGTATTGATTTTGACACAGATTGTTCCATGTATTTATATCGAAGGATATAGATTTAGATCCTCTTTGTAGGAATATATTCTTTCTATTTTTCTTCATAATAATAAAGGTTTGTTTGTCAATCTCGATAAATATTTCTTTTTCTTCAGATTGATCAATTTTAAATTTTTGTTGATCCAGTGGTGCTTGTGTCATATTGTAGAATAAATTTATATTAATTCTGCGGATATATCATGTGACTGTGGGGATATATCATGTGACTTATAAAGAACCACAACAGATTTGATTATTTAAAAATAAATAATATAATATTTAATATAGTATTTTTATATTTAGCCTGTAAATTATATAGTTATAGTATATGACTATATAGTAATGATTAAAAAATAAGTTGTCTGACCCTTGTTTGTTGGACCTTATTGCAGTTTTGACTAACATAATTCCTGGACATTGATCCTCTTTTGACCTATATTTGATAAAGTGGATATTCATAGTTTACAATATGAGTGCATGGGTTTTATATATTGTTTGACCATGACCTATTATCATAGGTCAGTGTGGTGTGTGAAACATATCAGCTGCTATAAGATAACCTTATTGTTTGACCCCTGATATAGATTATAATCCCCCTTTCACCTGTATTTAAAAAGGTGATCCCCATACTTTACTATGATTGGTTGAATATATCTGACTTCTTTCAGCTGTTATTTCTCAGCTATATTTCATATCCCTAATACATAACATTTCTGGTCTGCTGCATTGTGGACAGTTCAAAAAAATTTCTTTTGAATTTTGTAAGTCTTTGGTTTTAATTTAAATTGATTGAAATAAAGTTGTTATAGGATAGGTCCTGATATTCCTTTATAAAATGATAGTAATAACCCATATTCTTTAAGCTCTTTGCATTCGAGTAAAATTCTGCATAAACTTTGCCAGTTTGTATTCTGTGATTTTCTGGAGATATCCAATGACAACATACGGGACCGCACCTAACTATATTGCAGCCGGCAGTACTTTGCTCTCGGGGGAATTGTAGCTGCCCACTTGTAATAGCTCTCCCAAGTCACTGTCAGCAAAAACCCCAGCGTCGTTGTTTCTTCCAAATGAGCCGACGTCGATTGTAAGAAATTGCAGGTTGGCATCCATGAGGGCCATGAGATTGATGGAGAATATTTTCTTATAATTATATCAAAATTCGCACTTATTAGCTCCCATTCCTCGGTTGTTGTTGGGAGCTGCATATACATCTCAGCCATTCGATTCCATGTGGCTTTGCATACTTCTCTCACTACGCCAGATATGGTGCTTTCGCCACAGGGAAATTGGTAACTCGGTGAACGAAACGACTCCCCAGAGGTTAGGTATTTGGAATATAAAATTAATACAAAAATTCCAAAAAAGACAACGACAAGATATGCTCTATTCATATAACAACACACATCACGTTAATTTTAAATGCATCTATTACAAATATTTTTTTCAGGGAAATGATTCGGGAGTATTTGTGAAGAAGCACACGAGTACACCGCACGACAAGGCACACCAACAACGAGCCTCCTCTTGTGACATCCCCAAAATAAAGACAACCCGGAAGAGGTGGAAAAAGTCCGGAGATGCCATGGGAGATGCATTGGCTGATTATGTCAAACACGTACCAGTGTAGTTGATAAAACTAAACAATTGCAACCAGAACACCAATCGGCGGAAGATGCATTCTTTGGCAGTTGTAAAATTAGGATGAAGGATCTAAGCAAGGATAATAAATCTATATTAATGTTGCAGATTTCACAATTATTGTTCAATGCTGAAAATCCGCATCTACCACATCAGTCTATAACTCCTCTACCAGTCATGATGACCCCACCACAGTCATCCCCATATTTTGCACAACACCCGAGACCAAGTTACCAATTCAACCAACCAACCTCGAATACTTTTGGGAGCCCGATTTTCGTTCCGGCTTCAGCAGAACTGAATCACCCGTTGCTGATATATTGTCCCAGGTAATGGGCGTGATTGACAATGACAATCAGGCATGAAACTCTGTCTTCTAGCAAGTGATGTGTCATGTTTAATGTTAACACTAGTTATTGTTCGAAAGGACAATTAACATTTCAACGTTATTGTTTTGTATTATATTACATATGTCAGTGATAAGATTCACTAATAACATTTCATAGTTGATAAAATTATGTCTCAAACATATTGCCAGTCGTTGTCTTGGAGATATTTGTTCCCTGGCGACATATTTCTTCTGCAGGTCGTCTCCCAGTAAGTGACGTACCTGAACAAATTGTTCCCTGGTGAGTCTAAAATATTCTCTTCGTCGCTATATAGTTCTGGCATTAGTATGGAAAACACCTTTTTCTTGCCGTTGGATGTTGATGTTGTTGTATCTTTGGAAATTAGTGTTCTTTTGGGAGTTCTACCGGAATTGTCGTCGACTCCGGAGCAGAGAGGCACAACCCCGGAGCATCCAGACGCTGCGATGTTAGTTCCCTTTCCGTGGACCTCCCACAACACCACGTGACCGAAAGCCAGGAATCAGTCTAAGCTGAATAAAGAATCTAAATGTCATCAAGAATCTACTGTCTTCTATTGTTTCTTCTGTCGTTGTGTTTTCGCCATTAACAAAAGGTATGTTTAATGCATGTATAAATAATATTGTTCATTGATACATAAATTTCATATCGGATCTATGCCAAAGATTAAATAATGTTATGCACACACATCCGTCTATTCTTTCGTTTATTTATTAACCTCCTATGGTAATGATACACAGCAACGATCACTAACAATTCCTCCTCCGGTATATCCACGGTGAAGTGACTGAAACGATCACTATCGGACAACGTTCGCGTGACCCCAACGGAACGATAACGCAAACATGTGTGGGTACTTTCGCACGACGAACGGATCCGATGAACGGATCCCATTATTTTCGCTAACGCACACGCAAGCATGTGTGGCTAGCTAAATATCTAATGTATATAATATTGACTTTCGCAATGGGTTGCATGGTCCAACTCTCGTCCAATCTGTGAAAGTGTCTATCTTAATGGGGAAAACGGCGACGGAGAAGCATAGACATAAAGAGCGTAATACGTAAATGTTCTGATATAAAGAGCGCGTCCTGTGCCACGTATAACTGTTCTGCGGTTACTATTGGACGAGACTTGTCACGTCAGAGATACTGGCTGTGATAAATAAAGAGCGTTTCGCATATGTTTATGAATATAAAGAGCGTTATGTGTGACACGTATAACTTGCAGAGTTGTTACTCCTGTATCAGACCGTGTCACATCATCGTGGTGGTCTTCCTGACTCCATGGTCGCAGTCTTCTCAGTCTCCATGGTCATTGAGTCTTTCTTATATTAGAATCCCGAATACGTCTAAAGACATTGGTATGAATCCCGAATCTAACGGGGGAAAGTGAATCACACGTACAATATATGGGCAGGGTGTCCCCCGTACAGTGTTTGTCAACTAGTAGTTTCGCTTGAAATCAATTTACCGAACTTTGTGGATACACATACAAATTTCGGCGACCATATCTTTATGTTCATTATATTGACTTTTGCAATGGGTTGTATCACAGTGGTGCAAGATCGGTGGAGAAAACGGTGACGAAAACGGTGTAGATTATCCAATATGGCGGAGGATGTATGTTTTGATGAGTATGTGCGTTGTAAATCGAGGTATTAGAGGTATATTTCGGACAGTAGTAACCGCACATTTCCGCAACTTAACTGGCTATAAATTGGCGGTTAGGGGGTGCATAATAATTGACGATTTTCTTCACTGTTACCGTTAGAAACAGTTTCGAATCCAATATTCATGAAATTTCTAGCATTTGAGGTGGAATTGAATTGCTATTTTACCGTATTATTCGGTCAGGATGTTGTTAATGGCCACGAAACGTCACCGGACTGTATATTTGATGTTTCTAGATACACAGGATTAAGTTACTTCGCATGATCACCTTCAAAATCGATTGAATTACATCAATACAAACAACCATTTTTGGCGGTGCAGATGAATGTTTATGACGGTGTAGAATGTTGCCTGGTTACGGCGAATAGCAATAAGTAATGATGGGGTAGATTAAATACACGATGGTGTAGATGATATCTAGACTTGGTGGTGTTGAGGAAAATCGTGATATACTAATACAAATGGCCATAATCGAAAGCTGTCATCTTCATCCAGTTCTCAAGACATAGCAGATGTGCTAGGTGTATCCGCGATCCGGCTCAGGTATGTACATGGATGTCGTGTCTTATCAGATTTCTACACCACAGTAGCTATTCCCGCCTGTCTAATATAAATGACGTGATGTCACTTGTCTAATAATGACCATTAATTTGGAGAACACGAAAAATATCTTTTCTTTCATATTCTGGTAAATAAATTGAGAGAGAAAATTGTTCATTGGGATGGATACCAGTGTCATGTTTCGGAAAACCATACAACCCATAATATTTGTTTGACGACTGTGCGTTAGTATGGGAATATGTTCGAAATTGAAATAGTGAAACAAGCAGAAAACCAAATTATATAATTGCCTCATAAAAAGTCATATTTGACCCCGACATTGAGATAATCTACAGGGGAATGCGTAGTACAATAGGTAGATATATTTCATGAAAAATTACCGGTTAATGCTCGATTAGATATGCATAACAAACCACTCCAAACACCACTAGGATGTGTGATCTTAATGTAAATATAAACTCCACACTAAGATATTTTGGTCCCAAATTTGTAATATTCCATGATAACGTATGTTTGGTGAATCAACTGAAGCTCTAGTCGAATGTCACATGGCATTCTTCTTAAAAATGATGCCTTAGCTACAATTAATAGACATACTGTATAATTTAAAGCATTGCAGGGGTAATCAACTCGATTTAGGAGAGCTCACACATCTCAAACGAAAACTTAAAAATGGAAAAGTGTCACAGCCAGAGGAGCCAGCGAGAAACCCATATTTCCTGTGAGAGAATTTTACCGTGTCCATGCAGGAATAAAAACTATTTGCAGACATCAGGCGGGGATTAAACGTTCAGATATATAAAGAATAAACACACGATATGTAAAATATCTGTAGCCCTTCCTGTTTTCCCCAACTCATCGGAAAGAATAGTTACTCGTGCAATTCGTGAATTCTTCTAAGGCTTATTTCGTTCCCCGTATAAGGCATGACATATTAATACAATAAGCATTGGCACTGAGTCGCGGCCATATTGGATCCATCCAGCCCCGTTCCGTTTAGTGCTACGTACAATGTCAAAGTTCTGGAGTAGCATGCCATCTGACATGAAGCACTAAAACAACAGAACGGGTCTGGGTTGATGGTCTCGACTCAGTGACAAGGCTTATACAATTACAGGCTATGGGTATTTTTGTGACAACTTCCCCGTTATTGAATAAAGATCGACTATCGAAGTATAAACAAAGTAGACCCTGCCTCTTTATTCAGTAACACACAACATATATACAAAACATATATATATATTTACTCTTAAAATGATACATTCCAATCTTCAAAACATAATAACAACATATATGTTTGTATAGTTTTTCCGCAGCTGCGGCATCGATGAAGGACGTCCTTAAGTGTCGTGTACAGCTTTCGTGTGATTTCTTAAGATATCTTTCCTGGTAAATACAGAACGGCATTTATCACATGTGTGCCACTTTCCAATTTGGTGACTTTCTATGTTGATTCAAGGCGTACTCACGAGAAAAAATTTGGGGCATTTGTCGCATTCAAATTTAGATCCATCACCGTGCTTTGCACCATGTGCAAGCAACAAATGTTTCTCATTAAACTTTTGGCCACCATCACGCACCACACGGGAGTGGTTTTATGAATTTGTGTGTGTGTATTCTCCTGCTTTTTCATGTTGAAGGAATTTGCACAATATGCACACACATGTCTAAATCGCTTGTCCGAGTCCGATTATTGACCACTCGTTGTCTGAGACGTTGAGCCTGATTCTTCGTTGAAGGATTCTTACATTGCTTCAATTCTGAAATAAAAAAAAAACAAAGAAACAATCACAAGTGAGGTTATAGAGAGCAAGGTTCAATATATGTATACAAAACATGGCGAAAGAGTCCAAATAAGGTCCCAAATTACTCTTAATAAAAATAATTTCTTATGTTTGTCATCTCTATTAAGTAGGCATATAGCTATTATAGTTATAAATTCCACTATATATAGAAGCATGGTCTTCATGACCTTCGTCCGTGATCACCGGGCACCGATACAATCCAAATGATCATATCTAGACCCTTTAATATTTTAAAATTCATTAGGTTCAACAGACTTTTCCGAGCATAAATGCAAATTGATGGTATGTTTGCTCTGTGAGCTAGACAATATAATTATGGAATCAACGTCGTGTGCCATTTAATTTATGCATAGGCCAATGTAGGTGTCAGAAGCCGAAATTGCCGTACAAAATAGCCTATACCGTATGCCTATAATGCCTGACATTGATAGTTAGGTCTACGCCCGAAATGACATCACAAACGACGTTGATTGCTTGTAATTATATCCAGGTATTTGAATTTAGAAATAATCTACACCATCATAAATATTGTACTCTACATTGTCTTCATCTACACCGCCATTTTGGAAAATAATTTCATTTTTACCAATTTAATTAGTCCTAAGTGTGATGTTAAGTATAATTCCATTATTCGTGTAACTTCATATCCTCTAGCAAACACAACCGTTAGGATTCCATCTGAATGCCGACGGATTCACAATTTATACACACAAATGTACGAATCTCGCCACTTCAAAAGGTAAACAAAAAATGTCACCACATGTTGACCTTTCTAGCACACTTAAAATACTTAATATCAATTGAACAACATGTCTAATATATTCCACACACAATTCGACTGACCGTGCAACTTTGTTGTAGTGAAATTAATTACTTAAATGGCAGAAAACATTCATTGAGTTGAACCACGTAGCTTACGCTACTTTTTTCCGTCGCCATATTGAAACTCTCCACCGATCTTGCACCACTGTGTGTATCAATACTGTGAGATCCCAACCCTCGGTATATACGTGAGTGTCTATCTAAAGGAATCACGGAACTAAATGGTTTCCCATAGGCGACAGTGTTAACGTTTCGGCCACATTCGCTGAATTGAAGCCTGCAGGCCATACCAGTGATGTTTACCCAGCTAGATTGACACCAGTTGATCACGAAAATGCAAGAAAAATCATAGGTCATGTGTTTACTTTTTAAAATAAATCCCCAAGTGTACGACAGGGCTATCTCACAGCCAAATTTGATCTGGAAAAACCCAGATCTACAACAGCTAGTTAAATACATTTCCCGCTCACAAAAATCCGTTCCCCCATTCATTCACCAGTTTAAATTATTTAGATATTATGTACAAATCAAATAAACGCGATGTCATCCTTTAATAACGTGTCGCATGTATCAGGTGAAGGTCATTCTTCAGTTACCTTCACCTTTAGGGTTCCACGGTGTACTCGCTCCCCGACTCTAGAACACATTTAGCTCCCTGATTCCTATATATATGTATATGTGTGAATAACAGCGTTTCTTATAGTATTTTATCAAAATATAGACCTTACTGAAGTCAAAAATGGATTATATCGAGCAGTAGTGGTTTATATTTCCAATATGAGGCATCCTGAAAATTAGTGTCAATCATCAAAATAAAGCCAAAAATTTTAGCTTTTTTTTCAATTTTACTAGCTAATGCATCTTGTATAACTGAAGTATGTCCTTATATACCATAATATTACTAAATTGAAGAGGAAATGTTAATATACATTTTGAGAGGGATATATTGTCCAATTTTAAACCCTTTTCATGCAGAATTTGGCAATTTATAATAAATATTTACCAAAATTAACAGAAAATAAAAATAAAAAATATTTTAATAGCAATGTAAAGCAACCATAAGTCAATTTAAATATCGAAACATTATGATACAACATCAGACACAGCCTCGGGCATTAAATTTTACCAGATGGCAGGGCATACTGTCTGTTTAACAAAGCTGCCATGACAGTTTTGCACGACAGTAACTCTAGTGGTGATGCCATCACCCCCCCCCCCCCCCGACTTGGGGTGGGGCTACGGTCCCAGATAAGGCTACTGGGTGCCGGAAAAGCTTAATTGGGTCAAATGACACATTTTCCCAATGGGGGGGGGGGGGGCTAACACTCCTCAAAATTGTGGGAGGGGGGCTTTAGACCCACTGACCCCCTAATGGTACCTGACATCCATGCAAAATTACCAGATTTATCACTTTCTTTACTATCTACAGGCGAATCCATGCGTTTCTTCTTTAAATCTGTCCAAAATGTGGTCATTATCATTTGAAAATAAGAAAATATGGAAATAACAACTTATCATGGTGAGACGTGAAATTTCGTAAAATTCAAATTTTTCTTATAGGAATCACGGAACTAAATGGTTTCCCATAGGCGACAGTGTTAACGTTTCGGCCACATTCGCTGAATTGAAGCCTGCAGGCCATACCAGTGATGTTTACCCAGCTAGATTGACACCAGTTGATCACGAAAATGCAAGAAAAATCATAGGTCATGTGTTTACTTTTTAAAATAAATCCCCAAGTGTACGACAGGGCTATCTCACAGCCAAATTTGATCTGGAAAAACCCAGATCTACAACAGCTAGTTAAATACATTTCCCGCTCACAAAAATCCGTTCCCCCATTCATTCACCAGTTTAAATTATTTAGATATTATGTACAAATCAAATAAACGCGATGTCATCCTTTAATAACGTGTCGCATGTATCAGGTGAAGGTCATTCTTCAGTTACCTTCACCTTTAGGGTTCCACGGTGTACTCGCTCCCCGACTCTAGAACACATTTAGCTCCCTGATTCCTATACGCCACAAATCGAAAATGGCGGCGAAGAACGGTAGACATAAAGAGCGTTTTTCGTAAATAATATGATATAAAGAGCGTGTTATATGCCGCATATAACTACACTGTGGTTACTATTGGACAATGCTTGCCACGTCAGTCACTGGTGGTCATAAATATCGTTTATCATATGTTTCGGATATAAAGAGCGCTTTGTGGGTGCCACATATAACTTACACAGTGGTTACTGCTGTATCGGACCGTGCCACGTCATCGTGAATGGGCCTTACTCGGAATTAGTTTGTTGCGGCTTGGGGGGTGGATGGAACGTTGTGTTCACTAGTGTTCTAAAGAACAATTTTGTAAGATAATGTTTCAATGTTGAGGGAATTAATATGACAGGGAAAGTTTGGTTAGTGAGACCTAAATAATCAGAGAATATAACCATCCCTTCCTTAAATGCAACAACGCGGCCACAGCGTTGATATTTTCATGCGTATTGGTGTATGACTTCATATCGAACCAAAGCCGGACGCTTTCGGTCGTATATAGACTATATCTGATTTTGTTACGTCACCAATTATTATGCCCCCGACTTGAAGTCGGCGGGTATATAGTCGACGTCTCCGTCCGTACGTCCGTCCGTACATACATTTTGCATTATTGTTTGTTCAGCAACCGCTAGGCAGATTTAGCTGATATTTGATATGGTGATAGAGCAGCATGGGGGAACAGCTACATTCATACATGCATGGCTCGGGATAAAGTTACAACTATCTTTTATATTGATAATAAACGCTCATTATTGCTAATTATTAGTGCATTCTTTAGTCATTTGAGATCAACGGCACCTAACCCGAAACAGTCCCCATGTCACTTGACTTTTGTGTACCAATTTTCCCACATATCTGGGTTGATAATAAATGCTCTTTATTGATCATATATTGTATTACCCCCCCCTTTTTTTAAGTTATCAGAGGTCAAATGCATCCCAAGACAATCCTGTCTTTACTAATTTTCCTACATATCATCTAAGCTGATAAGGAACTCATATTTTCTCCTTTAAGTCATCTGAGGTCAACAGCATAATTATGTCTCATGACACGCTATGGGTAAATTTATCCCTGTGTTATAATTTTTCGCCAACCAGATTGCAACTATTTTGGGTATATAATTAATGATTAAGTTATATTAATTACTAGTGCCATTTTAAGACAACTGCGTCAACGGGACATATCTAATAAGATTCCTGAGTCAAGTTATATCAAATTGTCATCTCAAATGGTTAAGCCGTTTGGTCTCTATAAGCAGACAAACATAATTTAGTTGTACTAATATAGATACTAATATACTGAAATGGTATATTTGTCATTTGCACAGATGCTCTAATAATATAAGCAGATGATGTGCAGAAGACAATCTTCACTGAGATACATGTATATCCACATGTATTGCGATCCATTCGTGTGTAGGGATGTTCAAAACTGAGTTCAACAAAAAGTTTAAGACCATTATCTGAAATATCTTTACAAATGAATCAATGGGAATCAAATAACTACTCATGATAACCTATCCACTTGCCAGTAAACCAGTTGTTCAGTTTTCAATTATAGGGCCACCATCAACACAGTTCAGGAGTGTAATAAATCCAAAATTGACGACGACTGCCAACCCTACAGACAGACGACAAGACAGTAGGGAATAAAAGTGGAGTATATTACTTGGGGAAATATATCGGAGTTGCCCAAAGGCATCCGTCTTCCAAATGTCAATGTCAATGTGTCAGAATCTACATATTCACCATAAGATGATGTTAACGTTGAAATGGAAACAACAGTTACTACTTCTCCATCAATTCCTGCAAAACTGTCAGATATTTTTTACAATTAAGAATTGGAGAAGTAACATTGATTGAATAAAACACCCGCTCACAAGCTGGTGGCACATTATGACGAATAACATTTTCTGTAGCACTTAATGTTCTAACAAAAGTAAAATCGTTAAAAAAATGTAATTGTGATACAAATGTTTGTGACACTACTTCATTAAAACAAACAATTTTCGGAAAGAAGAGGCCGCTAGAAAATATACCGGCTCTGAAGTATGGTAGGATGAGCATTGTGTCGTTCAATGAGATGTCTTCGTGTTTCGCTGACGAATCGAACACTCTTCTGATTTGATTTGGCTTCTTTGGATGATACACGTCGAAGACAGGTAAGTACCAACACTCTTCGCCATCCTTGAGTGGTGGGGCTAACTCTGCATGTCCATTCTTGAGAATTTCTTCCATAAAATGCACGAAGTGTTTTTTCTTCTGTGTGTTCTTCTGAAGGCTTCTATCCAACATTGTTGTTCGTTTCAGTTTCACACGTACCAAAACATGGGGAGGTGACACCATAACTTTGTGGATACACATACAAATACAATCTCTCCCAGAGCGCACCAGTCATACTTCCTTTCTGAATCTGTCACCGGCTGGGAACCAGCTTTTAAAACAAGTTCGGCTTTCTATATTTAGCGTTTAGTTTTCCCAACAAAATGGCGGCAACAACTCCGCAAAAAATGTTGAAAGTCGAATGTTTTGGTAAGAATTTTCACACCAAATACTCATTAGAAGGTCGGAAATGTATATCGGAACGCTTCATTAATAAACTCCGACTACTAGTTAATAATGACAGTCATGTGGACAGTTTATGTACGCCTGAATGTACTATTTGCCGTGCGTGTCATGGTGCAGTTTTGAAAGCATTCACGTTTCTCACAGAATTGAGGTCCAGTGTCGACACATTTGTCAACTTATCATCTCATACTCGTACCAAAAGATGTGCAATATTTTCACCCATAACTCAAAAATCGGTGACTATAAATGCCCAGTGTACCACTGTTACTGGTGTATCAATGGAGATGTTAAAGCCAAGTCGGCTCCCATTTGCAAGAATTGACACAGCACCAAATAAGGCAAATTCACGTATTGCAACTCCATCTACTGACAGAATTGATGAGTCCTCCTTCTGCTCTGCCATTAGTGAACAGCTGTACAACTCCAATTGGGAAAGAAAACATGCAGAAAACGGGAGCAGATCATTGTTATATTTCAACTCTTAACTGGACGCAAGAAGCAGCTGCAAGTCGTCTTGGCAAATAAAATATCTGATCCAGATGATATCATTTCAGTTATAAATGACCGGCTTCTAAATTCATGAAATAATCCATTGTTAAATGACATCAGAAGCCAAAGTTCCGCTTTAAAATCAAGAGCCATACCATTTTTTTTCCATTCTTTTAACATACAGACCAGTCAAAATTCTGAAGGCTGCAGCTGATGACTTCTTAGTTAAGATCGTGCAAGAAATGAAAGGTAAGTACAAAATTTCAACTTTAAAGCTGCTCACAAAATTTCAACTTTAAAGCTGCCTCACTTTTTAAGTCTGCCGGTTCAAATCCTGGATAAAAGCTGATGGGAGTTTTATTTTATTTTTATAAAATGCCAAATGCCAAGCCGTTATATTTGGTCATTTAATCATCACATTACTTATATACATAATAATATAGATTAAATTTCAATTTTTTCTTATTGCCTCTGACTTGGTATGGCTTGGTGTTAAGTAGTATATACATATGATCACAACAGTCTGTTGATCCGTGTCGTGATGCGACGTCACGGATAAACTCACTGCTGTGATAAAATGTTTATTTTATGATGCCCAGTTTACAATAGATACCATTTAATCTGATTTAATTAGCATTTCACTTCAGCAGTTTAATTTTCTTTCAACGGATAAATAGTCCGTCGTCGTTAATCTGCACATCTCGGCAATTTCAGCAGGAGTGTGATCTGATTTGATCCAGGGAAATCTCACTCAGTGTGATCCGACGACTTGGATTAGATCGTCAAACATTAGTGGTATTTCGGGAAGAATATTCATAGTCATATAATAAAGTATAGTATAAAGTCAATGTAACAGTAGTATCAAGTATCAAGTATTGTTTCAATTTGTTTGACCATTTGTTTTATTTCAGTACATGCTAACAATTGATCAATTCAGAAATTAAATATTGATGCCTGGAATATGAGAATTGTGTAATTACTGCATTTAATTTGAGAATGGTCTTTTTAATTCACTGATAAGCAATTATGTTACTGTTACTAGTATATGATTTCATCTACATATTTGAAAGATTGTGACATATATTTTCTGGAATTTTGCAGATTACCACAACTTATTGATGTCCTATGTGCTGTTGGGCTTCCACTATTCAAAAAGTTTGATAAAACAATGATACTTCCTCTCGCTGCATGTTACGGCATCCCCATACACAAGCGCTACAACAATCTTTCTGCGTTTTAAAGATTGATGACTGCGATATCGATCAAAGGTGGTCTGGATGAACGGGTAAATAATTTTTTTTAATTATGTTCCTAGTTTCTATTTTATTTATATTTGCTTCAAATTGATTTAAAATGTTGATGCATGGACTAAGAACCTCGGAAACTGATAAGTTATAATATTCAGGTGCTATGCAAACTGGGGAATGTAGCATTCTACTAACATTCTACTAACATCGCCGAAAATCTCAGGCAAATCGACAGTCACTGCATTTAATTAATATATAATAATGACGGTGTGTGTGGTCAATATTTGTAAAAATAACAACTTTGAACAAGATTATTCTCCATTCCTATTTGACCACCCTGCCGGAGTGTTTCACATCACTTTAAAGTTTAGTTGTGTTAATTTCAAGTTATGTTTATTTGTGTTATGTTCTTATTTGTTTCTATATCTTTCACCTTTTTTTTCTCATTTTGTTTGAGTTTTCATTTTATGTTTCTATACAAGTTCAACGCTTATTTTTCAACAGCATGTCACTGATGATATCAGCTGTTGTCTAATACATTGGCATGGAGTGAATGGCGAGGTCAGGATTAAGCAAATTCAGTTTTTAAGGGAAAGATATACATGTAAATTATCACAGCACCAGGGTATTTGTTGTATTGTTATGATTTTTGTCCAAATGTTCATGAAGCATGTATTATACATGTAAATTAATGTACATGTGAAACTTCATCTACATGTATTTTCGCATTATAAAATTGTTCTTGACTTCATCGAATTGGACCATGTGCATTAATAGAGATATAACCAGTTGTTCTGAGTATCTGAGTTTGAATTACTTACATGTATCACAAAATTTCAAACAAGTTTACTTGACTTTATGCGTTGTGCTTTGCTTGAATGCCTCCAGATAATATGTACATTTTGTAATAGTTGGAATGACACTGTTTAACCCTTCCATGAACGGAGCTTCCTCAAATTTTGCGAAAACCCTGTGTCAATGCATTTTCTTATATATGCGAGTCGCCCATATGGAGCTTCGCATTTATAAAAGAGTACAATACTATGTTGGTCTAACAATAGTTAACTTGATCTCATAAGCCAGTGCATTCTCTTATATATGCGAGATTCCCTGTGGGAGACTCCTATATATAAGAAAATATACTGACACAGGATCTTTAATGCTTCACCAGCGCAGCTCCTGTCATGAAATGGTTAAATTAAATTCAAACAGAAATAAGACTTCATTTCAGTATTTTCAGGTCGAATAGAATAAACAAATTGAAATTGAGAGCCAAACTGGTAGCTGTTCTGTACTTTGGCGGATAGATTTCCTCATACATAGTAGTTCTATAACTACACACATTATAAATGTCAGGTTATGTGTGTGACTATTTTTCAATTCTGAAGTAGCATTGTAAAGAGTGATCAGAGGCTCGATCCAAATTTTAAATATGTAAATAGTGGCCGGAGGCTATGGTCAATTTTTTAATATGTAAATAGTGGCCAGAAGCTCTGTCCAAATTAAAAAAATTGTAAATAGTGATCAGAGGCTCGGTTCAAATTTAAAATATGCAAATAGCGGCCGGAGGCTGTCCAAATTTTTAAATATGTAAATAGATGCATGAGGATCTGTTCAAATTTAAAAATGAGAATATATGTCTGAGGGTCTGTTCAAATTTTAACATATATAAATAGTGGCCGGAGACTCGATCCAAGTTTTAAAATATGTAAATAGCTGACCGGAAGCTGTTCAAATGTTTAAATATGTAAATAGAGGCTGGAGGCTCTGACCAAATTGACCCTTAATACACCTGTTGCAATGAATTGATTCGTTGCGTTTCGGAATCATTTGGCTGCTTCAATTCAAAATGAAAATTCCAGATTTGCAGTGCCCTAATAATTAGTTAGACCGTAGAGCAGATATACGTATATACTGTATAAGCATTATTTACATTAAATTTACATTAAATTTTTCAATTTTATTTTGCAGGTGACAATTTGGACGTATTTGTGCACACATCGCATATGACAACTGAAAGCAGAAATAGAGACCTCCACCTATTCACCTCAAATATTATATTTAGCAGAGTTGCTATAGTGGACACGAATGATGATAAACCAAGTGGTGAGGTCAATCTAACTGTTGATGACTTCCTTCTATCAGAAGGCAGCATGAAGCAGAAGAAGCTCCTGTGAGCTTACAAGATACTTCTTAGACGAATCATGGTGACGCTTCAGCCATTTAAGCATTTCAAGGATTTCATCCCGTCACATATACCTCATCAGTATTCAGAGAAGATGTCCAGAAAGTCTTTGGTTTACCTGCTTCCTATCCAATTTCAAAACGAGGCGAAGCACGAGAAATATTGGATGCCTATGTAAAACAACTGCAGGAATAGTACACACAAGCATATGGTGAGGAAATTTGCATATAGCAAGTCAAAACGTTATTCTGTGTGTCTGTGGCTTGTTTTTTAAAATATACTGCGTGGTGGTCAGGGAGATATCGACTGGCAAGTGTCAGTTGGAAAAGTTTGATGTACCATATGGAAATGTTCCAACCCAAGGGAGAGGGATTCAGTGGATTGTTTTTAGATATACTGATACAAGGTAGTCGGGGGGGGGTGTCAAGGTGGAAATTTCCAACAATTGGGAAAGATTGATTTACCAGATGGAAAGATTCAACCCAAATGGAGGAGAGATTCGGTGGCTTGTTTTTTAAATATACTGTTAAATGGTAGTCGGGGTGTAGGGGGAGTGTCAAGGTGGAAATTTCCAGTTTGATGTACCAAGATGGAAGTTTCAATCTAAAGGGGGTGCAAATGGAATTTTCTGAGCATGGGAGTTTGGTCTGGTTCAAGGTTGGGGTGGGTGGTTGCAATGATAAATGTCAAGATGTGCACCAAGCCCCCCCCAACAGAGACCCTCTAGCCACGTCCCTGATGATAGTTTACATTCGAATGTCCAACAACTCTTCATACATGAAACTATGATAGATATATGTGATGATCATCATGATCAATTTCATAGAAACATTTTCTGAGGACTCCTGTTAATGACTATGACACTTTCATATTGTTTTCGATGTCCCAATCATTGTATTTGGGACACAAATCTGTGTCCGTTGCGTTATGTTATAGTCACAATAGTGAAAAAGCTGATCAATATATACAAGATCGCTTAGTCATACTTCCTTTCTGACTATGTCACATTTGACCATTTCAGAGCAAAAATTACTCTATAAATAGAGATACAAATTTATTCTAATTTCAAATAATTTTTGTTTTTGCAGGCAATACAGAAGTTCTGAGAGACATACGTGTGCATGTAGGGGGTGACCAACTCACTGCAGTTCGACTGTAGGAATCAAAGCTGTTAAGATCCATTTCAACATCACCTGAGAAACGATATGATGACCTCTTTCCATTCATAACAGAACTGTGGCATGTGAAGCAAGATTTCCTTGAGGTAATGCATTTATATTAATTCTGTAATAAAGATCATGTGCCAGTGCATTCTTTTATATATACGAGTCTTCCATAGGGGGCCTTGCATAATGCATATATCAGAGAATGCACTGGTGAAGGTAATTATTGTTATGCCAATACATTCTCTTATATATGCGAGGTACGTTATGGGAGACTCGCATATATAACAGAATGCATTGGCACAGGATTTTTGAAAAATTTCAAGAATGTCCAGTCATGGATGGAAGGGATAAATAAGAAAATTAAACACAATTAAATAACACAGCCTGTTGCTGTAATTATCATACAGACAACTAAAAAACTTATATTTGTCCCCCGAAAAATTAATTTTCGGGGACTATAGAAACGGGGTCAGTCCGTCCGTCCGTCACACCTTTGAGTACCTTCATGGTGTAATCATCTCCTACATATTTCATCCTAGAGATTTGAAACTTCAGAATATTGTTGCCCATATATTGAAGATGTGCAACATGTATATAGATGACGGGGAAATTATTTTTGACGGAGTTATTAACCATTTTCGACTTAGAAAATTTAAACATTTGTTATAATTTTCTGTGTGAAGGTACCTTCATGGTGTAATCAACTCCTCCTACAGTATTGGCCGTAGATATTTAAAACTTCTGAGTATTTTTACCCTCATATTGGAGATGTGCAACATGTATATATATGACGGAATTCTTTTTTTTTACGGAATTATTAACCCTTTCGACTTAGAACATTTCAACATTTGTTTTTATTTCTTTAACAAATCAGCATCGACTTGCCACGTCGTCGACGGACACTGTGGTCAGCTGACCTTCTATTCTATGTAAAAATGACCATAACTCCGTCAAAAATCATCGGACCATGAACAAAATCAAATTTGGCCTGCATCTTTCATTTGGTCGACCCCATATTTCAGATGAATGATCTACATGGACTCAGATGAGCACTGGCCATGTACTCATGTCATGGAGCTGTATGTTATATAATCTTATAAAACTGAAATAATCTATTTTCATTCCAGAAAGCATACAAATCTCTGTATACTGAGCAGTCAGTATTGCAACCAGGTACAGTTTTTAACTTCAACCAGACAAATGTTGATGGAAAAGTGAAAGGAACATTCCAAAGCCATCATGCTTTTCTGTCAATCATCGGAGAAGCGTCAATAACTGAACAGTTTCTGGAATATTTCCAAATGGAGAAGACAGATGCTGACCCAAACCATAGTGGCCTAGATGGTGTGGCTCAAGTGAGTCATCATGGCCGTAGCATTGTCTTCAGCAATCTAATGGACAATTTTATGAAGAAATTTGGTTATGGTCGAGTTGGATTTCCCACTGGTCACTGCTGCACAGAAGAGACTAAACCTGATGAAACAGAAGAGACCAAACCCGATGAAGTATTCAATCACCAGATCCAAAGTTGTCGTTTGGTGTCTTCATCTCCTGGAATTAGCTGATACCACAAAGGAGGGCGATACATCTAGAGTGATAGTGAATCTCAAATATATCATTCCATTCTTCTATTCATATTCCAGATTGGGCCATTACATGGTAGAGTGTATGGACTATATATTTAAGGTTGAGCATGTACCCACGCCTAGAGATAAGGTGCGAGTTCTTGATGGCTCCTTTACTAATGTTCGTGGTGGCAAAGGCCACAACGTGGAGAGTGATTTAGTCGAGGAGCACTCGGTGTGCAATCAGAAAGAAATAATCAAAACTCTTGGTGCTAACAAAACTGAACAGGCGATCACCCGAGTGACAGGTGCTGCAAATACCATAACTGACATATGTCATCGATTCGACGAAAGCATACAACTTCGGCCAAAGAGCTGCCGTCATCGCAATTCCTTCTCAGAAAAAGATAGTAAAACAGTTTTCACCACTTTCAGGAAGCTTCGACCTTTCACTGAAATACCTGGAGGGAACTGTGTTGGTATAAAAAATGCCAAGGTTTCGACTCCTCTCAGTGTTGCTAACATACCCGACATGAAGAACAGAATTAATCAGATTATGCACAGAATCACTAAAAGTCTAACTGTGGTAGTAAAACAACACTTGGAAGAAACTAGAATATATGTTGAGGGAGATGGAGCTGACATTGACCTTGGCTCACTGAGGATTGAACTTTCTTATATCTGGGTTAATTTTAAAAGAGACCATCATCAAAATGTATCAGGAATGTGAGTGAAAAACTAATACCATAAGTATCCCTTTCTAGGAAATCACTAGATCATGCCATGAATATCTACTATGCCTACATAGATATCATATTTCACCTGTTGAAAATCAGGAACCTTTGTTATATTCGTCCTGTTCTGATAGTGAAACTTAATAACATTTAAAGGTACTCAATCCGATCTAATGGTCCCCATTTCATCAGATTCCAACAACCACATTTTTTGAAATGCCGCTTCAGTTATCAGAATCGATTAATTGCCCAAACATAACACTAAACACAGCCAGTTATAGTATAAAATTGCCCTAAGCCTGTTATTTGTCAACATTTTGTTCAATGACACAAAAAACACTTGATTTAGAGTTATCCATCTTCATCTGTAAATTTGGTCCGAGACCATCTTCAGGTCAACTTTTTACTGGGCCAATAAAGTATCGGTGGTGAAAAATAATAGATTTCAAAAATAGATATCTGATCACTCTCCGCTTTGATGGGTAGGTTCCTTGACTCAAATCAAATATGTTTTACCCCCAAAGAAATAGTAATCTGCGAGCGCCTTTTCGGAATATGCATCTTTACCAAACAACACAGGGAATATATTTCATTGCTGACACTTGTACCGTAATCCATTTCATAGTAGGGCTGGCCCCAGCTTGAGATTGCATGTTTTGTGAGCCAATATCGCAATAGATATTGAATTACCCGGGATATTCCATTATTGTAAATGATGCAAAGCAAAATCGGTTCACCAAAGTCACATTAATCATGCAATCTCGAGCTGGGACCTTCTGACACATACTGATAAATACTATTAAGGAACACATATTCACAAAGAAATGTATTACATGTACCTGCATTGTTTTTATCCACTGTTTTAAACTTCCCTCGCACAACATCAACAAGTTTCTAGTTTTGAACTGGTGAAGTATGGTCGCTATGGGCATAATGAGTTCGCACGCCAGGTCTGGCCGGATATTTTCCCGGAGTTATTGGAATTTGTTTATTATTTTTGTTGAATTTACCAAATAGCAAATAGACCACGTCAAATGGCTCATTTCCACAATTCTCAACGGATTTCAAAGATATTTGGTATATGAGTTCACTTGACCAGTATCTAGAACAAGTTCGCAAAACCAGGAGTTATTGGACTTTGTTTATTATTGTTGGTGCAAATGGACTACGCCACATGGCTAATTTCCACAAATGTCAGTACCTAAAATGAGTTCGCAAGCCAGGCTTTTTGCCAAAGTCCCACATCTTGTTTAGCACATATTGAGAACGCAAACATTATTGTATATAAAATATATATATAAAATTATAGATTTCAGAAATCTAAATTTAATAACACTGCATGAGCCATCGATTCGAAACAAATATATTTTACTTCCAAAGTCTAAGAAATCGAGATTTAAGAGTGTATAATCGGATCGTGGGTCTTTAACTTTAAAACTCTTTCACAGCTGGAGCTTCCTGAAATTTTGTGAAAACCCTGTGTCAATGCTTTATCTTATATAGGGAGCCTCGCATTTATAACAGAATAAATACATTGGCTTAACAATATTTACCTTGACCTTGTAAGCCAGTGCATTCTCTTATATATGGGAGGTTCCCTATATCGGATACTCGCATATATAAGAGAATACATCGGCCTAACAATATTTACCTTGACCTTGTTTAGCACATATTGAGAACGCACATTATTGAAAATGCACTTCCCCAACTGCACAATTCGGCGGGGGATGCCATCGTCTGCGACTGCTTGTCTTACTAGTATCTCTTAAGCAACATGACAGTCCTGTTGAGGGAGGAGGGTGGGATAGCACGGTTTGGTTATTCATGTTTGTATATATATAAAGGTACGAGTATTTATTTAGTAGTTATTACTAAGCTAGGTTTTATTCACCATCTTGTCCCTCTGCAGAACTGTCAAGCTGCATTCTTGTTATATTTATATATCTATACATTTTATATTTATAATATATGAATGTCACACTCTGTATTGCTCTTTTGTATATGTGCCTATGCTATACATGTTTTGCATCTATTAGCCATTAAAACGTTACCTATCTATCCTGAAATTCGTCTGCAGTTTCGATATTATACCACACAGCACTGCAAGTTATCCCAATATTCTACCTATGACTATGCATTTAAAATGGAAACAAATGTTTTATTGGAATATGAAAAACATTGGCAAAATTGACCAAATTCGCAGTTGACCAATCACCGAACAGGATTTAGTGTAACCCGCCATGGGCTATAAAATATGGATATTGGCTTTACAAACCTCTAAATGATAAACGATCAAATTATGAGCAGATTGAACATTCACACACATTCACTGCAAATTGAACAGTAATTACACCCTGCAATTCAAGAATCTTTCTCAAAACCAAATACCCTTAACAATGTTTCTCTGAGACACAAGTCGGTCTTACAATAACTAACGATGTCCTACTTCAATCCTGGCAAGTTTGTAGCAATGTCACTCTTGTTGTAATACAAAATGGCAGCTGATTTCTGCGACCAGCACGGCCAATCTCCTGGATGTAAAATGACAGGTTCCTTGGTGGGCAAAAATGAATTATTCTTGTTACGTTCACATAATCAAATCCCATTCCAGATATGGATGTGGTAAGAACTAACCTAATACTACTATCCACTTTCTTTAGTTCCTGTATTGTTATATGTATCACATCCTTGTCCTGTCCTGCACATACAATACTGTACATTGAAGTTTCAATAGTAGGATGCAAAAACAGGTCATTCAAAAATGCCACAGCATGGCACATGTATTTCGGTGGAAGGTATAGCAATGTTATTGGATACTCCAGTTTTTCCTGAAACAACCTTTGACATTCCACAATTAAAATGTCCTCATATGATTTCAGAACATCTGGCGATGGGTCCTTTAGAATAACTTTAAGAAAAATATTTGGTCGATCAGGACTTTCCTCAAATGTTCTAGTGTTCTGAAGAAACAGAAGACTTGAAAGATTCTCTTTCTGCTGCACTGTTAGTTTCCCACTCAGTGTCATCATTGGAACGTTAGGAAATATTTCCCGCAGTGTCGGAAGTTTCTTGAATGCAGTTCTAAACTCACCACCCCTGAAATGATAATCAAATAATCAACTTAATACTTTGAGGTACATGCCACAAGACATTGAGCTCAAGGTGGAAACTTGTGAATAAGTCATGTTGGCTATATTAACCCTTTCATGGGGAGCACCGATGGTGCAGCATTAAAGACCATGTACCAGTGCATTCTCTTCTATATGCGAGTCTATCACAGGGATCATCACATATACACGTATAAGAGAATTCACTGACTTACATGGTCAAGGTAAATATTGATAGGTCAATGTATACTCTTATAAATGCGAGGCTATCTATGGAATGGTTAATACGTTATATCAGATTTATGGAAGCATGGAAGTATGTCTCCTATCAGTTAACCTATTTTCGTTGCGAGTTTCTTCTGCAAGCGATGCACGGGCGAGTTTCTTCCTGTCCTTAGCGATTGTTCTATTTTCATGGCGAGTTTCTTCTGGAAGTGATGCATGGGCGAGTTTATTCCTGTCCTTAGCGATGGTTCTATTTTCATTGCGAGTTTCTTCTGGAAGTGATGCACGGGCGAGTTTCTTCCTGTCCTTAGCGATGGCTCTATTTTCATTGCGAGTTTCTTCTGCAAGCGATGCACAGGTGGCTGTTTCTTCTGCAAGCGATGCACAGGTGGCTGCCTTTCTCTTCCTATCAGTTAACCTATTTTCGTTGCTAGTTTCATCTGCAATCGATGCACGGGCGAGTTTCTTCCTGTCCTTAGCGATGGCTCTATTTTCATTGCGAGTTTCTTCTGCAAGCGATGCACAGGTGGCTGCATTTCTCTTCCTATCAGTTAACCTATTTTCGTTGCGAGTTTCTTCTGCAAGCGATGCACGGGCGAGTTTCTTCCTGTCCTTAGCGATGGTTCTATTTTTATTGCGAGTTTCTTCCGACAGAGACTGCCGATATTGAGCAACTCTTTGGGCATTAGTCAGGGCTTATTTTATGCCTTTGGCATGTTCCGACATCGGTTTCTTCTTTGTCGCACGGCGGTCCTTAGCGATGGTTCTATTTTTATTGCGAGTTTCTTCTGACAGAGACTGCCGATATTGAGCAACTATTTGGGCATTAGTCAGGGTTTTTTTTGGTGCCTTTGGCATGTTCTGACACCGGTTTCTTCGTTGTCGCACGGCGTTTCGCCTGGTCCACGAAATATTTTTCCAGTTCATCATCCATGTTAAAACTTTATCTAATCTAAAATAAACAAATTATTCAAAGTTATCGAAACAGTTATACACAGCTATACACAATATTTTGAGAAATATCAAAATATTTTCACAAATGTTAAAGATCCACAACTATTTTGTGTTGGTCAACCAAAATATGTTTTAAAAGTTGAAGTTTTGTGTGAAAATATATGTGGGACAACAAACATAAATTTCTGGTCAATAAATGTCTCACAAAAATAAATGTGATTATAAAAAAGAACCATTTAAAAGGGAACCATTTAAAGGGAAATTAAAATTATAAATTTTTGATCTCACAAAGTAGTTGTGGGCCGGTAAATCAGAAATAAAGCAAAGCAAAACTTTATACACAAAATAGGCCTATATTAAGAAATAAAGTAACAATGCAAAAAGTACACAAAATAAAAAAGCAATGCAAACATTTATACACAATAATTGTCGATTCGCTTGGCCTTGTCCGTCTCTTGGGGTACATCATCCTTGTCCTTGTCCGTTTCGTCCACCTCTCGTTCACCTTCACGTCGTGGTCCATCTTCTCGTCCACCTTCTCTTGGGGCTCATCAGTTTTGTCCATCTTCAATTTTTTCTGTTGCGGCGGTTCACCATCGACGAAATCATCCTCAAACAATTTACTACACATTGAGTCATTCAGATTCTGTTGGAGCTTTAGCTTTTCTTTAAGCAATTGACATTGATTGTATAAACGCTCCTTTTCAGCAACAATTTGCTGTGTTCGGGAAAAGATCGATGAGAATTTGGCTGACGTTTTACGTATTGTTGCCTCTAATAACTTCTTTGAAGTTATGATCTGGGATCTCCCCTTGTTCTGGTCTTCAATATGGGCGTGTGTAATCTAGAACAGCCCAGAGTTCATCTTGGTGATAGCCGAATCAAATTCTCCCATTAACTGAGTCTTAGCATGATTCACAAATTGCGGCATCATGGGAACATCCTGTGAACCCTGTGAAGCTGACTGCAAACCCTGCGAAGCTGATTGCGAACCCTGCGAAGCTGACTGCGAACCCTGCGAAGCTGACTGGGACTGAGACATATTTGAATTATTCTGAAAAGAGAAGACCATAGTTGAATTATTCTGAAAAGAGAAGATTCAATAATACGACAATTTTTGTGGAATGAATACACAATTGATATAACATTGATATAACATTGATTGTCTTCTTGCATGTATTGTTGCATGTCTTCTTGTGTGCTTTCTTTAGTCTATTTTTATTGCGAGTTTCTTATGAAAGAGACTGCCGATATTGAGCAACTCTTGATGGGCGACGGGAAGTAGTAGTGTTCTTGCATGGTTTCTTTACTCTTTTTTCTTTGGTATGTTTTCCTTCTTGTGTTTTATTTATAACAGAATCAACATAATCAATTAAATGTTAAAAATGAATGTATTAAATATGAGTTATATTATGAGTATTTAGTACGAATGAGAATGACTTGTTAAAATATGACGAGTAAAATATGATATAGAACATGAGGATTAAATTAAATGTTAAAAATTAATATATGATCCATGACCATTTAGCCAGATATTGCTATGATTTTAAGTAACATGTTTCCGGAATATGATGAGTTAAATAAATATGATATAGAACATGAGGATTAAATTAAATGTTAAAAATGAACATATGATCCATGACCATTTAGCCAGATATTGCTATGATTTTAAGTAACATGTTTCCGGAATATGATGAGTTAAATAAAAATGTTTACTATAGAAGTTTAAGCCAGGTTTGTTATGAGTATTAAATATGAGTTACGTTATGAGTATTTAGAATGAATGATAATATATAACATGAGGAGTTACAGTTACAACACTTACACTATTACAATTTTTTAACAGTCAAAAACCTCATACAACAAAGATAGTAAATACCTTATTTTATACCAAAGGAATTTATCTAGCCCTTGAGCACGGTACTTTCTTTTTGGACAAAAAAAAAGAAAGAAATATTTTGATTTATTAACATTTTCATGAAAGTGGCGTGTGCAAGAGCTACAAAAGTATTCTGTCTAGACAGTGAGAGCTTTAGATGGATTATATAGAGAATTTTAGATAGATCATTTTATTTTGCTTTGGTGTGCTATTTTCAGAAATTGGTTACTTGACCTCTCTCTTAATCACGGAGTGGGTTTATTGATTAGAATGTTTTCCTGTGTAATATTTTATTAAAGATAATTATATCTCTAATTATATCCAAAATAATTTAACATGAATTTTTTTTAAGATCAATATTTGAGACACATACAAAAACATCTCGATATACTACATAGTCAGCTTTTATTTTATTATGTTATTTGTTTAATAAAAATAAAATAGTACTTAGTTCTTCCTGTCCACCACCCCCCAAGGGACTACAATAAAAACGTATTGCACTCGATTTATCAGCTGTTTCGATAACGTATGTCGGTGGGTATGTTGTAAAATATTCCCATCCGTCACAATAATCGTCATAAATGGAAAAGAATATTAAAATATAGACACCCTTTGTTCTCACACAAATCTGAAATCGCATAAACAGTATGTTATTGTCATGACTTTACCAATTGTTATGTAAACAAAGCACACAACGTTATTTCCTGTCGTTTGTTGATATCGTGATAGAGGGTTCTTTGTTGGTATATTCCTGATATGTTACTAATAAAGAGCGTTTATATCAGTTATGTGTGATTAGTCAGTAGAATTGTGTTGTCTTTTATAACACAATCAGGTTCTTGCTAGTAGGTCTTGATAATAGCATGCTATTTACGCGATGATCATTGTTTTAATATTTCTTTCTGTTCACAGTATTTCAACAACAAAAGCCTATCGTGTCTTTAATAAATTAAAAAAAGAAAGAAAAAAGAGTACTTACTTCTTCTTACACTCGTGCACTGTCCAAGGGACTACTTGGAAATACATCGCTTCCGCTCGATTCATCAATGTCGGTCACCTGATATTTAAAAAAGAAACTCCTCTCAATTACTATTTCAAATGCTTCGGCGGGGGGGTCAAACATATTTGATTCGAGTCGAGGAAGTCACCCATCAAAGCGCAGATTTTTTAGATATCGATTTTAGAAATCTATTATTTTTCATTATCGGGAATACTTTCTGGCCCAGAACACAGTCAACATTGCGTTAATATTACCACTTGATTTTAGAGTTATCCATTAAGGTACATGCTGGTATATATGGAGATGTTTAGTTTGGCATTCCAAGTTAATGGATAGCGATTTTGACGTGACAGGCGTGATTTCACGCCGTGCCAAGGAATTTCTAAAATCTCAGTTTATAGAGTATTTGTACAAGAGCATTTGTACCATGCTGGTTTTGTAGGGCCTTTGAGCCAAATTAAAATGTTAGTCGGTTATATGGGCATTTCTGTGCAATGAAACGTGTTCTACACGTATAGCGTGATTTTCACACGCTAATGCCAACCAGACTTAATTGATATTAGTTTCTAAACACAACGTATGAAGTCCTACACACTAGACAGTAATATGTTGATATGTATAAACGTGGTGTTACACGCTGATTTCAAAATCATTGGACTAATTAATTTTAGTTTCTTAACCCAAACACAGCGGCCATATGAAGTACTACACTAGACATCAATACATAGATTCTTAATTAATTTATGCCTGAATTCAAGATCAAGTTGGAAATTTATTCAACTTTCGTATCGCAACAAGGCAAATATAACCCTCAACAGGAAGTCATACTCTGGATATTAAACCATACTGACCCTTAATTAATTTATGCCTGAATTCAAGATCAAGTTGGAAATTTATTCAACTTTTGTATCGCAACAAGGCAAATATAACCCTCAACAGGAAGTCATACTCTGGATATTAACCCATACTGACCCTTAATTAATCTATGCCTGAATTCAAGATCAAGTTGGAAATTTATTCAACTTTCGTATCGCAACAAGGCAAATATAACCCTCAACAGGAAGTCATACCCTGGATATTAAACCATACTGACTCTTAATTAAGCTATGCCTGAATTCAAGATCAAGTTGGAAATTTATTCAACTTTCGTATCGAAACAAGGAATTTATAACTTCCGACGGAAGTCATATCTGGATCAATCGATCAATCATTCATTCGGAATCTAGCCAGGATGCCCGGGGATGACCGGGAAAGGCACCGTCATTCTCCAACGTTGGATATGGATCCATCATTCATTCGGAATCTAGCCAGGATGACCGGGAAAGGCACCGTCATTCTCCAACGTTGGATATGGATCCATCAATCATTCGGAACGTGGGATCAGAACGGACTCTGCAGAACCAAAAGTGTATTCTCGGATTATTCTCTGTTTCGGAACAATTCCTGTTATCAAAGTAAATAACTCTCGGATTATGACATTCCTGTGTTGGGAACTTGTGTGTGTTTACGAAACTATCCATATGTCAATTGGTATAGTTTAAATCTATTTCAAGGAGTCATCAAGTTTTTGTCTTAGGGCAAAAATCTTGAAAATGGTGATGAGGTTATGTAAGACTTCCAGCTCTCCGACATGGCGTGAGTAAGGTTAAACTATAGTATACAGGGGTCATTGTTCTGACCGGAGGGTGCACCATATTCTCATGGGAAAAGCCAACTCTAGGTGAATAACTTCGTTGTTATTGATCTCGAGTCGCTAATCTCGCAAACATGGGGGCTATTCTCGTAAACATGGGAGTGTGCCTCGTAAACATGGCAATGTGGGAAGCGGTGTATTGACTTCTCCGGACATTGACCCCTTGTCATATATATTCTGGACAGAGCTTACAGAGGGGACTCTCGACTCGAACGTATTAAGGAGAAGTCATGTTATTATATTTTTCTCCGTGGCCACCTGATTGTGTGCACGTATATATCATTGTATAATAAATTTCATCAACGTGTTCTAAGAATTTCCAACTTAATGCTAAGAACCTGGGACCAGCCCGAGAGTGGTACAGGTCGACGTGGTGTCGTGAGCTAGACATTTCTTGGAATTCTTGGAGATGGATGCCAGGTGGTCACGGGGAAATAGGAAGGAATACAAGTTATGAGACAATTTTGCAATTATTTGGCTTGGTTCACAACTCTTTATAGGTAGATTTAACTATAGTTTAAAATGGTTCCATCAATTTTCCCATATAAGGTATTCTTAGAAACTACTGTTGTATCCAGTATGTTTATTTCCAGTTGTTGTTGTTCCATTAATCGTTGCGTCGATTTGAAATAAAGAGTGGTTTTTATTTTCGAAATATTATTAGTTAATTGTTGCTGGTCTAAATTTTTGTGCAAATTGGCCGTAATTATTAAAATTGAAAAATGTTATCAGCTAGATGAAATGAATCGCTGGGATAATGTGTCCAGAGCTATGGCATCCAAGAATTGGATGAGATTTGTTTGACAATCTGCGCGAGAATCACTCCCAGTGAATTGTTAAATTATGCAGGGAATTATGTTCAGGGAATTCAGTTATAGTTTAAATTGTTGCGTCAATTTTTCTATATTAGGTATGCTTGGAAATCACTGTTATATCAGCGTTTTCTATGTCAAATTGTGGTTTCAAAAACCGTTGCGCCGATTTGAGATGAGGATTGTTTGTTTTCGAGGTATTGTTAGTTACATGTACGCTGGTCTAAATTATTACACCTAATGCAGGTTATATAGGTATTAAATTTACTGATGATTTTAGGATGTTGTCAAGTTAATCAGTATGAGTTTAGTGAGTTCTGGTTTTGAACGAATTGTGGGTTAAATTTTTGTTAAGGCTGTTATGTCGGTCAATTGAGCGTATAATATTAGTTTTATTGTGCTCAGATTACCCATTTGAAAACATTAGTTATTTATGACAGTTTGTCAAGAAACTGGTTGCGTCCAGAGGAATATAGGTTTTAGAAAGCAATGAGTTGAAGTGATTCAAGAAATTTCAAATTAAATAATTTGTAGTCAAGATACAGATACTTGACGTTTGAAGCATTCGGAACCATTGTTTGGGAATGTTCAAGTCAGCCCAATGGGTCAAATGTTTTGCAAGAATATCTACACAGATGGTTAGTGGTATTTTGGTTATGAAACACCCAGATTGGGTTAAAATGTCGATTTTAAAAATAGATAGATCACTGTACACGTATCGCCATTGTAGAATTTATCCAGACATTCCTGATAATTCCTTTGGAGCAAATACTAGTTCAAGACACAGTTGGAACAATGATTGGTTCACGGCAATGTAATCTGCCAAAACATGCGAACCATAACCTCCAGATTTTCATATTTCGTTGGCGGTGCATGCGCCCCAAAGAAAAGAAGAGGCTTGTCAACAAAGAGAGAAAGTTTATCTCACACAGAAAGGTGCTTTCGGCCAAGACATCTGTATTATTGAAGTTATGGGCCCAGTTAAGCAAACATTCGTACATTTCAAAATACGGGGAATTTGGTTGGTAGTGGTCTCAATGATGTTTGTACACTCGTGCGAATTCACAGGCGTAATTTCTCTGTTTATATCCTAACAACAAAGGGAAGCCCCTCTCAATTGTGGACACTCAATTGTTTATTCACTTGAATGGTCTAATACGACACACTGGAGCGTGGTGTAGTAAAGTGCTTATGATTTCTGTGCAAACTGAGTTAATCCATTCACCCTCGGTTAAGTTGAAATGAGAAATTCGTTCTCGCCTGTCGTTTAACAAAAGTTGTATGAGTACATCAGACTGAGTACATGCGAAATTACCAGCAATTCTGATAAGACATATTTTATTATCCATCATGATTGTCCTAAGCAAACAATCTACACCACTGCGAAACGGTATGTTTGTCCTGTGGGATCAATGAAGAGGTAAATATGTTCATTCATCTAGCAGTTAAACTGTGGTCAGTAAATGAAGACGGTAATATGCTGAGATGTTATTTGTTTTAAAGGAACCTCTAATCCGATGTACGGTCAAGTTAGAGTATTTACATTGAAAGCTATACATTCGTTAAATGTTGTCTGGAGTCATGTGAAGATATCAGCTGTGATCGGGCAATTGTCCAGCGATCCGTTTCTCGTGCACTTCAGGTGTGAATAAGAAATAATCTTAAAGATTTCGTCAAGAGTTGTCAGAGATTAGCAAAATAAAATTCCTATTGTGACCGAACTATTGATTTCAAGTTTAAAGGGACATGTCAGAATGAAAGGGAATGATATCTTATTTTGATAGCGAGCCATATATAATTAGCTATGTGAACCAATAAGCCAAGCAAATTGTCTCAGGGGTTGTACATTTTATTCCGTTGTTTCACAAGGAATAACTATATATAAAACATATGACATTTATGTAAAATGTCCGTAATTGGTGTGGGTGTTGCATGATAGTTGTTAGAATTACTAGCTGACAAGCTATAGATTACTCGACGGGTATGCCCAAATACAGGGCCCGTGATATTTAATTTGGCGTTCCAGGTTTATGGAATCGTGCTTTGACACAAACGACGAGATTTTGACACGTCGGCGCTAATGATGTTGTAAAATGTTTGTTATAGAGCATTAAGGTACATGCTGGTATATATGGAGATGTTTAGTTTGGCATTCCAAGTTAATGGATAGCGATTTTGACGTGACAGGCGTGATTTCACGCCGTGCCAAGGAATTTCTAAAATATCAGTTTATAGAGTATTTGTACAAGAGTATTTGTACCATGCTGGTTTTGTAGGGCCTTTGAGCCAAATTAAAATGTTAGTCGGTTATATGGGCATTTCTGTGCAATGAAACGTGTTCTACACGTATAGCGTGATTTTCACACGCTAATGCCAACCAGACTTAATTGATATTAGTTTCTAAACACAACGTATGAAGTCCTACACACTAGACAGTAATATGTTGATATGTATAAACGTGGTGTTACACGCTGATTTCAAAATCATTGGACTAATTAATTTTAGTTTCTTAACCCAAACACAGCGGCCATATGAAGTACTACACTTAGGAGATAAACATACCCTGTTGAGTTGTACATTCTGGGATTCGAGCATGAAAACAGTTTGTGAACGAGCCGGCTTGACGGCGAGTTCACAAACTGTTTTCATGCTCGAATCCCAGAATGTACAACGAAACAGGGTACGTTTATCTCCATTGTAATTCAATCTATCAAGGAACTTGCAAAAAAACTGTATAAAAAGTATCATTTAGTCATTTTCATGACACGAATCGAGACTTTCATTTCGCCGTTGTCACCGTGCACAAATCATTGGGTTTGTTCATTGCGTTACTCGGAACACTGCTCCGTAACCATTTCCTGTGGTGCGGGTTGGCTCATTTCGCTACTCCGTTCTGCGCCGATGAAATTGTACTGTGCCACATTCAGATTTGATGCACGCTGAAGCGGCCGATGAACGGTATCTTTTGACAACAACGCGCGGGTGTGCTCGTTTCGCTACTCGTTCTGCGCCGATGAAATTTGACCGTGCTACATTCAGATTTGATGCACGCTGAAGCGGCCGCTGTCGGTGAATCGAAAATGAAAGTTAGCCGCTCTCGGCCAATCAGAATGCTTGTTTTTAGTGACAAATACTCAATTGAATTACAATAGACATCAATACATAGATTCTTAATTAATTTATGCCTGAATTTAAGATCAAGTTGGAAATTTATTCAACTTTCGTATCGCAACAAGGCAAATATAACCCTCAACAGGAAGTCATACTCTGGATATTAAACCATACTGACCCTTAATTAATTTATGCCTGAATTCAAGATCAAGTTGGAAATGTATTCAACTTTTGTATCGCAACAAGGCAAATATAACTCTCACCAGGAAGTCATACCCTGGATATTAAACCATACTGACTCTTAATTAAGCTATGTCTGAATTCAAGATCAAGTTGGAAATTTATTCAACTTTCGTATCGCAACAAGGCAAATATAACCCTCAACAGGAAGTCATACCCTGGATATTAAACCATACTGACTCTTAATTAAGCTATGTCTGAATTCAAGATCAAGTTGGAAATTTATTCAACTTTCGTATCGAAACAAGGAATTTATAACTTCCAACGGAAGTCATATCTGGATCAATCGATCAATCATTCATTCGGAATCTAGCCAGGATGCCCGGGGATGATCGGGAAAGGCACCGTCATTCTCCAACGTTGGATATGGATCCATCATTCATTCGGAATCTAGCCAGGATGCCCGGGAATGACCGGGAAAGGCACCGTCATTCTCCAACGTTGGATATGGATCCATCAATCATTCGGAACGTGGGATCAGAACGGACTCTGCAGAACCAAAAGTTTATTCTCGGATTATTCACTGTTTCGGAACAATTCCTGTTATCAAAGTAAATAACTCTCGGACTATGACATTCCTGTGTTGGGAACTTGTGTGTGTTTTCGAAACTATCCATATGCCAATTGGTATAGTTTAAATCTATTTCAAGGAGTCGTCAAGTTTTTTGTCTTAGGGCAAAAATCTTGAAAATGGTGATGAGGTTATGTAAGACTTCCAGCTCTCCGACATGACGTGAGTAAGGTTAAACTATAGTATACAGGGGTCATTGTTCTGACCGGAGGGTGCACCATATTCTCATGGGAAAAGCCAACTCTAGGTGAATAACTTCGTTGTTATTGATCTCGAGTCGCTAATCTCGCAAACATGGGGGCTATTCTCGTAAACATGGGAGTGTGCCTCGTAAACATGGCAATGTGGGAAGCGGTGTATTGACTTCTCCGGACATTGACCCCTTGTCATATATATTCTGGACAGAGCTTACAGAGGGGACTCTCGACTCGAACGTATTAAGGAGAAGTCATGTTATTATATTTTTTCTCCGTGGCCACCTGATTGTGTGCACGTATATATCATTGTATAATAAATTTCATCAACGTGTTCTAAGAATTGCCAACTTAATGCTAAGAACCTGGGACCAGCCCGAGAGTGGTACAGGTCGACGTGGTGTCGTGAGCTAGACATTTCTTGGAATTCTTGGAGATGGATGCCAGGTGGTCACGGGGAAATAGGAAGGAATACAAGTTATGAGACAATTTTGCAATTATTTGGCTTGGTTCACAACTCTTTATAGGTAGATTTAACTATAGTTTAAAATGGTTCCATCAATTTTCCCATATAAGGTATTCTTAGAAACTACTGTTGTGCCAGTATGTTTATTTCCAGTTGTTGTTGTTCCATTAATCGTTGCGTCGATTTGAAATAAAGAGTGGTTTTTATTTTCGAAATATTATTAGTTAATTGTTGCTGGTCTAAATTTTTGTGCAAATTGGCCGTAATTATTAAAATTGAAAAATGTTATCAGCTAGATGAAATGAATCGCTGGGATAATGTGTCCAGAGCTATGGCATCCAAGAATTGGATGAGATTGGTTTGACAATCTGCGCGAGAATCACTCCCAGTGAATTGTTAAATTATGCAGGGAATTATGTTCAGGGAATTCAGTTATAGTTTAAATTGTTGCGTCAATTTTTCTATATTAGGTATGCTTGGAAATCACTGTTATATCAGCGTTTTCTATGTCAAATTGTGGTTTCAAAAACCGTTGCGCCGATTTGAGATGAGGATTGTTTGTTTTCGAGGTATTGTTAGTTACATGTACGCTGGTCTAAATTATTACACCTAATGCAGGTTATATAGGTATTAAATTTACTGATGATTTTAGGATGTTGTCAAGTTAATCAGTATGAGTTTAGTGAGTTCTGGTTTTGAACGAATTGTGGGTTAAATTTTTGTTAAGGCTGTTATGTCGGTCAATTGAGCGTATAATATTAGTTTTATTGTGCTCAGATTACCCATTTGAAAACATTAGTTATTTATGACAGTTTGTCAAGAAACTGGTTGCGTCCAGAGGAATATAGGTTTTAGAAAGCAATGAGTTGAAGTGATTCAAGAAATTTCAAATTAAATAATTTGTAGTCAAGATACAGATACTTGACGTTTGAAGCATTCGGAACCATTGTTTGGGAATGTTCAAGTCAGCCCAATGGGTCAAATGTTTTGCAAGAATATCTACACAGATGGTTAGTGGTATTTTGGTTATGAAACACCCAGATTGGGTTAAAATGTCGATTTTAAAAATAGATAGATCACTGTACACGTATCGCCATTGTAGAATTTATCCAGACATTCCTGATAATTCCTTTGGAGCAAATACTAGTTCAAGACACAGTTGGAACAATGATTGGTTCACGGCAATGTAATCTGCCAAAACATGCGAACCATAACCTCCAGATTTTCATATTTCGTTGGCGGTGCATGCGCCCCAAAGAAAAGAAGAGGCTTGTCAACAAAGAGAGAAAGTTTATCTCACACAGAAAGGTGCTTTCGGCCAAGACATCTGTATTATTGAAGTTATGGGCCCAGTTAAGCAAACATTCGTACATTTCAAAATACGGGGAATTTGGTTGGTAGTGGTCTCAATGATGTTTGTACACTCGTGCGAATTCACAGGCGTAATTTCTCTGTTTATATCCTAACAACAAAGGGAAGCCCCTCTCAATTGTGGACACTCAATTGTTTATTCACTTGAATGGTCTAATACGACACACTGGAGCGTGGTGTAGTAAAGTGCTTATGATTTCTGTGCAAACTGAGTTAATCCATTCACCCTCGGTTAAGTTGAAATGAGAAATTCGTTCTCGCCTGTCGTTTAACAAAAGTTGTATGAGTACATCAGACTGAGTACATGCGAAATTACCAGCAATTCTGATAAGACATATTTTATTATCCATCATGATTGTCCTAAGCAAACAATCTACACCACTGCGAAACGGTATCTTTGTCCTGTGGGATCAATGAAGAGGTAAATATGTTCATTCATCTAGCAGTTAAACTGTGGTCAGTAAATGAAGACGGTAATATGCTGAGATGTTATTTGTTTTAAAGGAACCTCTAATCCGATGTACGGTCAAGTTAGAGTATTTACATTGAAAGCTATACATTCGTTAAATGTTGTCTGGAGTCATGTGAAGATATCAGCTGTGATCGGGCAATTGTCCAGCGATCCGTTTCTCGTGCACTTCAGGTGTGAATAAGAAATAATCTTAAAGATTTCGTCAAGAGTTGTCAGAGATTAGCAAAATAAAATTCCTATTGTGACCGAACTATTGATTTCAAGTTTAAAGGGACATGTCAGAATGAAAGGGAATGATATCTTATTTTGATAGCGAGCCATATATAATTAGCTATGTGAACCAATAAGCCAAGCAAATTGTCTCAGGGGTTGTACATTTTATTTCGTTGTTTCACAAGGAATAACTATATATAAAACATATGACATTTATGTAAAATGTCCGTAATTGGTGTGGGTGTTGCATGATGGTTGTTAGAATTACTAGCTGACAAGCTATAGATTACTCGACGGGTATGCCCAAATACAGGGCCCGTGATATTTAATTTGGCGTTCCAGGTTTATGGAATCGTGCTTTGACACAAACGACGAGATTTTGACACGTCGGCGCTAATGATGTTGTAAAATGTTTGTTATAGAGCATTAAGGTACATGCTGGTATATATGGAGATGTTTAGTTTGGCATTCCAAGTTAATGGATAGCGATTTTGACGTGACAGGCGTGATTTCACGCCGTGCCAAGGAATTTCTAAAATATCAGTTTATAGAGTATTTGTACAAGAGTATTTGTACCATGCTGGTTTTGTAGGGCCTTTGAGCCAAATTAAAATGTTAGTCGGTTATATGGGCATTTCTGTGCAATGAAACGTGTTCTACACGTATAGCGTGATTTTCACACGCTAATGCCAACCAGACTTAATTGATATTAGTTTCTAAACACAACGTATGAAGTCCTACACACTAGACAGTAATATGTTGATATGTATAAACGTGGTGTTACACGCTGATTTCAAAATCATTGGACTAATTAATTTTAGTTTCTTAACCCAAACACAGCGGCCATATGAAGTACTACACTAGACATCAATACATAGATTCTTAATTAATTTATGCCTGAATTCAAGATCAAGTTGGAAATTTATTCAACTTTCGTATCGCAACAAGGCAAATATAACCCTCAACAGGAAGTCATACTCTGGATATTAAACCATACTGACCCTTAATTAATTTATGCCTGAATTCAAGATCAAGTTGGAAATGTATTCAACTTTTGTATCGCAACAAGGCAAATATAACCCTCACCAGGAAGTCATACCCTGGATATTAAACCATACTGACTCTTAATTAAGCTATGTCTGAATTCAAGATCAAGTTGGAAATTTATTCAACTTTCGTATCGCAACAAGGCAAATATAACCCTCAACAGAAGTCATACCCTGGATATTAAACCATACTGACTCTTAATTAAGCTATGTCTGAATTCAAGATCAAGTTGGAAATTTATTCAACTTTCGTATCGAAACAAGGAATTTATAACTTCCAACGGAAGTCATATCTGGATCAATCGATCAATCATTCATTCGGAATCTAGCCAGGATGCCCGGGGATGATCGGGAAAGGCACCGTCATTCTCCAACGTTGGATATGGATCCATCATTCATTCGGAATCTAGCCAGGATGCCCGGGAATGACCGGGAAAGGCACCGTCATTCTCCAACGTTGGATATGGATCCATCAATCATTCGGAACGTGGGATCAGAACGGACTCTGCAGAACCAAAAGTTTATTCTCGGATTATTCACTGTTTCGGAACAATTCCTGTTATCAAAGTAAATAACTCTCGGACTATGACATTCCTGTGTTGGGAACTTGTGTGTGTTTTCGAAACTATCCATATGCCAATTGGTATAGTTTAAATCTATTTCAAGGAGTCGTCAAGTTTTTTGTCTTAGGGCAAAAATCTTGAAAATGGTGATGAGGTTATGTAAGACTTCCAGCTCTCCGACATGGCGTGAGTAAGGTTAAACTATAGTATACAGGGGTCATTGTTCTGACCGGAGGGTGCACCATATTCTCATGGGAAAAGCCAACTCTAGGTGAATAACTTCGTTGTTATTGATCTCGAGTCGCTAATCTCGCAAACATGGGGGCTATTCTCGTAAACATGGGAGTGTGCCTCGTAAACATGGCAATGTGGGAAGCGGTGTATTGACTTCTCCGGACATTGACCCCTTGTCATATATATTCTGGACAGAGCTTACAGAGGGGACTCTCGACTCGAACGTATTAAGGAGAAGTCATGTTATTATATTTTTTCTCCGTGGCCACCTGATTGTGTGCACGTATATATCATTGTATAATAAATTTCATCAACGTGTTCTAAGAATTGCCAACTTAATGCTAAGAACCTGGGACCAGCCCGAGAGTGGTACAGGTCGACGTGGTGTCGTGAGCTAGACATTTCTTGGAATTCTTGGAGATGGATGCCAGGTGGTCACGGGGAAATAGGAAGGAATACAAGTTATGAGACAATTTTGCAATTATTTGGCTTGGTTCACAACTCTTTATAGGTAGATTTAACTATAGTTTAAAATGGTTCCATCAATTTTCCCATATAAGGTATTCTTAGAAACTACTGTTGTGCCAGTATGTTTATTTCCAGTTGTTGTTGTTCCATTAATCGTTGCGTCGATTTGAAATAAAGAGTGGTTTTTATTTTCGAAATATTATTAGTTAATTGTTGCTGGTCTAAATTTTTGTGCAAATTGGCCGTAATTATTAAAATTGAAAAATGTTATCAGCTAGATGAAATGAATCGCTGGGATAATGTGTCCAGAGCTATGGCATCCAAGAATTGGATGAGATTGGTTTGACAATCTGCGCGAGAATCACTCCCAGTGAATTGTTAAATTATGCAGGGAATTATGTTCAGGGAATTCAGTTATAGTTTAAATTGTTGCGTCAATTTTTCTATATTAGGTATGCTTGGAAATCACTGTTATATCAGCGTTTTCTATGTCAAATTGTGGTTTCAAAAACCGTTGCGCCGATTTGAGATGAGGATTGTTTGTTTTCGAGGTATTGTTAGTTACATGTACGCTGGTCTAAATTATTACACCTAATGCAGGTTATATAGGTATTAAATTTACTGATGATTTTAGGATGTTGTCAAGTTAATCAGTATGAGTTTAGTGAGTTCTGGTTTTGAACGAATTGTGGGTTAAATTTTTGTTAAGGCTGTTATGTCGGTCAATTGAGCGTATAATATTAGTTTTATTGTGCTCAGATTACCCATTTGAAAACATTAGTTATTTATGACAGTTTGTCAAGAAACTGGTTGCGTCCAGAGGAATATAGGTTTTAGAAAGCAATGAGTTGAAGTGATTCAAGAAATTTCAAATTAAATAATTTGTAGTCAAGATACAGATACTTGACGTTTGAAGCATTCGGAACCATTGTTTGGGAATGTTCAAGTCAGCCCAATGGGTCAAATGTTTTGCAAGAATATCTACACAGATGGTTAGTGGTATTTTGGTTATGAAACACCCAGATTGGGTTAAAATGTCGATTTTAAAAATAGATAGATCACTGTACACGTATCGCCATTGTAGAATTTATCCAGACATTCCTGATAATTCCTTTGGAGCAAATACTAGTTCAAGACACAGTTGGAACAATGATTGGTTCACGGCAATGTAATCTGCCAAAACATGCGAACCATAACCTCCAGATTTTCATATTTCGTTGGCGGTGCATGCGCCCCAAAGAAAAGAAGAGGCTTGTCAACAAAGAGAGAAAGTTTATCTCACACAGAAAGGTGCTTTCGGCCAAGACATCTGTATTATTGAAGTTATGGGCCCAGTTAAGCAAACATTCGTACATTTCAAAATACGGGGAATTTGGTTGGTAGTGGTCTCAATGATGTTTGTACACTCGTGCGAATTCACAGGCGTAATTTCTCTGTTTATATCCTAACAACAAAGGGAAGCCCCTCTCAATTGTGGACACTCAATTGTTTATTCACTTGAATGGTCTAATACGACACACTGGAGCGTGGTGTAGTAAAGTGCTTATGATTTCTGTGCAAACTGAGTTAATCCATTCACCCTCGGTTAAGTTGAAATGAGAAATTCGTTCTCGCCTGTCGTTTAACAAAAGTTGTATGAGTACATCAGACTGAGTACATGCGAAATTACCAGCAATTCTGATAAGACATATTTTATTATCCATCATGATTGTCCTAAGCAAACAATCTACACCACTGCGAAACGGTATCTTTGTCCTGTGGGATCAATGAAGAGGTAAATATGTTCATTCATCTAGCAGTTAAACTGTGGTCAGTAAATGAAGACGGTAATATGCTGAGATGTTATTTGTTTTAAAGGAACCTCTAATCCGATGTACGGTCAAGTTAGAGTATTTACATTGAAAGCTATACATTCGTTAAATGTTGTCTGGAGTCATGTGAAGATATCAGCTGTGATCGGGCAATTGTCCAGCGATCCGTTTCTCGTGCACTTCAGGTGTGAATAAGAAATAATCTTAAAGATTTCGTCAAGAGTTGTCAGAGATTAGCAAAATAAAATTCCTATTGTGACCGAACTATTGATTTCAAGTTTAAAGGGACATGTCAGAATGAAAGGGAATGATATCTTATTTTGATAGCGAGCCATATATAATTAGCTATGTGAACCAATAAGCCAAGCAAATTGTCTCAGGGGTTGTACATTTTATTCCGTTGTTTCACAAGGAATAACTATATATAAAACATATGACATTTATGTAAAATGTCCGTAATTGGTGTGGGTGTTGCATGATAGTTGTTAGAATTACTAGCTGACAAGCTATAGATTACTCGACGGGTATGCCCAAATACAGGGCCCGTGATATTTAATTTGGCGTTCCAGGTTTATGGAATCGTGCTTTGACACAAACGACGAGATTTTGACACGTCGGCGCTAATGATGTTGTAAAATGTTTGTTATAGAGCATTAAGGTACATGCTGGTATATATGGAGATGTTTAGTTTGGCATTCCAAGTTAATGGATAGCGATTTTGACGTGACAGGCGTGATTTCACGCCGTGCCAAGGAATTTCTAAAATATCAGTTTATAGAGTATTTGTACAAGAGTATTTGTACCATGCTGGTTTTGTAGGGCCTTTGAGCCAAATTAAAATGTTAGTCGGTTATATGGGCATTTCTTTGCAATGAAACGTGTTCTACACGTATAGCGTGATTTTCACACGCTAATGCCAACCAGACTTAATTGATATTAGTTTCTAAACACAACGTATGAAGTCCTACACACTAGACAGTAATATGTTGATATGTATAAACGTGGTGTTACACGCTGATTTCAAAATCATTGGACTAATTAATTTTAGTTTCTTAACCCAAACACAGCGGCCATATGAAGTACTACACTAGACATCAATACATAGATTCTTAATTAATTTATGCCTGAATTCAAGATCAAGTTGGAAATTTATTCAACTTTCGTATCGCAACAAGGCAAATATAACCCTCAACAGGAAGTCATACTCTGGATATTAAACCATACTGACCCTTAATTAATTTATGCCTGAATTCAAGATCAAGTTGGAAATGTATTCAACTTTTGTATCGCAACAAGGCAAATATAACCCTCACCAGGAAGTCATACCCTGGATATTAAACCATACTGACTCTTAATTAAGCTATGTCTGAATTCAAGATCAAGTTGGAAATTTATTCAACTTTCGTATCGCAACAAGGCAAATATAACCCTCAACAGGAAGTCATACCCTGGATATTAAACCATACTGACTCTTAATTAAGCTATGTCTGAATTCAAGATCAAGTTGGAAATTTATTCAACTTTCGTATCGAAACAAGGAATTTATAACTTCCAACGGAAGTCATATCTGGATCAATCGATCAATCATTCATTCGGAATCTAGCCAGGATGCCCGGGGATGATCGGGAAAGGCACCGTCATTCTCCAACGTTGGATATGGATCCATCATTCATTCGGAATCTAGCCAGGATGCCCGGGAATGACCGGGAAAGGCACCGTCATTCTCCAACGTTGGATATGGATCCATCAATCATTCGGAACGTGGGATCAGAACGGACTCTGCAGAACCAAAAGTTTATTCTCGGATTATTCACTGTTTCGGAACAATTCCTGTTATCAAAGTAAATAACTCTCGGACTATGACATTCCTGTGTTGGGAACTTGTGTGTGTTTTCGAAACTATCCATATGCCAATTGGTATAGTTTAAATCTATTTCAAGGAGTCGTCAAGTTTTTTGTCTTAGGGCAAAAATCTTGAAAATGGTGATGAGGTTATGTAAGACTTCCAGCTCTCCGACATGGCGTGAGTAAGGTTAAACTATAGTATACAGGGGTCATTGTTCTGACCGGAGGGTGCACCATATTCTCATGGGAAAAGCCAACTCTAGGTGAATAACTTCGTTGTTATTGATCTCGAGTCGCTAATCTCGCAAACATGGGGGCTATTCTCGTAAACATGGGAGTGTGCCTCGTAAACATGGCAATGTGGGAAGCGGTGTATTGACTTCTCCGGACATTGACCCCTTGTCATATATATTCTGGACAGAGCTTACAGAGGGGACTCTCGACTCGAACGTATTAAGGAGAAGTCATGTTATTATATTTTTTCTCCGTGGCCACCTGATTGTGTGCACGTATATATCATTGTATAATAAATTTCATCAACGTGTTCTAAGAATTGCCAACTTAATGCTAAGAACCTGGGACCAGCCCGAGAGTGGTACAGGTCGACGTGGTGTCGTGAGCTAGACATTTCTTGGAATTCTTGGAGATGGATGCCAGGTGGTCACGGGGAAATAGGAAGGAATACAAGTTATGAGACAATTTTGCAATTATTTGGCTTGGTTCACAACTCTTTATAGGTAGATTTAACTATAGTTTAAAATGGTTCCATCAATTTTCCCATATAAGGTATTCTTAGAAACTACTGTTGTGCCAGTATGTTTATTTCCAGTTGTTGTTGTTCCATTAATCGTTGCGTCGATTTGAAATAAAGAGTGGTTTTTATTTTCGAAATATTATTAGTTAATTGTTGCTGGTCTAAATTTTTGTGCAAATTGGCCGTAATTATTAAAATTGAAAAATGTTATCAGCTAGATGAAATGAATCGCTGGGATAATGTGTCCAGAGCTATGGCATCCAAGAATTGGATGAGATTGGTTTGACAATCTGCGCGAGAATCACTCCCAGTGAATTGTTAAATTATGCAGGGAATTATGTTCAGGGAATTCAGTTATAGTTTAAATTGTTGCGTCAATTTTTCTATATTAGGTATGCTTGGAAATCACTGTTATATCAGCGTTTTCTATGTCAAATTGTGGTTTCAAAAACCGTTGCGCCGATTTGAGATGAGGATTGTTTGTTTTCGAGGTATTGTTAGTTACATGTACGCTGGTCTAAATTATTACACCTAATGCAGGTTATATAGGTATTAAATTTACTGATGATTTTAGGATGTTGTCAAGTTAATCAGTATGAGTTTAGTGAGTTCTGGTTTTGAACGAATTGTGGGTTAAATTTTTGTTAAGGCTGTTATGTCGGTCAATTGAGCGTATAATATTAGTTTTATTGTGCTCAGATTACCCATTTGAAAACATTAGTTATTTATGACAGTTTGTCAAGAAACTGGTTGCGTCCAGAGGAATATAGGTTTTAGAAAGCAATGAGTTGAAGTGATTCAAGAAATTTCAAATTAAATAATTTGTAGTCAAGATACAGATACTTGACGTTTGAAGCATTCGGAACCATTGTTTGGGAATGTTCAAGTCAGCCCAATGGGTCAAATGTTTTGCAAGAATATCTACACAGATGGTTAGTGGTATTTTGGTTATGAAACACCCAGATTGGGTTAAAATGTCGATTTTAAAAATAGATAGATCACTGTACACGTATCGCCATTGTAGAATTTATCCAGACATTCCTGATAATTCCTTTGGAGCAAATACTAGTTCAAGACACAGTTGGAACAATGATTGGTTCACGGCAATGTAATCTGCCAAAACATGCGAACCATAACCTCCAGATTTTCATATTTCGTTGGCGGTGCATGCGCCCCAAAGAAAAGAAGAGGCTTGTCAACAAAGAGAGAAAGTTTATCTCACACAGAAAGGTGCTTTCGGCCAAGACATCTGTATTATTGAAGTTATGGGCCCAGTTAAGCAAACATTCGTACATTTCAAAATACGGGGAATTTGGTTGGTAGTGGTCTCAATGATGTTTGTACACTCGTGCGAATTCACAGGCGTAATTTCTCTGTTTATATCCTAACAACAAAGGGAAGCCCCTCTCAATTGTGGACACTCAATTGTTTATTCACTTGAATGGTCTAATACGACACACTGGAGCGTGGTGTAGTAAAGTGCTTATGATTTCTGTGCAAACTGAGTTAATCCATTCACCCTCGGTTAAGTTGAAATGAGAAATTCGTTCTCGCCTGTCGTTTAACAAAAGTTGTATGAGTACATCAGACTGAGTACATGCGAAATTACCAGCAATTCTGATAAGACATATTTTATTATCCATCATGATTGTCCTAAGCAAACAATCTACACCACTGCGAAACGGTATCTTTGTCCTGTGGGATCAATGAAGAGGTAAATATGTTCATTCATCTAGCAGTTAAACTGTGGTCAGTAAATGAAGACGGTAATATGCTGAGATGTTATTTGTTTTAAAGGAACCTCTAATCCGATGTACGGTCAAGTTAGAGTATTTACATTGAAAGCTATACATTCGTTAAATGTTGTCTGGAGTCATGTGAAGATATCAGCTGTGATCGGGCAATTGTCCAGCGATCCGTTTCTCGTGCACTTCAGGTGTGAATAAGAAATAATCTTAAAGATTTCGTCAAGAGTTGTCAGAGATTAGCAAAATAAAATTCCTATTGTGACCGAACTATTGATTTCAAGTTTAAAGGGACATGTCAGAATGAAAGGGAATGATATCTTATTTTGATAGCGAGCCATATATAATTAGCTATGTGAACCAATAAGCCAAGCAAATTGTCTCAGGGGTTGTACATTTTATTCCGTTGTTTCACAAGGAATAACTATATATAAAACATATGACATTTATGTAAAATGTCCGTAATTGGTGTGGGTGTTGCATGATAGTTGTTAGAATTACTAGCTGACAAGCTATAGATTACTCGACGGGTATGCCCAAATACAGGGCCCGTGATATTTAATTTGGCGTTCCAGGTTTATGGAATCGTGCTTTGACACAAACGACGAGATTTTGACACGTCGGCGCTAATGATGTTGTAAAATGTTTGTTATAGAGCATTAAGGTACATGCTGGTATATATGGAGATGTTTAGTTTGGCATTCCAAGTTAATGGATAGCGATTTTGACGTGACAGGCGTGATTTCACGCCGTGCCAAGGAATTTCTAAAATATCAGTTTATAGAGTATTTGTACAAGAGTATTTGTACCATGCTGGTTTTGTAGGGCCTTTGAGCCAAATTAAAATGTTAGTCGGTTATATGGGCATTTCTGTGCAATGAAACGTGTTCTACACGTATAGCGTGATTTTCACACGCTAATGCCAACCAGACTTAATTGATATTAGTTTCTAAACACAACGTATGAAGTCCTACACACTAGACAGTAATATGTTGATATGTATAAACGTGGTGTTACACGCTGATTTCAAAATCATTGGACTAATTAATTTTAGTTTCTTAACCCAAACACAGCGGCCATATGAAGTACTACACTAGACATCAATACATAGATTCTTAATTAATTTATGCCTGAATTCAAGATCAAGTTGGAAATTTATTCAACTTTCGTATCGCAACAAGGCAAATATAACCCTCAACAGGAAGTCATACTCTGGATATTAAACCATACTGACCCTTAATTAATTTATGCCTGAATTCAAGATCAAGTTGGAAATGTATTCAACTTTTGTATCGCAACAAGGCAAATATAACCCTCACCAGGAAGTCATACCCTGGATATTAAACCATACTGACTCTTAATTAAGCTATGTCTGAATTCAAGATCAAGTTGGAAATTTATTCAACTTTCGTATCGCAACAAGGCAAATATAACCCTCAACAGGAAGTCATACCCTGGATATTAAACCATACTGACTCTTAATTAAGCTATGTCTGAATTCAAGATCAAGTTGGAAATTTATTCAACTTTCGTATCGAAACAAGGAATTTATAACTTCCAACGGAAGTCATATCTGGATCAATCGATCAATCATTCATTCGGAATCTAGCCAGGATGCCCGGGGATGATCGGGAAAGGCACCGTCATTCTCCAACGTTGGATATGGATCCATCATTCATTCGGAATCTAGCCAGGATGCCCGGGAATGACCGGGAAAGGCACCGTCATTCTCCAACGTTGGATATGGATCCATCAATCATTCGGAACGTGGGATCAGAACGGACTCTGCAGAACCAAAAGTTTATTCTCGGATTATTCACTGTTTCGGAACAATTCCTGTTATCAAAGTAAATAACTCTCGGACTATGACATTCCTGTGTTGGGAACTTGTGTGTGTTTTCGAAACTATCCATATGCCAATTGGTATAGTTTAAATCTATTTCAAGGAGTCGTCAAGTTTTTTGTCTTAGGGCAAAAATCTTGAAAATGGTGATGAGGTTATGTAAGACTTCCAGCTCTCCGACATGGCGTGAGTAAGGTTAAACTATAGTATACAGGGGTCATTGTTCTGACCGGAGGGTGCACCATATTCTCATGGGAAAAGCCAACTCTAGGTGAATAACTTCGTTGTTATTGATCTCGAGTCGCTAATCTCGCAAACATGGGGGCTATTCTCGTAAACATGGGAGTGTGCCTCGTAAACATGGCAATGTGGGAAGCGGTGTATTGACTTCTCCGGACATTGACCCCTTGTCATATATATTCTGGACAGAGCTTACAGAGGGGACTCTCGACTCGAACGTATTAAGGAGAAGTCATGTTATTATATTTTTTCTCCGTGGCCACCTGATTGTGTGCACGTATATATCATTGTATAATAAATTTCATCAACGTGTTCTAAGAATTGCCAACTTAATGCTAAGAACCTGGGACCAGCCCGAGAGTGGTACAGGTCGACGTGGTGTCGTGAGCTAGACATTTCTTGGAATTCTTGGAGATGGATGCCAGGTGGTCACGGGGAAATAGGAAGGAATACAAGTTATGAGACAATTTTGCAATTATTTGGCTTGGTTCACAACTCTTTATAGGTAGATTTAACTATAGTTTAAAATGGTTCCATCAATTTTCCCATATAAGGTATTCTTAGAAACTACTGTTGTGCCAGTATGTTTATTTCCAGTTGTTGTTGTTCCATTAATCGTTGCGTCGATTTGAAATAAAGAGTGGTTTTTATTTTCGAAATATTATTAGTTAATTGTTGCTGGTCTAAATTTTTGTGCAAATTGGCCGTAATTATTAAAATTGAAAAATGTTATCAGCTAGATGAAATGAATCGCTGGGATAATGTGTCCAGAGCTATGGTATCCAAGAATTGGATGAGATTGGTTTGACAATCTGCGCGAGAATCACTCCCAGTGAATTGTTAAATTATGCAGGGAATTATGTTCAGGGAATTCAGTTATAGTTTAAATTGTTGCGTCAATTTTTCTATATTAGGTATGCTTGGAAATCACTGTTATATCAGCGTTTTCTATGTCAAATTGTGGTTTCAAAAACCGTTGCGCCGATTTGAGATGAGGATTGTTTGTTTTCGAGGTATTGTTAGTTACATGTACGCTGGTCTAAATTATTACACCTAATGCAGGTTATATAGGTATTAAATTTACTGATGATTTTAGGATGTTGTCAAGTTAATCAGTATGAGTTTAGTGAGTTCTGGTTTTGAACGAATTGTGGGTTAAATTTTTGTTAAGGCTGTTATGTCGGTCAATTGAGCGTATAATATTAGTTTTATTGTGCTCAGATTACCCATTTGAAAACATTAGTTATTTATGACAGTTTGTCAAGAAACTGGTTGCGTCCAGAGGAATATAGGTTTTAGAAAGCAATCAGTTGAAGTGATTCAAGAAATTTCAAATTAAATAATTTGTAGTCAAGATACAGATACTTGACGTTTGAAGCATTCGGAACCATTGTTTGGGAATGTTCAAGTCAGCCCAATGGGTCAAATGTTTTGCAAGAATATCTACACAGATGGTTAGTGGTATTTTGGTTATGAAACACCCAGATTGGGTTAAAATGTCGATTTTAAAAATAGATAGATCACTGTACACGTATCGCCATTGTAGAATTTATCCAGACATTCCTGATAATTCCTTTGGAGCAAATACTAGTTCAAGACACAGTTGGAACAATGATTGGTTCACGGCAATGTAATCTGCCAAAACATGCGAACCATAACCTCCAGATTTTCATATTTCGTTGGCGGTGCATGCGCCCCAAAGAAAAGAAGAGGCTTGTCAACAAAGAGAGAAAGTTTATCTCACACAGAAAGGTGCTTTCGGCCAAGACATCTGTATTATTGAAGTTATGGGCCCAGTTAAGCAAACATTCGTACATTTCAAAATACGGGGAATTTGGTTGGTAGTGGTCTCAATGATGTTTGTACACTCGTGCGAATTCACAGGCGTAATTTCTCTGTTTATATCCTAACAACAAAGGGAAGCCCCTCTCAATTGTGGACACTCAATTGTTTATTCACTTGAATGGTCTAATACGACACACTGGAGCGTGGTGTAGTAAAGTGCTTATGATTTCTGTGCAAACTGAGTTAATCCATTCACCCTCGGTTAAGTTGAAATGAGAAATTCGTTCTCGCCTGTCGTTTAACAAAAGTTGTATGAGTACATCAGACTGAGTACATGCGAAATTACCAGCAATTCTGATAAGACATATTTTATTATCCATCATGATTGTCCTAAGCAAACAATCTACACCACTGCGAAACGGTATGTTTGTCCTGTGGGATCAATGAAGAGGTAAATATGTTCATTCATCTAGCAGTTAAACTGTGGTCAGTAAATGAAGACGGTAATATGCTGAGATGTTATTTGTTTTAAAGGAACCTCTAATCCGATGTACGGTCAAGTTAGAGTATTTACATTGAAAGCTATACATTCGTTAAATGTTGTCTGGAGTCATGTGAAGATATCAGCTGTGATCGGGCAATTGTCCAGCGATCCGTTTCTCGTGCACTTCAGGTGTGAATAAGAAATAATCTTAAAGATTTCGTCAAGAGTTGTCAGAGATTAGCAAAATAAAATTCCTATTGTGACCGAACTATTGATTTCAAGTTTAAAGGGACATGTCAGAATGAAAGGGAATGATATCTTATTTTGATAGCGAGCCATATATAATTAGCTATGTGAACCAATAAGCCAAGCAAATTGTCTCAGGGGTTGTACATTTTATTCCGTTGTTTCACAAGGAATAACTATATATAAAACATATGACATTTATGTAAAATGTCCGTAATTGGTGTGGGTGTTGCATGATAGTTGTTAGAATTACTAGCTGACAAGCTATAGATTACTCGACGGGTATGCCCAAATACAGGGCCCGTGATATTTAATTTGGCGTTCCAGGTTTATGGAATCGTGCTTTGACACAAACGACGAGATTTTGACACGTCGGCGCTAATGATGTTGTAAAATGTTTGTTATAGAGCATTAAGGTACATGCTGGTATATATGGAGATGTTTAGTTTGGCATTCCAAGTTAATGGATAGCGATTTTGACGTGACAGGCGTGATTTCACGCCGTGCCAAGGAATTTCTAAAATATCAGTTTATAGAGTATTTGTACAAGAGTATTTGTACCATGCTGGTTTTGTAGGGCCTTTGAGCCAAATTAAAATGTTAGTCGGTTATATGGGCATTTCTGTGCAATGAAACGTGTTCTACACGTATAGCGTGATTTTCACACGCTAATGCCAACCAGACTTAATTGATATTAGTTTCTAAACACAACGTATGAAGTCCTACACACTAGACAGTAATATGTTGATATGTATAAACGTGGTGTTACACGCTGATTTCAAAATCATTGGACTAATTAATTTTAGTTTCTTAACCCAAACACAGCGGCCATATGAAGTACTACACTAGACATCAATACATAGATTCTTAATTAATTTATGCCTGAATTCAAGATCAAGTTGGAAATTTATTCAACTTTCGTATCGCAACAAGGCAAATATAACCCTCAACAGGAAGTCATACTCTGGATATTAAACCATACTGACCCTTAATTAATTTATGCCTGAATTCAAGATCAAGTTGGAAATGTATTCAACTTTTGTATCGCAACAAGGCAAATATAACCCTCACCAGGAAGTCATACCCTGGATATTAAACCATACTGACTCTTAATTAAGCTATGTCTGAATTCAAGATCAAGTTGGAAATTTATTCAACTTTCGTATCGCAACAAGGCAAATATAACCCTCAACAGGAAGTCATACCCTGGATATTAAACCATACTGACTCTTAATTAAGCTATGTCTGAATTCAAGATCAAGTTGGAAATTTATTCAACTTTCGTATCGAAACAAGGAATTTATAACTTCCAACGGAAGTCATATCTGGATCAATCGATCAATCATTCATTCGGAATCTAGCCAGGATGCCCGGGGATGATCGGGAAAGGCACCGTCATTCTCCAACGTTGGATATGGATCCATCATTCATTCGGAATCTAGCCAGGATGCCCGGGAATGACCGGGAAAGGCACCGTCATTCTCCAACGTTGGATATGGATCCATCAATCATTCGGAACGTGGGATCAGAACGGACTCTGCAGAACCAAAAGTTTATTCTCGGATTATTCACTGTTTCGGAACAATTCCTGTTATCAAAGTAAATAACTCTCGGACTATGACATTCCTGTGTTGGGAACTTGTGTGTGTTTTCGAAACTATCCATATGCCAATTGGTATAGTTTAAATCTATTTCAAGGAGTCGTCAAGTTTTTTGTCTTAGGGCAAAAATCTTGAAAATGGTGATGAGGTTATGTAAGACTTCCAGCTCTCCGACATGGCGTGAGTAAGGTTAAACTATAGTATACAGGGGTCATTGTTCTGACCGGAGGGTGCACCATATTCTCATGGGAAAAGCCAACTCTAGGTGAATAACTTCGTTGTTATTGATCTCGAGTCGCTAATCTCGCAAACATGGGGGCTATTCTCGTAAACATGGGAGTGTGCCTCGTAAACATGGCAATGTGGGAAGCGGTGTATTGACTTCTCCGGACATTGACCCCTTGTCATATATATTCTGGACAGAGCTTACAGAGGGGACTCTCGACTCGAACGTATTAAGGAGAAGTCATGTTATTATATTTTTTCTCCGTGGCCACCTGATTGTGTGCACGTATATATCATTGTATAATAAATTTCATCAACGTGTTCTAAGAATTGCCAACTTATTGCTAAGAACCTGGGACCAGCCCGAGAGTGGTACAATTACCCCTATCCCTGGTTTGAATATAGTGTGTCATTACTAATGACTCATTAGTCACATAAAACAATTTCACCAGATAATGATTCCTCCCCAATAGTACGGGGTATCAAACTCCGTCAAAGTGGTCGTCTAGACTATCCAAAAATAATCATTTCTCTTTAAAAGTGCGCATTTACAAATTAAAACTAGCTATGACCCACGCAAAATTTCGTTTATCGATGTGTTACTTGTATACCTAAGAATGCTACATGTAGTTTATCTATGAGCTGTGTTTAACATAGAAAATAGTTGGGATCTTACAGTGTTGTCAGTAGTTTAACTTACTTTTCTTCTTATTCTCAACATGTAACTTGATCTATCACTGTCATCGTCATCATTAAAGGTGGTGGTGGTGTCTGATATTTCATCTATTGATGATACATTACTATCATTGTCGTCGAAGGTGTTGGTGGTGTTCGATACATCATCTGTTCCGATAGTCTCCTGTTTGAATTTAGTGCGTTATTAGTCATATAAAACAATGTCACCAGATAATAATTGCTCCCCATTAGTACGGGGTATCAAATTCTGCCAAAGTGCTCGTCTACACTATCCAAAACATAATGATTTCTCTTTAAATTTGCACATTACAAATTAAAACTATCTATGATCCCTGCAAAATTTCGTTTATCGATGTGCATACCTATCGACTTGCATACCTAAGAATGCCACATACAGTTAATATATAGGAGGGATTTAGGATATATACAAGAAAAGATAGTCGAGAGGTAGCGTGTCAACTGGTCTCGTGTGCTAGCGCGCTATACTATCGGTGTGAACGTGTAGAAATAGCTGACTCGTGTACAGATTTGTCTGGCCTATATTTCACGGGGAAAATGGTTAATTTTGAGTTATTTGTTTATCACCTTATTTATTGTGAATATAACAGTGATCGACAGAGTTTAGCGGGTGTCGTCGTCACCGCAAGTGAAGTGAGAACCGAGCAAAAAGTCGTGCACCGCATATCAACAAGACACCGGTGACCCATCCAAGTGAGAACCGGGCTCGACATTGCTTAACTTCGGCGATTTGTAAAGCGACTAACAAATCAGGAGTCGCCCACCGTAAGTCAACAAGACACCGGTCACCCATCCAAGTGGGAACCGAGCTCGACGTTGCTTAACTTCGGCGACTTGTAAAGCGTGTAAGGAATTTGACCAAGAGATATAGACCTCTCGAGCAGATAAGTTATCGGTCTTCGTATATTTACACAGCGACTGCTACATGCAAATAAAATAAAAATATGTCGAGGGTGCTATGTTTTAAAATTTATTAAGCATTAAATTGACGAGAAGTTGTCCCCAGAGTACGTTATAGTTACGTTACGCACACGGTGTTCCCCTATAGTGTTGTAATAATCACCGACCACAATCACTCTCGTTGTAAAAAATGAACATGTTCGGACCTACTATTTTGTGTCTCTTTCTCACGAGTTTAAATTCAAATGGGTTGATGATGGATGAGTGCGACCGGGACGAAGATGTGATGCGTTGTGTGAATATTGTAGACATTAAAACAGATCGATATTTATCGATCGAACAATTTTATATTTCACACGGACAAACAGTAAATTTGAATCTGTTACTGCTACCGAATCTACGTTGTGTATACGTCGACGATTCCGATTTGTTGAATTGTATGGATTTTGATGGCATAGACGTGGTGATTATAAATGATCATCTGTGCGACATGAGCTTCGGTAAGTATAAAATTATAATTTTTTTGTATTATTATTTTTGTTTGCTCGCCGGTCTGGTAGAACATTAGCAAAATTATCACCTGTACTCAGACCAAGACTGAGTCTGATATGGTTAAAGTCGCTAGGTTTTATACAGAAATATACACTGTGTACATTTCTGTATAAAACTTTACAACTTCGACTCGATCAACAGACCTGAGATTACCAGACAAATCATCGTTCGGGTTGCCAATCTTTTTTCAAAAATATTTTTGGTTGTCTGGAGGTTCACCCAGTTGTTCAGTTAAATTTTAAGGCTATATCGGTTGTTGATTAATTCATTACATAATATTTAAAGCAATACTATACAAGCATATTAGGTTTTTTTTTAATTTGTTATATATGATAGAAATAAACAAAACAGTCAGCAATTAAATGTTTAAAGGCACTGTTGGTCTTCATTGTCAAAAATATTCATAATTTGTTCCAAACACCGTAGACAGCAAAAACATTAAAACGTTACAGTTTCGTCCATATATACCATGACCATCGCGTAAACAGCATGTTATCATAAAGACCTACTATATTTTACCTAAGCAAGAGCCTGATTGTGTTACAGAAAACAGCACAATGCTACTGGCTAATCACACACAAATGGCATTAACGCTCTTTATTAGCTCCCTATCAGGAATTTACCAACAAAGAACGCTCTTTATGTTTACCATCATAATATAAACAAACGCCAGAAAAGTAACTTTTTTATGCTTTTGTTTACATAACAATGGTCAAACAATTGACAATAACATACTGTTTATGCAATATTTCTTATTTGTATACCGACAAAGTCTGTCTACATTTTGATGTTCTTTCTGTTTGTGTCGGTTTTTGACGGGTGGAAATATTTTCACAGGATACCCACCGCCAAGGCTAACCGTACCTTTAATAGAGTTAACTTTCTTTTATTAAATTTTACCCCATTGCTCAGAATAACGTATTGTTATTTCAGCATTGACTGACACATCGTCGACCAGACACACATCGTCGACCAGACCCACATCGTCAACCAGATCCACTTCATCGATCAGATCTGCATCGTCGATCAGACCCTTATCGTCGACCAGACCCACTTCATCGACAAGATCCGCATCGTCAACCATACCCACATCGTCAACCAGACCCACATCGTCGAGCACACCCGCGTGGTCAACCAGACCCATATCGTCGAGCAGACCCGCATGGTCAACCAGACCCATATCGTCGAGCAGACCCGCATGGTCAACCAGACCCATATCGTCGAGCAGACCCGCATGGTCAACAAGACCCACATCGTCGAGCAGACCCGCAATGACAATTGAGATCGGTTTATTTAATAAATATCGTTTATTTAATAAATATTTCATGATTTATTTAATGAAAATTTAACAAGATAGTGTATTATTTATCCCACACCCCCCCCATTCATGATAACTATAGATAGATAGATAAATTTATTGAACCTAAAACATGAGATATTAAACATGAAATGGATCTTGTTTGGGTATAATTGTAATTGACTATTGAAATAAAATAAATTATAACAAACATATAATAACACAGTGAATAAACATATATATCTGGTATCTGTGTTCAAGCAGTTATCTTGGTTTATAGCCAACATGGATTATTTATACCTAGCACAGTCAAGTATATAATTTGGTTTGTATCAAAATAAAGTTATCACTCTTGGATAGTTGTAGCAATCAGCGCTTTTTTCTTTCTAACAGAGCTGGTTATTAAATCAGAGGTTGATTGCTTCCAAAATCCAAGCAGTCTATTTTGAGAAGTAATAAATTAAACTTATAGATCTTGGACAACTTCTTGATTAGATTATAACGATCCTTAACTCTTTGTACACCGAATACTCGTTAATCAGACTTAGTTATTCATAAGAAGTTCCAGACTTCAGCTTGCAGGATCAGAACAGGGATAAGTCACTTCTCCCTCACAGATATTCAGGGAGACTTAGTCATTAACGTCGGCTCCCGATCCGATGGTGTACCTAACAGTGTCATCCCTGGACATGACACTGTGGAGGAGCGGATTGTCTGAGATTCTTTAGCTTACGTTCTGGAATCTTTCTCAGATCACTGATCATAGGATCGATAGTTTATTTGTGATACCCATGGTACTGACAATACAGATAACGATATAAAGTTCGACCGATATTTTGTCGGATTTGAACCCTCGACCACAACCACTGTTCAGTTTGATAATAATAATACATACAGCGTTTCATAGCTCAGTTCTGGTATGATACAACGATATATTTCCGTTTCTTAAACACAATATTCATTCCGATATTCTTAATTGTTGATACAACCCAAAACAACCCAATTTGTCAACAAAGACCACGTGTTTGCCTAATATTTTGTTGTGAAATAAACACGGATCATTGGTTTTTTATATCTACACGTGGATAGTTTTTGTTGTTGTTGAGGATAAGTGATTGTAAACATATCTTGACAATTAGAAACTCAAATCCATTTATTTACCAACTATTTTATTCAATTCTGAGCATGTAAATGGATCCGATAAGTGGAGCTCTATAAATGTCAGCAGGTTAGGCCTATCTAAACGCGTTGTATACATCATAACATGCAAGGCGCGTAATTTAATTGATTTATCACGTTGATATTTGGGTCATCAGTATTAATTGTCCATGGGCTAATTAGCTGTGACTTCAGTAACAAAGGTTACATACTCGTACCACAATAGCCGTTATTGGGCATTATGCAGGTAAAATCCGACGGTGACTTTCATTTCGCCTGCACACAACCCACGGGTAACATTTAACACACAGCGACGTTTTCACCCTATTCCTCTGGTAAACTGAGACCTTATTTACACAACGTGTCTATATCTCTGACGAATTTATAGAGCTCTGTTAGATATCGCGTGTGCGCGATCATTTATAGCACATGTCACCTCGCTGAGTCAGGATGTCAAATACAAATGTCCTTGGTGTTGCCGAGTCTCTGTCGCGGCGATAACTATTTACTGTTTATAAATACATTGATTAGGCAAGTGCTTATAATTGTAATTTTGTATAACTTTTACTGCATACAAGTAGCAAATTTTCATTATAAAATTCTTGTATTTCAGATATAGTTGAATATGTACTGTCCTCCGTAACAGCCGCTGTTGGCAGTTTGTTGTTGGGAATTGCAGGATGGTTCTGCAAACGTTGGATTCGGAGGAGACTTTCAGAACAACGTTGGCGGTTGATTAGATCTAGAGAAACCGAGTTGACTTCCTTCTCATTCATCGATGGCTCATTGTCCACTGCAGGAGGATCTAATTTAGATGAGTCAAATACTATAGTTAAGACAGCTCAATTAGATACCACTGCACACACTTTAGATTCTACTCTTACGACTGTAATTGAATCATCTAATTTGAATACCGCTGTAAGCGACACCACATTAGATAATTCAATTACAATTGAAACGGAATTATCTAAAATGGATTTGGTCGATGAGTCAATAACTCCATCCGATAGCGGAATCACCGACACTTCCACACCCGTGCGCACATCTGGGAGGCCTATCAATAAACCGGATAGGTATTCACCATCAAATTATTGATAGACTTGTTGTCTGTGAAAATTTGCTCTTGTTGTTTTAAAAGTATGTGCATTTACTTCGGCATCTATTCAAGGTTCATATATTTGGTTAAAAGACACTTACCTTCAGTTTTTTTTAGATAATCCCATTTCTTCCGAATAGTCTTTGAATTCTTGTTTAAAAACATTAGCTCGTTCTCCGTAATTGAAAACTGTGTTCGGTTTGAACGATATCTGAACGTGATCGTATTTTTTCCTTTTATTCTCTGTACTTGGAACGTATTTAGATGCTCCTAGACTTGATTCAAAAATAATTTTTGTTATCGGTATAAAGTTTTTGGAAATCCATTATAGTTATATTGGCTTGAGGTCTGTAGTTCAGATTTTATTCTATCTTTTATCTTTAATTTACACAAACATATGTTTGTATCCACTTGAGGTTTCTCACGCACCAAACAGCTGTTTGGTTTTCCTAATTGATTGTGTTCCTCCTTCGTAGAACCCATACTTTTCGTTTCTTCTTACATTTCTTTTGTAATATTGTTTTTGTGATATTTTTCAATCTCAATTGTTGCACAATGTGTTGATATTGTTATTATACTAGTTGGGCTTACTGCATTTATTGTTCCTTAAATATAATATTGATACTTGGTTGGGGACATCGTGTGTAACAATAGTCATTTTTTAACGAAATTTCTTGATTTATTAGTGAATTTTGTCAGAAATTGCAAGTTAGCTGGTGGTTTGATATATTTTAAATATTGTAGACGAATCGTAAAGAAAGAGTTGAGGACAAAAGATTGACGATTTAAATAGAAATTTCAACCGTTGAACGGTGATCTCTCTCTCTCTAAAAATAAAATTTTCCAATTCTTTTTGGTTTACATAAACCATTTTTTGGAAAAAATGGTTTGCCCATAGTCACCATGTTAAAAAAGGGCGTGTCTACCCGTTGTTATATATACTACTGACATGTGCAAATTAATGATCAATTTTAGTATTTTTTTCTGGGCAAAAAAGCAAATGCAGACGAAAATACTTAGTGACATAATATGTGTAAATAGTAGCTTTTTGACTTATTATAATTAATAAACTACAGATAACACCACTCTGATGGCAGGACTGCTGGTTGGATTGGTGTCGATATCTGCTTTGGTCATGATATTTATAATCTAGAGATGCAGAAGAAGGGATAATTTGACTATCGTAAGAGATGATAAGATTGTTACTGAATTTGAGCTAAAAGTGAATAGTTAAGCCATCAATAAAATATGATTAAGAATTTGAAATTCAGACCTTATTCATATCAATTGATTATATAATCTGCATAATAGTCCGGTGGCAAACACCATATTTCTTGCCTATGTGTGTTTTGGAGTATATACGATGTTTTTTTTGGTGATTATCCTTGACTATATGTCTGACAACAAACTTCAGTCGGGTGCCACCCTGTCACTGCTGGGCAATTTTGTTATGGCACTTTGAAATTTAGAACCCGTTTGTTCTCTGAAATTCAACATAATGATTATTACAAGTGATGTATGTTAATTATATTGGTTTATTTTGTATAGTCATATTCTTTTTCAAATTCTTATATATTTATAATATATATGTGTTGGTTTTAGCTAAAAAATTGAATTTTTTTCTCATAAATATAGATATTTTCGCAAAATTTAGCAAAAAATTCGAGATATATACCAATCAAGCTACTCTTTTCCACAGTTGATAAAAATGTGCATGAATTATAGCGAGCCCGATACGAGACCCCGCAGGGGTCTCGTTCTCGAGCGATAAGCATATACGTGTACGCGAAATCAACGCTATACTATTCGATGTTTTGGCGGGAAATCTATAAATATCGATTTGTTACTAAATATACTGACCTATTTAAATTAACGTTACTTATCAATTACCAATCAAAATTAACGTTACTTATTAGTTACGACGTTGACCTAGTGACCTAGAGACTACAGACTCCAGTATCCGGTTCCACCTCAAAGTCAAAGTTCATAATAATTAACATAACTGATTAAAGTGGTCAGGAGCAAAGGTGAGTTAGACTCCATTATAAATATCGAAATATTGTAAATTTGTGGATGATATTTTTCCATAAAAATGTCAACAACTTACATTTGTTACAACTTACAAGAGACGAAAAGTGCTGAAATTCGAAACGGCAATTGTAATTTGTAGTAAGTTGTAATTGTTCTGGAAAGGTTTTGTGTTCATATTTCATTCAATTATTACAAATATTTGACTCGAAACACAATTCTAGTTTGCCTATTGTACATTTGGAGCTTGTCTTTAATTTTCTATAGACGTTTTCACGTAAAAGATTGATGGAATAGTGTCAAAGCTCGAAGCCAACAAACCGGAATTATATTTATAACTTAATCAACCAATATTCAGCGGTTCCCCTTTAAATCGACGGTTACCAAGGAAATCCAAAGTACTGCTCATCCTAACATCGGCGAGATAAAAAATAGTTCGCAACATTTTTATCATTTGAGTCATTATATTCACACAGGAAAGAAGGAATATAATTATGTAGTGTATTAAATTGTTGGCCAAATTTGTGTTTTTGTGCAAAAGCGAATGAAATACAAGCTTGTGCAATTTGTGGTGAATTATTACGCAAAACAATTATGTCAATAGTCCGCAGACATGACATTGAAATGTCTATTTTGTGTAATCTGATCGACAGAACACGAATATTTGTCAAGACGGAGAAATGCACATCACTGTCACTGTGGTAAGCATTTTGTGCCAATTTACGAACATTTGAACATGATATTTGATAGAAAAGTTTAGCCAGACAAGCCACAGCTTGGCACAAGAATGTTCAAAGGTTGCCGACGATTTTCAATTTCAGCGATTTCGCACAAAAAATAACAATGGCAATGCCTTTGACAAATGACCGCTAAATTGTTAATCATGATATAAATTGAGAAATGATGTTTCGCAAGATGAACTACATGTAGATGTACTATTTTAATGTATGCAAAATAGCATGACAATACGAATAATCAGTAAATAGAACTTTATGCATGTTTAAAATTAATTTTCCTAAATTCGCTGCATCTGGACTGTATCCTGTAGGTCACTAGCTCAATACTGACAGTAGCTGTTGTCAGTGTTGATATTTCAGTGCAGCAACCAATTCTGGTTAGAGGCACACTGGTCCAGGTGCTACCACGGCTGAGTAACTTTAAATTAACCCCCTGTGGTACTAGTACAGTCAGTGGTAGGGCCTGACGAAGATTCAATTCAATTTCGAATCTTAGTTCTTACATTCCGATTTGAAAGCGGTCGTGTGATTAGGGATATTTCGAATCTTTGTATACCACTTACAAGTCTTTTATCACCGGAATAGACTGCATAATAAATGTATATAAAAAACATCATTATATCCCCTTGAGTCTCCTTCCACGACCATCGGGGACCTCCGTATAGTCCAATGTGTATCTATAGTATAGGCTAAGTTGCCCAATATCCCACTGCTCATATGTATTGGCCTCCCAGTCCCGGCGCTGGTTACTCGTGTAAGGTCTGTGTGTTACTCGTGCAACCTGCAGGTACCTGTAGGTCTGTGATGGTTCATGTGTTCATCACGGTTATATATATAGTATACTAGCCGATGAGCCCGACGTTGTCCTGGCTATTCAAAAACCAAATTTCAAGTCGATAGCTCCACCCGTTTCCGAGATCTGGTCTGCGCATGCGCGAAGCTGGCGTCGCACGGGCTCGGCGACCCGATAAAATTCGTATCCGGGGCAAGATACATTCACATAGCAAATTTCAAGTCGATAGCTCCACCCGTTTCCGAGATCTCGTCTGCGCATGCGCGAAGCGGGCGCCGCACGGGCTCTGCGACCCGATAAAATTCGTATCCGGGGCAAGATACATTCACGTAGCAAATTTCAAGTCGATAGCTTCACCGATTTCCGAGATCTGGTCTGCGCATGCGCGAAGATGGCGTCGCACGGGCTCGGCGACCCGATACAATTCGTATCCGGGGCAAGATACATTCACATACCAAATTTCAAGTCGATAGGTCCACCCGTTTCCGAGATCTCGTCTGCGCATGCGCGAAGCTGGCGTCGCACGAGCTCGGCGACCCGATAAAATTCGTATCCGGGGCAAGGTACATTCACATAGCAAATTTCAAGTCGATAGCTCCACCCGTTTCCGAGATCTCGTCTGCGCATGCGCGAAGCGGGCGCCACACGGGCTCTGCGACCCGATAAAATTCGTATCCGGGGCAAGATACATTCACGTAGCAAATTTCAAGTCGATAGCTTCACCGATTTCCGAGATCTGGTCTGCGCATGCGCGAAGATGGCGTCACACGGGCTCGGCGACCCGATAAAATTCGTATCCTGGGCAAGATACATTCACATACCAAATTTCAAGTCGATAGGTCCACCCGTTTCCGAGATCTCGTCTGCGCATGCGCGAAGCTGGCGTCGCACGAGCTCGGCGACCCGATAAAATTCGTATCCGGGGCAAGGTACATTCACATAGCAAATTTCAAGTCGATAGCTCCACCCGTTTCCGATATCTCGTCTGCGCATGCGCGAAGCGGGCGTCGCACGGGCTCGCCAATACGACAACGTCGACCGCCTGGTCAAACTACACACACGTGCCAAGTTTCATCCCGATCGGTCGAGAATCGTAGATTTGTATAAATGACAGACAAACAGACAGACAGACGTCTTCAAAATATATATGAGATAAGACAATAAAAAGGTGTGCTCAATTCAGGATGAGCCGAATAATTCAAAGGGATGAATAAGTCCAAATGTTTAGTTATGGAGGAGCTATGAAATTTGATTAATAGTATATTTGCTTGACTGACATACAACACTAATAGTATTAACCTATTTGTTTTAGGCTTGATTTTGGTTTTAGTTGGAGCGTTCATCAGAAAACTAAAACAACTGTTTGAATATATTATAGCTCAAGGACTTGAAATTCTCCACAACCAGGAAAATAAAAATGGACATGATATGCCAACATTTTGCCTCATTGCGGTCTGAAATGGTAATATCGTTATCTGTCTAAATTCTGAAAAACTCATCTCTACGCCGGTCATTTTCCCATTGGCAGATTCACTCTCATTATTGAGTCCTGCCCAATTTTCAACACTCTGTATACTGTGTCATCCTCGATTAGTTCATACACATGATCTTCCATGATTGCAAAGTTTTCTATATCCCGTATCTTTTGCAACACATTTGGTATTTTGTTTGCAAATTTTCCGCTTGCTCCAGAGACATTGTGAAAGACTGCACTTTGTCCTTGTCAAAGATAAGCATATAAAGTTTTTGATAACACTTTCTATAGACACCACATAATCTATAACAGCCTCCTCAGCCTTTGATGTATTCATTTTGAACTGTTTGATACCGGTAGCTTCAACTAGAATGAAATGGCACATGGTAGATTGTGGCATTTTATATCTAGCAATAGCTGAATGTAGGATGTGGTGTCATATGTAACTGTCATATTAAGTCTTAAGTGGTGTGAATGATAGATCTTTTTGTAAAATAATTAACTTGTTATGTATATTGTTAACAAATGTAGGTTTTTCTGCCAACCATATTACAGCTACACTTTAATTTAATTGCTTTGGATGATAAATGTAACTATCTTTGTTATGTTGACACAGATCTTCTGGTCCAAAAGGACATTTGGATTTGGGTGAAAGGGATAGATGTAATCTTGTATGACACAGTGTTATGGTTCAAATGGTCCCTTTGATTTGGGTGAAATGAGTAAAGTGTGGGGGGGGGGGGGGGTCACAGTTTAAATTATTGTATACTTTGATTTTTTATACAATTATAGTAGTTGGACTATATACAAATTGGTTTATATAGAATACTGGTTTGTCAAACATAAATAGAATAACGCCTTTGTAAACAGTTTGATTATTACAATTATATTTACTATCATTCAGTATTCATAGCTTCCTCAGCTGTATTATTCCTGTCAATAAGGTAGGTGGTGTCCATAAATCAAGGTAGATACTCCATCATCACAAATCCAACGCTTATCATCAAATGCATTTAGTCCTTCTTTAACAACTTCGGAACAAAATATGTGATTCTTGCTCAAAATTCTGTTAGATGTACTCATTTTGTTTTGGCTCTGAAATAGCCATGTCCTTATAGTCTTCAAATTTGAGATTTTCACATGCGTGTGCAACACCTTTTGCTCGAATTCTAATGTCATTTCCATAACGAAATGCATACACTTTAGACCTCAGTCTAACGAAATGAGTCAGTGGTATACCACAACTTTCGTCTTTAAACTTTCCAGCCACTGATTTATTTGTGGTATCATGAAGAAAGTGATCTTTGGTATAATTACTAGTGTAAAAGTATTCCATATGTCTGGACATATATCTATAGATATCATCTGTGTGAACATGAACAGTTAGTGAGTCAGTGTCTGTGTAGCGCAACTTTACATGATCTTTGTAACGTTTTTTTAGGTAATTGTAGAAAAAGTCTGTCATAATATACTACTTAAATCCAAAATAGTAAACCCAATTTGAATGGGCTTATTTAAGACTAATTTGATTTTGGAACATTCCACGCCCACTAAATCCTCATTGAAAATTTTAAATCTTTTGAAAGATGGTTTGGGTATAAACTTTTTAGCTCAACATTACTTTGTAAAGTTTGAGCTATTGCCATGGCTTTGTCGTCCGTGTGTGCGTGTGTACGTGTGTACGTAAGGCGTCAACAATGCAGGCTACAGGTCGTGCCTTTGGTCGGATCATTATGAAATTTGTCATAGCTGTTGACATCAACATTTAGACCAGAATGATTAATTTTGGGGTCATTCGGAAAAAAAACATGGCCGCTAGCTCACATCTTGGATTTCAAAATTAAATCCATTAGCACCGGCCACAGGCCGTACTGTTTGTCTGATCATCGTGAAATTTGTCATGGATATTGACATGTAGATGGATATTGACATGTAGATGTGAACGAGTAATTCTGGGGTCATTCGGCCCAAAAATATGGCCGCCAGCAGCCATCTTGGATTTTACTCTTTGTATGACTAAATTATTTAGCACGGGCTACAGGTCGTACTTTTAGTCTGATCATCATAAAATTTGGAAATAATGTTAATAATGACATGTAGATGGGAACGAGTCATTTTGGGGTCATTCGCCCAAAAAACATGGCAGCCATCTTGGATTTTACTCTTTGTATGACTAAATTATTTAGCACGGGCTACAGGTCGTACCTTTAGTCTGATCATCAAATTTGTCATGGCTGTTGAAATTTGAATGTAGATGGGAACGAGTCATTTTGGGGTCATTCGGATAAAAAACATGGCCGCCAGCGGCCAACTTGGATTTCAAAATTTAATCCATGAGCACGGACCACAGGTCGTACTGTTTGTGTGATCATCATGAAATTTGTCATGGATGATAATATTGACATGTAGACGGGAACGAGCAATTTTGGGCAAAAAACATGGCCGCCAGCAGCCATCTTGGATTTTACTATTTGTATGACTAAATCCTTTAGCACGGGCTACAGCTCGTACCTTTAGTCAGATCATCATAAAATTTGTCATGGATGTTAAAAATGACATGCAGATGGGAACGAGTAATTTTTGGGTCATTCGGCCAAAAAACATGGTCGCCAGCAGCCATCTTGGGTTTTACTCTTTGTATGACTAAATCCTTTAGCACGGGCTACAGGTCGTACCTTTAGTCTGATCATAAAATTTGTCATGAATGTTAATAATGATTTTCCGTATCCCATATATATGTTGCATTTCTTAAATAAGTCCATAACCAAGTCCCAAACTTTCAAAACTGTAGCAGTTGATTGTACTATGACGGTAGCCAAAGGTGTAACGCACACACCGACGGACGGACGGAACTCAATACTAGAGGTTGACCGACTTTTCGTCCAGGACGATGAATCATCCAAAATGAAGCCACAAGTCCATATCAAGGTTTGCAGGAGTCCTAACACTTCTTATAAATACAAAGCCTCGACATAAGAATGAATAACTCTATATTACTTGAGCTTTTTCAAATCAAAGTGACAGTCTTGTGAACAGCTAATTGTCAAACTTCAAAAGATCAAAACATATAAAATAAATAAGAGTGTATCCATTAAGCTCATATACTGTCACAAAATTATAAAACAAAAAATACCAGAAATAATTCCTCAAAATGTCAGGCAGTTGTTTCTACAGGAAAATATGGAGCACCCCCCCAAATCTAGTCCACCCTTGCACCAAAGAGTTGATCATGTAATAAATGTATAGGTGTGGTGAAATATCCACACGATAAATTGTCAAGGTCTTTTTGTGGGAAATATCAGTTTATAAATTGGTGAAGTCGTCACGCTCAGAATGAGCCTTGCATGATAAAGGTCACATGGGTGTGTGGAATAGATAAGACTTCCTTTATAACCGAAAATACGGAATTCTTTCATGCAACACTTCTTACTTCTTAAAATGAATTTTAATAAGGAACTAGATGATAAAAACAATATTGTTTTTAAAGGTTCTTTAGGAGCATGTAAAAGTGTGGAAATAAAGAGAACCAAGCGAGGGGAAAATATAATTCAACTTAAACATGGTTTAGAAAATTATCAGTTCCAATTAACAGAAAATTAACTGGTGTATTTAGCGAAGAAAATACCAGACATCAGAAAGAAATGGAATGAGATTGCTAGGAAAACCAAGGTTAGTATCTTTAGCAAATTTAAGAACTAAAGCTAATTATAACATGCTTAGGTCTAAAACAAAATGTGTTCTGTTTCTCAGACAGTCTGCCCTATAAAATATTCAGAGCTGTACAGTTTTGTAAGGGACTCTATAAAAATAACCTCAAATAAACCGGCCTGCTGACTTTTGAATCCTAAGAGAATTGTCAACACATAATGAATAAAATGTGATCTTATGTTTAATATTGTGTTGTAACAATTGAGACATATTCTTTGAAAACACTCTCTGGTAGCGGACTAATTCTATTAACTAAACCATTTTTTGGAAGACTTTCTGTTCCAGAAGCTATAAAAAGGCTCCCTGCCTGCTGATCATAGTCAAGCAAAGTAGACTTAAAAAAGTCTGCCTGCTCCAACAATTTTGATGTAAAAAATGAAACTAAAAATCTGTCTACCTGTTGGTTTGAGGAAAAACAATTGTCTGAGAAACAAATAAATATTTTGTTTGACCTTAACATGTTTAGAGTATCAATGAAATAGTAATGCATATTCCTTTCAGCACATGGAGACTGTCTCATTCCCTATCACAAAAGTAGAACAATTCTTAAAATAAGAATGTACACCCCACTGGAATGTTATGTATCTTTTTTGTCTTGAGTCGACCTTGAATATCTAATTAATGAATCATAACTCAGTTAAGCAATACAGGACTGGAGGGGTGGTGGTTTAGACATGTATGACCTATAAAATGACAAAAAATCCTTTAATTATAGGTCATAACTCCACCCCAAATTGAGGTATGAGACCAGTTTTCTAAACCAATCAAGGTATTGTTGAGGCAAAACCAAATGCCAACTTTTAAAGAAATAATTCAAATTTGTTTTCAAGTTAATGAGTTAACGAGCTCGAAAATTATGAAAATTGGTTAATGAATCATAACTCTGTACTAAATTCAGGTACCGGGGTCGGTTTCCAAGGGAAAGTCATATCATATATGCCAAGTATCAAAGAAATAAAATCAAATTTGTTCAAGTTATTGACTAAAAATGAAAAACATTCCCAGTTAAATCAAAGGCAAAGATTGCTTTAAGGTGTGTACCTATCAGGTGAATGCCTCTCCCGTTGACTTCTCCTGAGAGGTGTTGAAGTTTTTGATATGCCAGAATCTATGATAATTGTTGGCCCTTCGATGGTAGTATCTACGATAGCTGAAGCAATATTTTCATCTGTTGTTTCGGAGATAGTAGAAGTTGTGAACAAAACACCATATTTTATTTTTTCTTAAATTTAAATATATAGAATATAAAGAAAAAGATTGGAAAACTCAATTGATGTAAAGAACAGAGCACTGTCATCACTCGTCATTCAATAACGTGAAGTCATAATAGTACGCCACAGGATCTTGTCATCCTTGTTTTAGTATTCATGTGCATAGCCTTAGTCTGTGAACCCGACCAGTCTAACAGAGCTAACGCTGTGCTCTGATTATTGGAGTCGGGTTTACAGACTAGTCTAGCCTATACCCCTATGGACAAAACAAAGTGTTCACTTAACCGCGGTGCAGTTTTACATTGCCACCGCTGACGAACTGCAACAACACGTCAATTACATGGCCAGGCTAAAGATTATTCGCCCATGGTATACTTGTTGTTTGACAGCTGTGTACTTGTCATTGAATCATGGTGTACTTGCCAATTGGTCGTGGTGTAATTGCCATTCGGCCACTGTGTACTTGCTGTTCGGCCACTGTGTACTTGCCGTTTGGCCGCGGTGCTCCACTGTGATTACAAACTTTGACATTACGTGGGAACAGTAAGTACACCGCGGTGTCGATCACTGGAGTACCTGACAAATAATAGTGGTGGCCAAATAATAGTGATGGGTGGAATTTTCGGCTGAAATTATTAATAGTGTTGGCATTTTAACTCTGTGTATCAATGCCAAATAATAGCGATGGGTGGAATTTTGCCTCCATATTGAATAATCGTGACGTCACTATTATTATGCAGGTAAGAATAGGTGTGTTTTCTTTGTTGCAAAATGGAATTTCCTACACCTGTAATTTGAGTATATCAACAACCTACCTTCACACTCAATGCTATCTATAAAGACCACAGGCATATCCGGAAAATCCTGACATGTGAGGTTCGATTCTCTAACATCCACATATCGCAAATTCGGCAATAATTCTGTGTTCAGACGCACATGGTCGGCATTGACGATGAATAATTTATCAATATTGAGATATCGATTGGTCTCTATAAACTTCACATTGACACAATGTTTCAAATGTCTGTCTCGATTATCAGTTCTACAGTCTTCAATGATAAAACAGCTAATATTCAACAGAATGAAGATGAAAAATACGAATTATAAATCATGATTTTATTTTCAAACCGGAAGTTCTGGTAGAGGGTCGTAAAAAAATCAGTCATCTTATAGGCTATACTAATAGAATGCATGTGGTTGGGTACGCGGCGCATAATCTGTGAATTATTGGCTGTGTTGTGTGCTTAATGCAGGCGTCTTATAGACTATACTGATGGAATGCATGTGGTTGGGTAAGCTGCGCATTGCAAATAAATATGATTTCCATACAGGGGAGATGTATAGAAACTAACTCAGGCATGGTGGTTGTATACTAGGTTTTAACAGCGGTGTTACACATTAGTGTTTACAATACAATTCAAGAAACTTACGGCAAACAAGAGGTACAGGGGTCCCCATCAACACAGACGGCGCAAGAAACAATGGACTGGTACTCGTCGCATTTGTATGGTGTAGATTGTGTGGCTTCGAAATCGTAGAAGATAAATTTGGCACCTCTTTTAGATGTTTTAGGCGGCATGATGAAACAATCATGGTATCCGGTCTGATATACATTGCAGGAATTACATTTCTACTCGTAACATTGGTGTTCAGACACGCCGCTTTCACTGAGCTTGATAACTTTAAAACACTTGATACACTTGTGATATTGTTGACATTGTGGTTTTTTAACGCTTTTATGACGCAAGAAACAGTCCATAGATCTACACGTGACGTGGCGGCATGACATTTTATCTTCTTCTACACACACTTGTGTTTTACACGTTATGCATTAGCTTTCACAATGATGGTCCTCTTTGCTTTCGAATGGTTTCAAGCATAGTTCACAAAGATATGGTGTTGAATAAAATTCGGTAATACTGATGATAGAATCAAAATGTTGTTTGTGGTAATACAAGAACACGTTGTCCACTCCCTTTGATCCAGACCTGATGTTATTTCCGGCGTCAGAACCTATTATAACTACATTGACATTGAAGTAATCCTCGAAGAAATGTAACTGTTGAAAGTTTCCTCGCTCATCTATCGGAAGATTTAAAGTTTCCAATAGTCTAATGGCCGCATTCTTTTGTTGTGAGATTTTAGAGTTGGTCAAATGTTTGTAATATGGTTTGGATACTTTATGGAATTTCATAAAAACGTCCAAATTAGACAACTTGGTTTCTTTGTCGAATTACTGGGATTTTATAAAGACGTCCAACAGTGGATTTCGAGTAAAACGTCTCCCAGTATTCGCTAAGGGCATATCGCCAGACACCTCCATCGTCCATCCCCTTTTCTCCGGTGACATTCGTCAAAATCATGGTTACTTCATAGTTAGTGTTGAGCACATTGAATGCATTTTCTCGCACCGCGAGATTCATTTCATCGAAGACATGTCCTCGGTGCAACCTAAGTTATCGCACTTGAATGGCAATTGGTACGGTATCATTTAGGTCCTCTTCTGAATCTCTGCAAGTAGACCATAATTGAACAGATTCATCAAACAGCAGATTCTCGCAATGCAATTCCCAGAATGTCATCCAATTCTTCTGTCACTGAGAGCGAGCAGGTCAGTACCCACATCCGGTAACGGCAACGCGTCATCACTGTTATCTTCAGTAGAAAGGGACACAACCATACTAGAAGATTTGTTCTTTGGTGTAGAAAACGTGGCAGGTTCTTTTGCTGAATTGGGGGTCACAGCTGTAACAGGTTTCTTTGATATGTCACTGAGAGCGAGCAGGTCAGTACCCGCCTCCGGTAATGGTGTGTCATCAAAATTGTGGGTTGGCTGTGGCTGTAGTGCGTCGTTTTCTTTCTGTTCTCATGCTCTGCATTTCTACAAGCGGGAAAAAACAGAGCATTTTAAATCAAAATGAAAGTCTCAGTGACACAGTAACTTAACTTGTGTAGTTTTTGAATGAATTCTTGTTATATTGTGGCTTGGTAGCAAGTATGTACACTGGAATCAAGATAAAACTTGGTATTTCAATGAATGTTTAGCAAATTTTATATGAAATTTGGGATGCCATATATAGCCAACATGTTACATGTAGTTAACATTCAATGTAAATATAGTTTGTAGGCATGATTGAACCATATTGTGCAGCAATTACCTCAAACCTATGTAATATGGTACACTTATATAAAATTATGATAAATGTTCATGGCGGTAGTCACACTTATGTAGCACACCGATTACAGGGTAGTAAAGACGATCATCAGCGTCTTAGAACGTGAATAAAGCAATATACAAAATTAATCATTATTACTATTATCAAAATTGTTTGATATATATGTTCAAATACAAAGATATATTGAAAAGAAATCCAATCTGGGTACCTAGCTGCCATCAACTGAAGGAACCAATTTGTATATGGTGTACACATTCCTCATCTGTATTTAAATTTATGCATTGTTATAATTCATTCAGTGTTGATAATTCCAAACAGTATAACATGAATTTCGATAATTTAACCCCTAATGCCAACTTTGAGCGACGCATTAGCCCTAAACCTAACCCCAATCATAGCATTAACAATGAAAGTGTCAACGACACTGTACCTTATCTTGACATGCCGTTATATTTCTGGAAAGTACAGTAGTATTTCTGTTATTTATGATGAAGCTAAGTTAAATATGTTACACAAATGACTATGAATTATTAATTTGTGAAATGCAATATATTGATTTTAGCTTTACCAACATTTGAATTGGATGCGATAGGCTAGGATGGAATTTCTGAAGAAATCCAAGATGGCTGCTGTGGCGGCCATTTTGGATATCAGAATGTGATCAAAAGGGGACGTTCTCACCTAGGCATTTAAACAAACAAACCTATGAAATTTGGTGATGATTGGATGATAAATGTAGCCTGTACGGAAATAAACATTGTCAATGCTATCTGCTTCCTCCTGAGTAGTGCTAACACATTCACCAGGATACCATTCATCACAGAAATCACTTTGAAGCATAAATTTGCCACCATACTTTTGTTGACATAAACAAAATTTTCCTGTTTTCTTTTCAATGGCCACTTCGCCAGTTTCCCGGAATTTATCCACGCATTTATTCAACCATGGAGGAAGTGTTCGATCATGAATTTTTTTTAATCGGTCATGGTTTACCACCATAAGAGCATTTTTTAAATAATACTTTGAATAAATATGGAGTATACACCTCACTCAAAAGGTGATAATTTTCTGGTTCTACCCTTTTTAGTTGCCATTTCAAGCAAATACACCAAATCACCTAATTAATTTATATGCGTATTTATTGACACTGACATCATAATAACTTTTCATTTTTTCAGTCTCAAGTTTTAAATTGGATCGTGCAATTTCGTGACATTGTTTTGACACTCTTACCAAATATTGCACGTATTCAGCAGCATTCTCAAATTCTGCAACTTTAGGCTGAAAATTGAATACGAGATCAGAAGGGTGATTCACCTCGCGACCCAGCATCATTTTATTAGGCGTAAAACCAGTAAGTCGATGCACCGAAGATCTGATCGCACCTGCTTATTGTGGTAAATGCCTGTCCCAGTTTTTCTGGTTTTTATCTACATAGCATCTTACCGCATTCATTAACGTACGATTCTGGCGTTCCGCGGCACCGTTAGACGAGGGTCGATACGTGGTTGTACGCGCTTTATGTATCTTGAGTGCCTCACACATAGCGGTGAATAGTTTTGAAACAAAACACGCTCCTTGGTCGGAAAAAATCTGTAACGGACAGTCGAATCGCGAGAAAAACTCATTCACTGCAGTAACTGCAGCTGTTTCTGTGGTCTGATCTTCTAAAGGAATAAACTCAACCCATTTCGTGAATTGGCATGTCATTACACAGATATATTTTTTCCATTTTCACTCAATGCTAAAGGACCCAGAAAATCAATGTGAACCATTTCCATGGGTGCTCCTGCATGGTATGTTACCTGTTCCCATTTATCATGTCTGGTAGCCTTTTTACCTTGGATGCCACAAAAATTTTAATATCATCAGAAACCCCATATCAATAGTAACTTTGGCGCACACGCTCCCTTGTTCGAGCAATTTCCTGATGCCCTGAAGCGGGAATATCATGTGCTAATGTCAAAACTTCTTTAGCATATTTTTCAGATATAACCACGACTTGACTTAGCCCCCATCGTCCTTTTTGTAGAAGATTGTCTTTCACAAATAACCTGCTCCGGTTTATCCACATATATTTGGTGGCCTCACTACACAGAAAGAGTTCACCCTCACCGGATTCCCTTCCTGTTTCTAACCAGCCAATTATGGGAGCAATGTCAGCATCTTTTCTCTGAACTTCGGCCAGTTCCTCACGACTACACACGTCAGCCAGAAAAGACTGATCAGTCTGGTTCACTGTTCTCACCCTCAGATCAGGTAATCTATCTGGGGTATATTGGAGATCCAATTAGAAATGTGTCCATCCAGTAACCGGACAATAGATTCAGAGAATTCTGGTGGGTTTTCCCACGATTCTCCCTGTTTCCTCTTCGAATTTCAAAGTTTTTTCATTGAGAATCCTGTCTTGATATTCAGCAAAGCGAATAAAATAATTTTCAACTAATTCACGAATTTCGTTTATTTTGTTTTTAGGAGCACCATGAAATATCCAATAATCTGAAAACAATATATCCGTAAAGAAATCAGTTTCAAATTCTGATCTCGCAATCAAACAGCTCAGTCGACTCTTCCTCTCAGAGAAATGTCCGTTCAGTAAAGTCTCCATTATAATTTTACTTTCCCTCAAAAACCAAGTTTGCTTAAGTTCTCGTTTTATTTCTTGATCCATTTTTGACATTTCGATCAAGTTATTATAAATTTTCAAAAGCATCTCTGCTGGTAACATCAATTTCATCCATAAGGAATTGTGTTGTATTCACCCACAACAAGTCGTTTGGTGTACACAGATCGGAATGTTTTTGTTTGCTCTTCACTAATTACTTCTCGGTTCCTTGTGCGTTTAATTATGCATGGATAGTTATGACACGTTGAAAATTTGACCGGTCGTTAACACATTCAACCAATGAATGAAAATTTATTTGCTGTTTAGTTTTATAATCCAGAGTGATACCATTGACCTTACATACATATTTTATGACACCATCTTTCATGTACTGATATCCATAATTTTTCGGTCCTAATCCTACAAATTTCATGATTTTAGCGTACAGGTGCTCATCAGTCCATTTACCAAGGTAGCTGTCATCGGTTTTGATATTTTCTTTTTCTGGATCGAAAATATACATACAACTATCGGTGTTGAAATACAACACCCTATCTTGGAGTTTTTCTAAAACTTTATACAACTCCAAGCGTGCATATGCTGTGACAAATGATGCAACAACTACATTGGCAGATGGATGTGGTTCTATAATATCGGTTTTATTTTCATAGCTCAATAATATGAATTTATCCTGTTCAAAAATTTAAACTGCTTTGACGGTGATATTTTTATCAGTTAGTAGTTCAAAATATCTGGATGGTTCTGAGATATATTCAGTTTTAGTAAGAATATTATTTTGTGCATTGTTTTCCCATATGCAATTTATCATTAATTTTGCGCACTGACGGAGTCCTGTGTTTTTTTCTCGATTTTTTCTTTTTCAAATTTTATACCTTCAACCTCATATTAATCTTTAATGTATTTATCTTTATCTTCTTCACTTTTAACAGAATTTGGATATCCACTTGCTTCTTGTTTAATTTTGAGGTATTTATCAATGTAATCCCTGTATACTTTGTCCGACCACTCAGTCCAATGCCAAACTTGATAAACTTCCAGAATTTGGTAACCCAATTTTATTGCTTTGAATAATTCTACATGCATCCAAACTGCAACTAAAGCACGATGTTCGGTTTTATGACTACACTGTCCACTTTCATTTTCTGCACAAATTTTACACAATGTATATATCATTTTGTTATTACAGTGGATCTGTAGCATTGGAATGTACAATTTATTTGGAGGTAATACTTTGCATTTAATGAGTCCTTTTTAAGGATTTGATGTCTCCTATTTGTTCCTTCATTACAAATAGGATAAAATTTGACATATCTGTTGGTAAATGTGCTTACTACAGTGACTGTCAGCATTTCTACCAGACAGGATGTCTGATTCTAACCCCCTTGAAACTCTAGATCTGGGACAATAATTTAACCAAGGATAATATCTGGTTACCGTAATATAAGGTCATGGATCAATGTATTGTTCTAGATCGTGACCACATCTTTTAGTCGTTAATTCATAAAACAAAATTGGGTGAGTGAAAGTGCTAACTAATAGATACAGTGACTACACAGTCTCCATAAATATATCTAACCTAGTTCCCCAACCATCGAGTGTCTTTGTCACTAATATAGTCCTCAGCCCTACAGTATATATCCGACAGATAATTGTTAACCAATAAAGATCTACAGTGACAGCATTTTCTGCGTGATTATACTCGTCCTAGTTTCCCATGCATTCTTAATATAGAGCAAACTATTTAAAAGTCTAGACACCGTACAGTCGCCATTGTTTCTAACAGGAGTCATATGCTAATAATTAAAAAAATTGCTGTGACCACATTGTCCCAGATAAAAGATATCCTGATCAAATTTGAATGGTTACGTTACATAGAACATTGACCTAGAGAAAAAGTGCATATGATGATTGCATCACTCCAGAAACGCAGTGACAACGTTTTCTCACATTCACACGCACTCCTCGCCCACATTACCCCGAATGTCTAGACATGAGTAAAATGAACGCCACTGATGTCGGGGTCAGACATGCCCTATTTTCCCCCAATTTATGCGTTGTCAAAAAACTTACTGCCCTAGATTTAGAAAATTCCACCTTTTCAGCGAAAATTTGTTGTGACAGTCAGAAAATGTTCTGCCTACTAAGACCACATCAGCAGATTTTCCTCTATAAAATATCTTGAGGTAGGTACCCAAACTTCATTCAGCTTCGTTCACTAAACTGATCAGCAACTCTCTCACGATGTTCAGACAAATGGAAATATACAAGGAGGTAAAGAAACTCATCCGGGAATCTAGGCAGAAGGTAAGCTAATTTCGTTATTATATTCGACAAGCTCTCATAATACGTATCTAACTACACTATAACAGAGTTCTCTCTAATAATTCAAGTTTCATGCCGAAGTCTCGGTGTTTTTTTCTCTCAGAATATCCGGAATACCCACTAAGTTATATAATGTAACTTACAATGCTCACAAGCACTAAACTAACGCTAGTTCTGATAGAGAATTCGAATTCTTCAATAAAACACAATTTCTCTGCAATACCTTACAACGATCAGTGGACAAGCACTAACATTATATAACGCCAGTTCTCGCAGGTAATTGGAATTCTTCACACAATTTTCTCTACAGTGCATGTCCTCAGTTCGCAGCCGACACGAATACTACAGCTGTGTATACCATATCATGGCTCTGTACAGTTAACAAGGATATTACTCATTAAATATAATTTAGCGTGTGTGTGCGTCTTATTGCTATACTGACAAATTTTGTATTTCTAATAATATGCCAACGTTATAATTGTTTAATCGCACACACATACTCATCTATATATCTATTGATATGTTGAGGTATTAGAATTGTCCAGTTTGCGATACATGTAAAGACCTTGCGAACATTGTTCGCGCTGGACCGATAAAACTTTAGCCAAAAGTTCAGCCAAATGAAAATTTATTAGCCAAATGAAAAAAAACTTTAGCCAAATGTTTTTTGACCAAATTAAAAAAAACTTTGGCCAAATTAAATCGTCGTTTTCTGGTCGGTTCACAATTAATGACTAAAACGTAAAATCTAACAGACACAGGTAAAATACACAATAATTTAAATAATTTTGATGAACTAGAAGTATTTTTATATATATCATTTATTAAACATTTATTAATCTTTATGTGAAAGAGTGATTTGGTGGGGGGTGGGGGGGGGGGGGGGGGTAACCAGGGATTGTCCTTCTCAATGTCATTATTTGTTTTGTTTTATATCAATATCTTTTTCTAAATCATTAAATATTTATCCTTGCGAAAATATCTTAGTGATATCTGGAGACTAATAAATTAATATTGTTACGCCATTATCAAATTACAATCTGTCATAAAAGCATGCATATTATTTTGACTGTATCGGTATTGACGACAAATAGCCACAAAATATCTGTCGTGATTCACATTTGGCTGATTAAGCTATTGTCTTAAACTTGGTGCTCATAAATACAATGTCATCATAAACATGCATTGTGCAGTGACCAGACAGACAATGGGGGATTAGAAGTAAAATAACTACCTTTTGCTGTTTCGTGCAGAGTGGCTTAATCTTTCTCCAGATTAAAACAGCCTGTTACGAACAAATTGCTTATATGCCGGCGTCAATGCACACTTTACAAAAACATTGCTTTCTTCACATTGTCATAATTCAACCACGGTCGGTTTAATGTCCATGCGTCATTGAATGTCCGTCTTGTGAAAACTAAAGATGATTGCATATCACTTTGTGATCACTTGGTTGATATAGTTGTCGATCGGGTTTCCCTTTGTACAGTCTGAGATTTATTTTGTTTTGCTATAGGCAAATTTGGCAAGTTGCAGCGCGAACTCCGTCTGTATATTATGTTAGATTTGGAAATAAATATATGTTTACACTAAATGTTAGAGCTTACCTTTCGCTGTTACGGAACGATATAATGAATAACGAAATATTTTCGTCACCTAACTTCGTCTTGAATGTCGATCTATTGAGCGCTTTTATTAATTAGCCTTCTGACTCCATGCTTTCAGTCTCCATTTGGGGTAAAAAAAGTTTAGCCAAAAGTTTAGCCAAATGAATTTTTTATTAGCCAAATTAAAAAAAGATTTGCCATTGGCTAATTTGGCTACCGACAGCGCGATCACTGCTTGCGAACCACAGTACCAATATAATTCATTTCTTCTACTTCACAGAACCTTCACCATTAGCAAGGGAGCTATGCTATGAGTTTGACCAAGATCTTCAGAAATACCAACAATCGGGCGGTAGTAAACAAGAACTGCTAAATAACATCAATTCGGCAGTATATTTCTTGCAATATTACGAACGTGATTTTGCAAGAGCTAACATAAATCTGTAGAATACGCTGAGAAGCCTCATCGAACAAATGTTCAACGATTAAAAAAGGACTTGAAAAGGTTGGGGAATCCCAAATTCCGGACACATCAGCAGAAACTTTCGTACATTCAAGGAACAGCTGAAGTGTTCGGATGTGCACAAGGCCTAGAGTGTTTACGGGCGAGTTACCGTGTGGAACACGAGGACAATAACGAAATACAGTTCGATCAACTCTATCGATAATGGTGACGACGCTGATGATGGTGATACCACGGAATACGATCGATGGGTAGGGATAGGCCCTGCCCGTAATGACGAATATTACGATTTGGACAAGGAGAACATCCCGGAAGAAGATATACTTCCAGTCTTACGCTCAATGGGGAAAGTAAAATTTACCTCAGCAAAAGACTGGGACATGGAATGTAAAAAGAATACTTGGGATAACATAGATACCCCAGACATACAACAACCGTTGGTCGAGGACGAAGAAATCGATGTAGTTACCGTGGATAACATCACCAACAACAACAACAACCATTGAATGATCATGAAGATAACCGGGATATCCAACAACCGTTGGACGAACAATGTACTGTTAAGCCGAACTTAAAACCGTTGGAATACTACGATGACGAAGTATGTATCCAAGATGAACTTGCGTGGGGAGACATTGCTTGCGTGGGGATGACATTGCTTACGTGAGAGAAGTAATTATCATATCCGATGATGTTGAGGACTAACTTGTGTTTTTGTGTGTATGTTTTCCTATACTGGATTATATATATATATAAATATTTTCTATATCATGTAAGTAAACATCATTTACCTCCCCATTTTTTATCCCCCTTTTTAAAAAGGGGAGGGGAGGGGCCCGCCCCTAACAACTACATCAGCTTCAACATCACTTGTACTATAGTTCTATTATTAGTAGGTGCAAGTTATCAACTGAAAACAACTATTCTATTTATAGGATGCCGGTTGGCAAATAAAATCTATTTATAGTAGGTGCAAGTTAGCAACTGGAAACGAGTATGTTATGTCATTGACACTAGTTCACATTGATAACTGTCGGGTATACACTACTATCGTCATCATCGAAACTATCATGTTGTTCGGTCTCGGAACCAAAGTCGAGCGTCATTTTAACTGGTGTGTTTAATCTTTTCACCTTCGAAAGAATATTGCGAATAAATGTTTTTTCATTATTCACAACAATACGTTTTCCCTCCCGTTCTAAGTCCACTGGAACTATTCCCGAATGAACCTTTTTGGCATATTTTTCTGTCCCACTTTTTGTGTCGAAAATTCTTTCCAGATACCGGAGTTCTTCGTCTTTGTGTAAATCAACAATATGATCAACGATATTCTCGAGGTCAGCAAATTTTGTCCCGCAGTTAAAACATTTATATTTGAGTGCCATGCTTGCAACTGAAACGAGAACGAAAAATATATTAATTCCAATAAATATAGTGTTATTGTCGGTTGCCAAACACGCAAGTCAAATTATATATTTATTACACACATATTGTGTAATGTTCTTATATTGAGCAGTGCAGCCCATACAATATATTTACCAACGTATTCAACACGTATACAATACGGAAAACGTCGACGTCACGAGACACAAATTACGTCAACTTTATCTTTTGAACAAGAACTACAAACTTTATTAATAAAGTCGCCTATCAGTTTGATAAAAATGGCTATAAATTACGACAGAAACGAATCAATAAACGCTAAATCTCGATGTTGAATAGTTCTAGTGGGTGTGTAATAAAACACAACCACACATTATGTGTGTGTGGTGAGTTTGTTTGTTTGTTTAGTTAGGGTTTTAGCCGTTAGGCCACATCACGACTGAGAAAACGGAATCAGAATCAAGCGAAGCAACTGTGTATAGACGTAAACAGTGAATTTGACTAAAACGTAACAAAATATATACAGATAAAAACACCCAAATCAGAGCGTGAGTGCTCGATTAGGGTCAGAACCAATTAGAAACTGACAATTGTGCAAACACATATAAAACAAAATATCAAAACACATAGCAATACTACTTAGAAAACAGCAAACGTAAAACCTACATGAAAATGAAGTTGTGATACTCGGTATTGGGTAGATTGATCAGATATTTATGATATCTGATGAATCTGGCATGAGTCTTAATTAACTCGTCAAGTTGTAAACCATGTTTCTTGATCTTCAGTATGTAATCTCTCGCTCAATGCCAAGCCTCATTCCAAAGTACAATCATGCCCTCGTTAAAAACTGACCCCTTCTCTTGAAACATCGCATGAAACTTTGAATGCTCAAGGTTCAACCTCTGTTCTGTGCGTGGTGAGAAAATTAAATTATGCTGCAAGTTAAAACTCGCGCCCCATTGTTGTATCGTTGTAACATTCTGAGTAACAAACTTGTGCATTAATTTTCACATCATGCACACATGTGTGGTTCTGTCTATTTAATATGAATGAATAATCATTCCAGAGTGTATTTATAAAATAATATATGCCAGAAGTTGCATATTGTTGGCTTTAAAGTGCTAAATTGGAGCTTGGTCAATATTTACCACGTGCCTATCAACAATGCCACTTGCCCATCATAACAAGTTTGTGCTTGCCATAAGCCTATCTGCGGAGGCAATATGGCTGTCATAAATTTGTGATATGACACTCAGGAAAATCGATATTTTTCCACGAAAAATGTCTTATTGTGGATTTTGGTTTCATTGTATCAATGGAATGTGCATCTAGTGACATGTGTACATGAAGCCTACATATCGAGATTTCTACCATTTATATTAGGTAGTTTCTTTGATAAACGACAAGAACCGGTTGTAAAATTCGACAAATTAAGTAATAAAAATATATCTGAAGGCACACGGCTATCACAAATGGTGTACGAATACAACAGTCATGGTCCTCTCTAACGCCATAAGCGTTCTCGCCGGGTGGATTCCAGAATTTATAATTTCCTCCAATTCTGAGCACACGTGTGAAAACCGCCACACAATATCACTACCCACAGCCACACGCCTATAGGGTTATCGGGCGTGTAGTGGGGATTGTCACAATCCTTAAGGGGTGCAATAGTATTTTAGCTCACTATAATAACGTTGTTGTTACAATGAACCATGCCTATCCCCACGCAGAGTGGTAGCTAAAATGGACCCTTTGTATAATATTCCCACTCAGTGGGGGTAGTCACCATAAACCGTTCCTATACTATCATTATTACCACAAATATGAACGTCACTACAATATATATCCCACGCAGTGGGGTAGTCACTATAAACCGTTCCTATACTATCCGTATTACCACAAAAATGAATGTCACTGCAATATATATTGGACTAGCCCATCGCAATTTTTTGTATAAATTTGTGTGTGAAGACTAATTTTTCATACTTGTTTCACTCATATACGATTGCTGTTCATAAAAAAGATATCAAGAAGAAGTTTGCTGGGATCAAAAGAACTGCTCATAACCGGACTCAGAAAGAAGGTATGATGGATAAACAGATCAAGAAAATAAACAGTATGGAAGCTAACTCTGTTACCACATATTTGATCAAGAGTTATGTGAGAAATATACTTATAAGAGAAGGATTTGATTGTCCATATAGTGATGACTTCTGTTTGTCGGAGTTGGACGAAAAAGTGGACTACTGGAGTCAATTAACTACTGACGAACGAAATAGTTCAATAATCGAACAGTTGTCATCGTTGCAATAAAGCGTCGAACACGTCTAACTAACAGTTGTCTGTCATATACACAAGTTTCCTTTTCTAATGGTACCGACATGGACATTTCCCATGACAAACATGACTAGTCTAGTTGTTTATACTTCATATCAATACGCGCTTTTCTCGGAATCTATGCTGGTGCAACAGTGTGATATATTAATGTCAATTTTACAAGACCATGTCTAACGTATTAACCCTGAGCGCACGGATAGCGCGGTTTGTTTTCACGAATTTATCCCAGATAATCACGTATATCGTATCAAATGTCCCCCCAGATGTACCGTTACAACACTACTGAAAAGTGCCAAAAATTGGTAATTTGGTAGTTTGGGTTGCACCCGCTAATTTTCATCAGAATTGTAGCCCTTTTGTCATGATTTGTACTCAAGTTTCTGGATAACTGAATAGAATAATTTTGTTATTCCATAAGTATACTATCCCTAATTCTAGGGTAAATGTACGTTCAAATTCGGGTTCAGCCCAATAATTTTCAACAGAAATATGACCCCTTTTTAAAATGATCATAGAAATATTTTGTCAAGACAAGTTCAGGCATTCAGTCAATACATGTACTATATTATGTATTTCAGAATTCTAGATTTATTAAATATATACACTGATAAGCTATGTTCAATTCTACATTGGTAATATATATGTGTATTAAAAGTCCCAGTTTTAATGATTGCTTTTAATTGCCATGTGGGGTAGCTTTTCTATTTGCAAAATTTGATGGCAAACCATAATTTTTTGGAAGGACATAAAGGTTTGTTGTTGTTGTTTATTAGGGTTTATCGTCGTTCTAGTCGCTAGGCCACACACGACGTTGTCAATTTTACGGGTGGAGGAAAGACCACGCATAGGTTTAATTTCACCGGGAAATTGTTCCACTGCGTGTAGAAACCACCGACCCCCGGAAAGCAACTGACAAACTTGCCCAGATACACGATCCGGTCACCCTCCCTATGACGGGATTCGAACCATCTTCGTCAGCGCTGGACGGCCTGTGGCGGCGTAATACACCTGGCACTCTACCGACTGGACCACCGGGGGCCCCCAGGACATAAAGGAAGCACATATTAACAATTATGGCATACAACAGGCCGTGGATAGATGGAGACTGAAGATGTAAGTAAATATCTATGTATTTATTCCCTATCTTTACGATATTGTCATTTATCCACACATAATTGACAGGTCATTCTTTGTTTCGTATCATCAAATTTGCTGTGAAAAATGCTGTCATTTTTGTTTTAAAAAAGGTAGGACACCTATTATGATGTTCGTGAACAATTTCTCATTATTGACTGGACTCACGAGTCAATAAGTTTTTCAACATTTTGAACATATTTGTGACACATTATTCATACCATTATTTCGCAAATTTATAGACTGTATTTCTTTAAAGGTCCGCTTAATTTTCGTACCCCGATCATATTATATAAAACATACGCCCTATTATATACCTTTTGAAAGAGTGAGCTCCAAAACTTATTATTATCTGCTTATCTGGTGAAAATAAATTGTTATAATGCTGTTTTTTAACGTTGATGGTGTTTTTTTCTCCCGATTTTAAGTTGCAGCTTGGCTGTATTTTATATTATGCACGTGATTGTTAATGTTATTATTATATTTTCAGGGTCTCAACGAAAGGACAGTGGAGTCCATGTTGGATTCGGAATGGAGTTCACTGGCCACATCAACGCCCTTGGATAAAAACAAATTGCGTTTGTTGCGCGAAATTGAAAGAAATCGATCGTCTTCTCGATAAATAGGCAGTGCTTACACACAAATAACGGCCCTTTTAAACCTACACAGTTATAAAACTGCACTGAGCTACATTTTCTTTGCGGCTATAAAAATGCTAGGCTGAAATTGCTGTCCATACTAGAATTTTCTGAACTGGTCGGAAGTAGAATTTATTTTACATCTTCAGTAATTGCGCAACAAAAGGAAAACTTAACGAGTAAATAAAATTTCACATTTATTACGTACCGTACACAATCACCCTCGAAAAATTAATAAAATGTAAGTCTAACGGATGCGGCTGCGCATTAAAGACTTTATGGAACAATGTCTGAGATAGGGGGCTAATTTAACGATGCATGGACATTTAGGAAACACATGACAGCTGTTCTGAAGTCTCCGAATCGTAACCGATATATGTTACGGTGTCCGTCCGAGCTTTAATGATTGCTTTTAATTGGGTCATGTGGGGTAGCTTTTCTATGTGCAAAATTAGACGGCAAACCATAATGTTATGGAATGACAAAGGAAGCACGTATTAACAATTATGTCATACACGAAAACACCAACAGGCCGTGGATCGATGGAGATGGAGATGTAAGTAAATATCTATGTATTTATTCCCTATTTTAACGATAATTTTCTTTTATCCACACATAATTGACAGGTCATTCTTTATATTTGGTATCAAATTTGCTGTGAAAAATGTTTTCATTTTTGTTTTAAAAAAGGTGGGACACCTATTATTATGTTCGTGAACAATTTCTCATTATTGACTGGACTCACAAGTCTATAAGTTTTCTCAACATTTTGAACATATTTGTGACACATTATTCATACGATTATTTCGCAAATTTATATACTGTATTTCTTTAAAGGTCCGATTAATTTTCGTACCCCGATCATATTATATAAAACATACGCCCTATTATATACCTTTTGAAAGAGTGAGCTCCAAAACTTATTATTATCTGCTTATCAGGTGAAAATAAATGGTGAAAATGCTGTTTTTTAACGTTGATGGTGTTTTTCCCCGATCTTAAGTTGAATCTTGGCTGTATTTTCTATTATGCACGTGATTGTTAATCTTATTGTTATATTTTCAGGGTCTCAACGAAAGGACAGTGGAGTTCATGTTGGATTTGGTGTGGAGTTCACTGGCCACGTCAACGCCCGTGGATAAAACCAAACTGAATTCACCAAAGGCCAAGACGAGCCTAACGATAAATATTTCATGACGAAATATTATGAGAGTGACCTCACATGCAAACATTGCGTTTGTTGCGCGAAATTGAGAGCTTAGATGCAAATATCTCGAAAACGACATGTCTGATTTCAAATCTGTTTTCAAAATCGGTTTCGTATTGTCGCACCGCATAATTTGATATATCACACTGTGCTACTATGAAATTCAGAACAAAATAGCAAATATATGGGGTTTCAACAACTTATTTAACATAGCTTAGATATAAATATCTCGAAAACGACATGTCTGATTTCAATTCTGTTTCCAAATCGCTTTCGTATTGTCGCACCGCATAATTCTATATATGACACTGTGTTTACTATTACTAGGTTATTTGTCGGATGGTGTTCAAAATACTGGGTGATATTTTCGTTATTCATAGTTTGTCTATTATAAATACCAACCCACATATTTTAGAAGTACATATATATCTTGTTCTATATCACCGCCGAGACACACATATTATATATTACAAGTATCGTGACACATTAACCCTCGAATAATAATTGTAACATATGTCTCCTATATGACTGCCGCTTTAATTACTAGCTATATTATATATAATATAAATGTACATACTAGGGGAGACAGCGTTCATATAACCCACTCTTCATATACTATATTATATATAATACAAATGTACATACTAGGGGGAGACATTATATATAATACAAATGTACATACTAGGGGGAGACAGCCTTCATATAATCCACTCTTCATATACTTGCCACAGCATTATTCTAATTCACTGTTATATTGAGTCGGATAACATGGATCCTAATAATTATATTGATTTAACTCTTAGTGACTCTTATTAGTAACTCAGATGATAATTCAGACACTACTATTCCAACAACATCAACATCAAATTCTGCAACTTTAAACACCTTTGCAAGAGCATCAACATCGACTTCACATTCTTTAACTTCAAGCACTTCTGGGACTACTTCAACAACATCCACATTGCACTCTACCACATATATTCCCAGTTTTTCTGGACAGGTTGCACTGTTTACATTCGAACATTCTGCTCTTCCGGGCACATTTGCTGCTTCAATTCAACCTACATGCACAGGCTCGGTTTTTCCAAGCACATCTGGATCTTCTGCGATTGCAAGCACATCTGGATGTGTTCATTATATTACTACGAGACCACATATGAGTGTGAAACCTTACACACGATTTAATATTGACAGCATCATTTGTAACATTACTTCACTTACAGAATCTAAAAACTGGGGCCGCAAATTTTCGGTCAACAACTGACGAGATTACTCATATGAGAAGAATAACAGCTGCGAGAAGATTAACATTCAGGAATAGGGCCCTCACTCTAGAGGGAATAGTTTTCGACATCAACACAGAGTGACTTGGAAGCGTGTGGTGTAAAATTTGGAGTTAGCACCATGAACTATTTGGCTAGGACTATAAGACACAGCGAGAGAATAGTCCTCAGAGACCTAGTCCTGATGGCTCAAGATAACAACTGATTAAATAGTCAACTTTTTTCTATGTCTCACCTTTGCTGTTAGGATTCATGAACAACACATCCGACTTAACCATTAGGACATTACACACACAATATGTGATGGATATAATCCAGTAATCAAGGTAGGATAATACATAAATCTATCTCTTAATTATCCACGAAAGGTGTAATTGATTGCGATAGAATATACATACCTGACAAACTTTCTGTAAATCGCTTAGGTTTTGATATAATTATAGCACTATATAATTTGAATATCCAGTTTGTCTGACAATAGCAGATCAACTATATAGAATATATAGTAAACTGGCGATGAACAAATTTATCTGCTTTAAATAGCCTACGACAGACGTTAATTGATTACAAATATGGTCAGAACAGGTTGAATCTGGTTTGCTAGCAGATAATAGCGCCATATAGGTATTCACGGCGACCTAGTGTCATACATGACACAGCATACACTATTTGGGTCAATAGGACCTTCTAGGTTACGACGCTTTTCAATAATCAACCAACAACAAGCTATCAGAGAATAACCATAGTAGTATACGTATGGGGCGGTTGCACACTCGACTTCCGGTCGACTCCAACACGTCACTTCCGGTATGCCGGTAACGTAGGGCAGTACCACCAACACATCCGCCCACTTCCGGTCGATTATGACAGCACTTCCGGTCGGACAGGTCTAGAGTCAAAACCGAACGAACCGTTAACGATTCGTTTGAGGTGGACTCGTTCAGCGAACAGTGTCTGTCGTGAGATTTAGGAAAGCCGGTCACCCGCCAAACTCAATGCAGAGCTACTCTGTTTACTCTGAACTTTGTGTTTATGTATATCGGCAACGTACGGCAGCACCACCGGCATATCCACCCACTTCCGGTCGAATATGGCAGCACTTCCGGTCAACGAATGGGCAGGTATACATTAAAGGCATACGTAGTACGGGAAGGTCTCCAGTCAATGCCGAATCGTAAACGGTTCAAACGAGGTGGACTCGCTCAGCGAGCGGTGAGATTTAGAATGATCTTGGCATAGAACTCAACTTTATCTTAGCAGTTTTAAATTTATATCAACATTTTAGTATAGGCTGGATAATGGCAGTCAACGACACTTCCGACAGATCAGTTGGGTGGGCACGAGTTCTACAATATATGAAGGGTATGCCACTTGCGTTATAACTGGACAATCAAGGGGATGGAGGCAAATCCACTCAGAGTACACTAAACTCTGGGATGCAGTTTTGAGCATCTATCATATGTGTATATAGTGGGACTCATCATTTTCCAATAGTTGCATTCTAAGCTCCTACAGTAATCCCCAAAGTAATTGTACGCTTAACCACATCAGAATTATTGGTAATTTTTCAGGTTTTAGTCGAAAATATGGCTCGTTGCCATTCATCGGAAAGCTCTTGGTTTTCATATGGATGGCAACGAATCATATTTCGGACTAAATCCTTAAAAATTACCTATGGTTCTGTTGTTAAGTGGGCAATTACTTTGGGTTTTACGGTATAATATAACACCCAGGTTGTTTTGTATACTTTTATCTTATATAAATGAGCATACTTGATCATATATATTGTTTGTTTGTTTTTGTTTGTTTTGATTAATATTATCAATCAAAAATTCAAAATAGTAGTCACCAGCGAAAATTTTGCATGCAGATTTTTTTTTTTTTTAACTATTGTTTTATTTTCAGAGAATTGCTTTTTAATTACCAATGCATTATCTACGCTATCAATAAAATAATGCAAAATTACTAAACCCATATATTCAAAATATTTAAAACAAAAAACAAAACAAAAACAAACAAACAGTATATCTATAAATTTGATCTATTTCAAATATGATCACTTTATAATCGGATAAACAATGTATTATTTCCATGCAGTATATTATCTATAAATCACAAAGACAAAATATATTTGTTTTATCAGTTTATTATATCTAATATTATCAACAATCAATCAATATCTCTGTTGTTGTTTTTCTACGTTTTTATCGTTGACGTTTTCCCTGGTCTTATGACGCTGGGTAAGCTTTTATGGCGATGACGCTGGGTGAGCTTCACGTGTCCATCACAGTCGCAGTACCAGTCAAGCTAAAAATAGAATACAAATAGAGAACTAGTTTATTTAGCAATGCTGGCGTTTAGAACTCTCTAATATATATCACAAATTTGTTGACACCATTCCTCTTATATTTCAGCCCTATTGCCACTATTTATTCCAATATTTGTCTTTAAGTATATTTACCAGCCACGTAATATTGACAAACAACGGCAATCGCACAATATACTAAACTTTAACTTTGGCGACGAGGTTGAAATCGATTTTTTTTTCGCGGGGTTTCAGTCACGTGAGATCAACAACATTATAAACACACGTGATCAGGTTTTGTTTACTGTTTTTGGTGCTGAAGCGTTCAATAACTAACAAAATGTTCTTTATGCTGTCATTTTTTGTGACAATTGCGGCTGTTGGAGACATAACGCTCAACGAGCTCATCGACTCGACCAGCTGCCACAGAACCGCAGACTCAGGCACAAACGAGATAGTGTGTTTTGCAACAGGCAAATCTGTTGTAGTGACCAGCAGCATCGAATGGAGTGTCACTAAATTGAGACTGATCGGTCTGAACAAGCTAGACATTCAAGATTGTGAATTTCTTGGTTCGGTAATTACCCTGGCGATCGACGATGCCAGCACACCAATATGCCCTGATTGCGACTTGAATGTCGTTGTAGGCGGCAATACTGATTATTGTTCGGTAAGTTTCCACCTGTTTATAAACTGTTTTTGTAAAGCCATGTAGACAATATGGACAGTAGTAATGTTTTTTACATGTCTTCCTTTTTGTTATGTGTAGAAATCTGTTCAGATCTCTTATACATAAATAATGTGACTTCTCCCCTTCCTTAATGAGCAACAAATTTACATATTGAGATTTAGTGTTGTGGGTAATGTTAGTAACATATAATGGGAAGACAACTCTTTCTTCAAATCCAAATACATTGACTGATATATCATTGTGATTTTCAAATGTTTTTACTTGTTCCACTGATAGAGGAAATTTCAAACCTGCTAGATTAAGATCTTTCATATATGGTAAATACATACTTACACGCTCAGAATGTTTATTAACTTGTTTTATTCCTGCTAATATCGAATAAACAAAACATAATTCATCATTGTTCTGAACATTGATCAGTGAATGTGCACCCCTCAAATATGTAGGTGTAGGAATATAGCTGCCTGGTGTTAATGGTCGATCGGCAGAACTCAGCTGTACTCTACCCAGTTTATATGCTCCATCCACTGCCCATATGGATAAATTTGCTGAAATTCTCATACATTTTTTGCATTGCATCATTTAGGAAATCATTTGTAACCTCGTGAATGCTGTTGTATCTGCAATGTGTTAGAAACGGACTAACCCATCGCAATAATCTGTATAAATTTGTATGTGAAGACTCTAATTTTTCATACTTGTTTCACTCATATACTATTGCTGTTCACAAGAAGAAGTTTGCAGGGATAAGAAGTTTGAAGGGATCAGAAGAAATTTTGCTGGTATCAGAAGAAATAGAAGTTTGCAGGGATCAGAAGAAGTTTGCAGATATCAGAAGAAATAGAAGATCGCAGGGATCAGAAGAAGTTTGCTGCTATCAGAAGAAATAGAAGTTTGCAGGGCTCAGGAAAAAAAGGTATGATGGATAAGCGGATAGAGAAATTAAACAGCATGGAAGCTAGCTCTGTTTCCATATTTTTGGTCAAGAGTTATGTGCGATATATACTCATAAGAGGATATGATTGCCCATACAGTGAAGACTTCTATATATCGGAGTTGGACCAAATACGAAGTTGCAGCAGACGAATGCTGCAACAGATGGAAACAGCTAACCAGTACTTATTAAATGAACTGGCACAAAATTAAACAACTACGACGAAAAACATTTTCCGTTCATATTTATAGACTTGATGGAGTGTATTTTAGCGACACACTACACATGGGACAAGATAATGGCAGCCTTCCTGTTTGCAGGAAAACTCAGTTTACAAGCTATCAAAAGCAATGACTATATTGGTCATTGATATTGTGGAATGGACCTGCGATTTGGTAACAATACACACCAACATATGGATAGAACAGGAAGGCGGCTGGAATACATTCTTTAAAAAATATTCATGTATTGACAATTATTCATCGGAGATGCTAAAAATGAACAATAATGTTTTCCATTCCATGCACGAATGTGTATTAATGTTGAGTGTGTGTATTATAACAAGAAAAGAAAAGATGTTTTATATAGTTTTAAAACGGATGTTGTTGTATTACCACATACACAGAGCCAATGGAAATTGGAATATTTTTGAAAACATTATTTTTGTTATGTAGTATACTACTACATAACAAAAAATAACGTTTTTTTCAAAAAAAATCCTAAAATAGATATACCAATATAAGGAGGGTTAAAAATAGAAATCCTAAAATAGATATACCAATATAAGGAGGGTTAAAAATACAAAGATGTTGTATCTGTACAATTCTTTATTTAAAAAACACACTGTTTAATAGAATATAATTATCATCTAATCCAAAAGTTTCATTCTAACTTCCATAAGAATTTGTCCAAGCAAATTTTTCCCTTTCCACAGTAAAGGGTTGCGTATACTTGCTGTATCATCACAATAACATCCAATACTCAACAGTAATTTTTCTTCGTCATATCTAACCAACTTTTGGGGTTTCATATGTCGGGTCGGCGGACAAAAAAAGGGCCATAACTCTCGCAAATATCAGATTAAACCGAAATTCGAACTTGAGCTGTATTTTGATATAAGTAATCCACAAAAAAACGGGTTTTGCATATAAACAATCCAAAATCAAGTTATCATCCGGAAACCAAAAAACAGAAGAAAAACTGAATTTTCTATGTCGAAAAAGAGGCATAACTCCGCAAAATGGCCGGGCAAAACCCAAGTTCGAACTTGACCTGTGTTTTGCTGGGAAAAAGTAATATACCAAATTTGGTTTGAATCCAATTAACTCTACTAAAGTTATCATCCGGAAACAAACTTTCAGGGGTTTTCTAAGTCAAAAAAGGGCCATAACTCTTGCAAAAATGGGCGGAGCAAACCCATATTCGAACTTGACCTTTATTTTGGTCTGATAAACTCACCTATGAAATTTGCTTTTGATCTAATAACCGAAACTAAAGTTATCATCCGGAAACCATTTCCGGACGCACGGACGGACGGACACCGGCTATTTTAATAGTTCCCCCGAAATTTGTTTTTCGGGGGACAATAAGACTTTTGCAGACATTTCATACTTGCTCCAAACTCTCTGGAAGAAGCTAAGAAATAAAGATGGATAATCAGCTAAACAATTTACAGATATGGAAGCAAATTCAGATTACATTGCTATTGGTTCAATGGAAGAACGAATGAATACAACAAAACAGTTGGTGTACAACAGACTTTCTGTTAAATAACTTTCCGAACTACGGATTCAGTCCCACGTACCAAATCGGGGCAGGTTGTCACCCTCATAAATAGGACAGGGTTTATCAACTAGTAGTATCAACAAGTAGTTTCGCATGATATAAATCGGCCGAACTTTGTTGATACACATACAGATATCGATGATCATATCCAATGTCCATAATATTGACTTTCGCAATGGTTTGCATCAATAATTTGGAATCCCAACCCTCGACTTATCTGTGAAAGTGTACGTCTAACGCCCGAAATCCAAAATGGCGACGAAGAAGCGTAGACATAAAGAGCGTTTTTCATAAATGTTCTGATATAAAGAGCGTATTCTGTGCCAAGTATAACTGATCTGTGGGTACTGTTGGACAAGGCTTGTCACGCGGGAGATAAGTGCTGTGATAAAGAGCGTTCATCGTATGTTTATGAATATAAAGAGCGTTTTGGTGCACGTATAAATTTCATAGTGGTTACTGATGTACCAGACCGCGTAACCTCATTGTGATTGCCTTCCTGACTTCACATTCCCTGTCTGCTCAGTCTCTGTAGTGTAATTATCGACTTCATAGTCATTGACTGATTTTATTAGAATCCCGGATACGACTAAAGTCGGTGGTATGAATCTCGAATCCTGTCTAACGGCAGTGAGCGAATCCAACCTACCAAATCTGGGCACGGTGTCACACTCTTCAATCGTAAGGGTTCGTCAACTAGCAGTTTTGCTTGAAATAAATTTTGACCGAACAAATATCGGTAATCATATCCAATGTCCATAATATTGACTTTTGCAATGGGTTGCATCAATAATGTGCGGTCCAAACTCTCGTACAATCTGCGAAAGTGTCTATATTACGCCCGAAATCCAAAATGGCGACGGAGATTCATAGACATCAAGAGCGTTATTCATAAATGTTCTGATATAAAGAGCGCGTTTTGTGCCAGGTATAACTGCTCTGTGGTTACTATTGGGCGAGACTTGTCACGTCAAAGATACTGACTGATAAAGAGCGTTTAGCATACGTTTATCAATATAAAGAGCGTTGTATGTGCCACGTATAACTTGCAGAGTGGTTACCCTTGTACCAGACCGTGCCACATCATCGTGATGGTCTTCCTGACTTCATGGTCCCAGTCTTCTCAGTCTCCATGGCGTGGTTATCGTCTCCATTGTCATTGACAGTCTTTTATTAGAATCCCGAATACGACTAAAGACGGTGGTATGAATCTCGAATCATGTCTAACAGGAGTAAGTGAATCCAACCTACCACATATGGGTAGGGTGACACCTTCATAAATCGTATAGGGTTTTTTCAACTAGCAGTTTTGCTTGAAATCAATTGACCGAACGTTATGGATACACATACACATGTCGGTGATAATATCTTTATGTGCATAATATTGACTTTCGCAATGGGTTGCATCAATAATATAGAACAGCACTTGATTGATGTAATGAAATTGCATTTCTTTTCGTTTTTGCAAAATTGACGCAAGAATATCGCAGTAAACTTAGATATTGATATATTCTATGCGACAAGTCCACAGGAAACTTTGACTTTGCAGCAACTTTGCGGCAACCTTGATTTTTGTTCGCAAGAATATCGCAGTAAACTTAGATATTGAAATATTCTTTGCGACAAGTTCGCAAGAAACTTAGTTTTAAAATAGGTTTGCCAAAAGTTTGCGACAAACTTTGCTTTTCTCTATCTGGTAAAATGTTTGAAATTAAAAATCTGATAAGGATTTAGGGACAGTATATATTATAGTATAAATAATATTCAGGTCAGGTGGCTGTTTGCGGGAAGTTCGCAGCAAACTTAGATATTCTGAGTTCGTTCGCGACAAGTGTGCGGCAATCATTGTTTAAAATTACTTTGCTATAAAATTGCGGGAAACTTAACTTTTTTTTACAGTTAAAGATTAAAGGATTAAAGGGGCATTAGCTCTTTGAAAGCAAAAAAACTGTTTTTCTATAAATCATTCAGTGGCAAAAACCAATCAGTTTTATATATATACGACATTCGGAGTTTTGTATAATTACCAAACTATGATCGTTTAATGTATTGTTTGTAAATTTCAAATAAGCCCTATATGTTCTTATTTGAAATGTTTTTTTTTGTTCTCAAAGCAGTTCAAAGAGCTAATGCCCCTTTAAACTTGGAAGATGGAAACACAATTTAGTAGACTTTAAGACATAATTATGTAATATACAGATTTACATTATTCTTAGCAAATCGTTTAAACACAGATGAAAAATGCTGGAAAGTTGTAATTTACCGTAATTGTCACTTGCAATATTATATTCATACATTTTGGCAATCTAATTTACATGTAATAATATAATGAAAGTGTCAATGACACTATAGCTCAACTTTGTAAAGAAGGTAATTTTTTTGTGATGAGCAATGAATAGAGAGATTAAAAAGGAGTGTAAAAAATAGCAGTAAAGGATTTATATTAGTCATACACATACTAAAATCCAAGATGGCAGCTGGCGGCCATGTTTTTTGGCCGATGACCCCAAAATGACTCGTTCCCATCTACATGTCATTATTAACATCCATGCCAAATTTTAAGATTATCAAACTAAAGGTACAACCTGTAGCTTAAAGGATTTAGTCATACAAAGATTAAAATCCAAGATGGCTGCTGGCGGCGATGTTTTTTGTCCCAATGACCCCAAAATGACCCTTTCCCATCTACATTCCAATTTCAACAGCCATGAAAAATTTCATGATGATCAGACTAAAGGTACGACCTGTAGCCCGTGCTAAAGGATTTAGTCATACAAAGAGTAAAATCCAAGATGGCTGCTGGTGGCCATGTTTTATGGCCGAATGACCCCAAGATGGTATTATTTTTCTGGTTCCACCCGACTCACTAATTAGCACAAAATTTTGGCAACAAAATTAGTTTGAAGGTACAAGATCGAATAGTCTTGTACATAATAAATCAGCCTATCACGATATTAAATGGGAAGCCATACTTAACTGTTAATTTGTTTCAAATTAGAAGTTCAGGAAACAGAATATTGTCCAGAATTTAATTACCATTACCCTGGTGATCGAGTCATCAGAGCTCTAGGTATCAGAAAGCGTTTAAATTATTTTGTAGTAGAACATACCATGCTCTCTCCTGTCAAGTAATACTAGTGACAGTCTATAAATTACATTGTCACTATTAATTATGTAGAAACATTTGTTAACATGATCATTATTATTTCATTTAGTTCATACATAAAGGATGATTCCAACTAGATCATTATGTTTGGATACGATTTTATGAAACAAGTTTGATAAATTTGATTCATGAGCAACTAATTCTGCTTAGAGGCACACTGGTCCAGGTGCTACCACGGCTGAGTAACTTTATAAGTTAAACCCTGTGGTACTGGTAGGGCCTGACGAAGATTCAATTCAATTTCGAATCTTAGTTCTTACAAGTTACATTCTGATTTGAAAGCGGTTGTGTGATTAGGGATATTTCGAAACATTGTATACCACTTACAAGTCTTTTATCACCGGGAATAGACTGCATAATAAATTTATATAAAAAATATCATTATGTCCCCTTGAGTCTCTTTCCACGACCATCGGAGATCTCCGTATAGTCCAATGTGTATAGGCTAAGTTGCCCAATAGCCCACTGCTCATATGTATTGGCATCACAGTCCCGGCGCTGGTTACTCGTGGAAGGTCAGTGTGTTACTCGTGCAACATGCAGGTGGGTATGTGATGGTTCACGTGTTCATCACGGTTGTACCATAATCGTGGCTCAGTAGTATGGCGCGCACACAGGTGTCGCGATATAGCCCGACCCCAGCTGCCAAAGCGAGTAGGGGTGCCACGGTTAATCGTATAATCGATGAACCGTCGATAAAGCCGATAATCGATTACCATTTCCGTCGTCGTTTAATCTGCGTTATTTATTTCGGACGTTGGAAAATGCCGGTTATTGTTGAATACCCTGATTGTTTTACACAGTTTAATATAACAGCGAGGGGTTAACAACATTTGATCATGTATCAAAGAGATTCGAGTCATTGTATATTCTTCAAATTGCATGGCGGCACTGCAGCTTTGAACTTATGCCGACATCGTTGTATATTTCTACAAGAAAGGCGTCACTACGTCTTTGAAATGGGCTGACTGTCAGTGAACTGAATGCCTTCGCCCTTGAATCTCATTGGACCAAAGAGAAGTTGATTGACATTCTCTCGAAATCAGGGAACCTACGGCATTTTAATCAGCGATATTCTCGGTGGTGTCAATTGCAGCAAGTACTAGTATATTTTGTTTGTATAAGTCTGCTTAGATGTTACTAGTACAGGCTATCGCTTATAGTGTGGTGACTGCTAAATGAAATTAACTATTACCAAATACCTAATGCCAAATGAATCATCAGATATGATTGAAATCACTGTGCGCCAAGTAACGAATTCTAATGTGACAGATCCTAGAGGGCGACGTTTGTTTGTTTGGATCTTTACACAAGAAGTCCTCAATGGTATGCAAGCTTGCGAAACAGTAATTTTTTTATTTTTGCCGTCACCAAGCTTACTAGGTTTATACACAAATAGTGTGAAACATCAACCAGGATTCCAAGACGAAGTTTTCGAACGGATGTATAACGAGGTCAAGTGACTTGAAACCACAGATGGAGGGATACCTGGAGGAATAATATTCGACGAGATGCCAAGAAGATATCCTAATAACTAAACATGGTGATGTAATGGGTGGGGTTTTCGGACATTGGCGAAAAAGGAAACATACAGACAACATTAAAGGATGGGGAAAAAGACAAAAATCTCTTGGGAACCATGGGCTACATTTGGTATTTCTTGGGATTAGCGGCTTAAAATTTCCATTTGCACTCTTTGTATCTAGACAGGCACAAGCCTCACAAACATAGCCGCTCTTTTTGTGAAGCTGTTGACAGACTGACATATGGATTCACTGCTGCATATACAAGTATGGATGGGGCGCAATGTAACCGATCCTTTATGCATCTGCATGGAATCAAAAGGTTCAACAAAATAATGAATAGTAAGTCCAGTAAATCCTGATAAGACTGTAACGTTTATGATTGACTATTCACACGTGATTAAGAAACGAAGAAACAACATACTTAAGAGTGGCATATTAAAGGGTTGTACCCGTGTTCTGGAACATGTCAATGGTTTATCTATTCAGTGGCAGATGTGGGTAGATGCATACAATTGGGATAGGAGGAACCCTCTCCAATACATCAGCGATTGACAAATGACCTCATGAAAATGAGGAACCATTTGGCAGAAGATATAATTAATGCCGATATGCTAAATATCATGGAAGAATATAAAGCATCTCTCGGAGAAAAAGGAAAAATTCTCAATGGGGCTATTAGTTTTTTGGAAATCACATCAAAGCTAATCGGAAATTTCCGTGATAAACGACCAATCACTAAAGAAAATGAATGACAAGCGTCTAACAGAAAACATGGAGATACTGACATATTTCGAATCATGGGAAACCAATGTGATGAATCAATCAAATAAAACTAAAACCGTTGACAAAATATTGAAACAATTGATGTCACAAACACGAGAAGATATGGCTGCATGTGTTCGTGGATTTGAAATTTTTTCAAAAACAATGACAAAACAAAATTATAGCGTTATTCCAGCCCAATAAACTCAGACGTGATTGAGAACGAGTTATGTCGGCAAAGAGCAACATACAATGATACAAATCCGAATGCACTGCAGTACAGGCGATCTTTAAATAATATTAGGACAAAGTGCCGTATCGTGAAAATCCAACTGTGGTGAAGCTCATTATGGAGCAGAATCACAAGGTTTTCACAAGTCAACTCCATTGTAAAAAAAGAGAAAACATGTTACAGACAGCAAAACTACTATCATCAAAAGTAAATGTGTAAGAGTATAAACGAGTAGGGGCAACACATTGAGAAAAAGAGTTTAAAAAAAAACAAGTACGATTTTAGATATACTATAAATGCTTCCCAGTGGTCATTCAATGTTATACGTCAGTGTATCACCAATCTCAAATAAATTAATCGGTCAATGTATACATGTACATGCAGTTCCGATATGGAACTACATATGCCTGTAAACCACCGATAACATTTTGTAATTCAAATACTTATGCATATCACTCACATAGTCTTTAGGATTACAGGTGTCAGTATAGCAGAACAAATATGTTTTGACATTTCCAAGAACCAATGTAAACATGTAATCAGATAATGAATATATTTTTCAAATATTGATCAATTGGTAAAATGGTGCTATTATGTTACTACGTATATTTATGTAAATAAATTTTAGGTTTACACAACAGTTTTATATATAATTTATTGGTCAGGGAGTAATATTGGGGAATGACTATTGGGGAGAAGTGTTGTAGTATAACTCTGGATATATATATGTTAAAATGCGATACATGATTACAAATTAATAACTGCACACAGAGACGTGGCTAGAGTGTCTAACTTCCAACTTGGAATTTCCAACTCACCCCACCCCCAAATTCAGACAAAAATTGCAACAGACAATTTCATTAGAACCACCCTTCAAGTCAAAGCTTAGAAATTTAATTTGCACCCATTCCCCATGGATTATAATTTTACAAATTGTTAGAAATTTTCAACCGAGAGTTTGGCATTGATACTGGTTCAGGGGATGCTTATATTTGGCCTGAAATTTCCAACTGCAGTCATGTCAAGCATGGAATTTCTAACTGTTGAAATGTTTGCTAAAGTTGGGGGTGAGAAACCCACTTTTTCCACATCTCTAGAGTGCAGAGCATACATCTCTGTCATTTTATTTGTGTCGTAGGTATACAAACCTAGTTGTACAACAACAGGATAAGTCTTCCAAAGCTTCAGTGGACCCTGATTCGATAAATTTTGCTATTTCGTCTGGCTGGGATACAACTAAATTTGGATTAAAATCGATAACCCTCAATTCACTTGTCTTTTTCGCCCTTCCTATTGCCAAAGCCAACTGCCCTGGATAGCAGATCTGCAGTCAACTTCAACACTGAAAATACAGACATTTCAGAATGTCAATGCAAATTAAAAATAAAAATATGCTGAAATTATTCTGTTAGTTTGACTATCCAATAATAGCAGTTAGAGTGAAATATGTTGATTCAGACCAAAAACAGTATAATTTCCTACTTTTTAACTGAAATCTGCAAGGGGAAAGTGACGATACGGTCGGATATTTTAAGTTGGGTTGGGGCCTCTGTTACCGGGTATGTCATGGTGTAAGCTTCGGCTTGAACTTGAAGTAATATGACTAACCAAACAAGCAATATACACACACAGGCTCTGGCACAATAGACCCCCGCCACCCAAATACATAAACACATACCGGTATGTACATAGTAGAGATACATGTACAGGTATAACGCTTGCCTATGCATGGGCATTGTCACACGTACACGTGTAACATACATAACAGGCAATTCATATTGTTCAAAGAAATTATCGGGAAATGAAAGTTTAGTTCGGTAGAATGAATGAGATAATTTATATTTAAAGATACCCCATCTGTTTCAACGCCAAATTAGTGAAGATGGAAGTTTCAAAAGTACTCTTTAACCCTTGGTGGGAGCTGTGCTGGTTCAGCATTAAATATCCTATACCATTGCATTCTCTTATACTGGTATATGCTATTGTCCCATTTGGAGCCTTGCATATATAAGAGAAAGTACTGGCTTGTAATGTCAAGGTAAATACTGTTAGGCCAATGAATTCTCTTATATACGTGATGCTCCATATGGGAGAATTGCATATATAAGAGAATGCATTGGCAAAGGGTTTTCGCAAAATTTCAGGTAGCTCCACAGATGGTGATATACCCCCGCAGTAGCAAATTGAAACATGTGCAGAATGGAACTCAAATTTAAAATAAACAATGGAGAATAACTTACCGATTCAATGGCATTCCCTGCGACTTGTGAATGGTTATAGCGTACGCCAATTTCAAACGAAACTGAAAGAGCTCAGCCAAATTTCCACCAATTTATGGGCTACACACTGACAAGAAATAAGATTAATACTGTTAAAGATGTACAGTGGCAGTTGAAATAGAAGCGACCCACAATAATGTTCAAGTCTTGAAATTGTTAAATCCGATAGTTTCAAGTTTGCCATCAATTTCGACAATGCTCGACAGATTACCAAAGCTTCACATTATTATACTTGAAGACAGTGATATAATATGTGATCAATTTGATGATGCAATGAATTTCTGAGTCGTTGTGAAACTCAACGATGGTACATATTGCATAAATGAGGTTAGTATTTATTTAGCATGATAAAATCTATGTAACATTTATAGATTAAAATTAGTATGGTGCATAAACCAGGTCGTTGTTTGTTTTTGTTTACAATTTGATTTCATATTGAATCTGTTTCAAGATATAAATTTTAGTTACTGTTGGTCAGGCAGTTTATTTGCCTGGAACCTGCCGTCGAAATTAAGCTATGGCAAAAGTCCATATATACACAGATCGACACGATGTGTAAATGGTTTTTCGATACGGCACGAGTGCTGTCGCGGAAAGATAGAACGAGAGGCTCTTGCCTTAAAATACAGGATTAGAAGGTTTATTTAAGCTCATACAGGGCGTGTTTGTCATGTGATTATTCTTTTATTTAAAGGTACGGTTGGCCTTGGCGGTGGGTATCCTGTGAAAATATTTCCAACCGTCAAAAACCGCCACAAACAGAAAGAACATCAAAATGTAGACAGACTTTGTCCGTATACAAATAAGAAATATCGCATAAACAGTATGTTATTGTCATATGGTTGACCATTGTTATGTAAACAAAAGCATAAAAAGTTACTTTTCTGATGTTTGTTTATATTATGATGGTAAACATAAAGAGCGTTCTTTGTGGGTGAATTCCTGATATGGAACTAATAAAGAGCGTTTATGCCATTTGTGTGATTAGCCAGTAGCATTGTGCTGTCTTCTGAAACACAATCAGGCTCTTGCTTAGGTAAAATATAGTAGGTCTTTATGATAACATGCTGTTTACGCGATGGTCATGGTATATATGAACGAAACTGTATGCGTTTTACTGTTTTTTCTGTTTACGGTGATTGGAACAAATATGAATATTTTCGACAACTAAGGCCTCACGTGCCTTTAAAGAGTTCCAGTTTCATGGTTGAGGCAAACGTCATTTTACGTCAACGAGATGCGTACGGAACGTACGTTCCATACGTATTTGTAAATATGGAACAACAATAACACTGTACTTCTAGGAACAAGCGTGTAATAAAAGGCATTATTATCCATCCCTTAACTAACACCATTTCCGATTGGGCAAAAGCCGCCACGTGATAGTCCTGGAAAAAGTCATATTGGACTCCCGAAAGTCATATTGGACTCCCGAATGTACAATATCACTTTTTATTGGGACTCCGTGACGTCACGAATTAACTCTATTGCGAAATAAATCGGTGAAATTGTGGTGCGCGCGCAACACTGATGGATTTTAGCAGACGTTTCACTTCCGCGTTGAGTTTTTTCTCACTTCCGTGTTTACTTTTCCAAATCATGCTTTCTGATGATCAATATACAGGCTTTTATAGATAATTAAGTGCCGACAAATACCAAAAATAACCACAAAAGTCTAAAAAAAATTATATACATACAGATGGATAATGAAAATGTCATTATACAACGTTGTGTACAGTATGATTATTTTTCTTGTACTCGTCCAGGTTGTGGTGAAGTCATATTGGACTCGACACTGGCGTGACTCGTCCAGTATGACTTTTCACCACAACCTGGACTCGTACAAGAAAAACACATACGGTACACAACATTGTATAATAACTTGATAATATAGAATGTTATTTAATCGCATAAAGCAGTACCGGTACCACTGAAGATAATCGGTAGAGATGAGAAATCGATAGCTGAGAGGCTCTCATGCATACGGACCTGTGATCACAATCTGGACAAGGTATTCTGACAAAAATCCGAACTCGGTCAGATAAGAAGTTTGTCAGACTGAAAAGTCTTACATATACGTGTGTATTAAAGATCACTCTATACAGATCCGAACATTTGTCCAGGTATGATGTTGTGGGTGCAATAGTCATTTGAACACAAACTAAAAAAGGATAGCACATTTCCATAACACAACCCACATTGGTTTCCGCACAAATATTAGAAGATCTATATTCAAATAATGTGTGTTTAGGGCTGTATTCGGACTGGATGGGTAGACCCATTCATCCAAATTATTATCCAATATGTGGATACCAAATGTTCGAACTATGGTTTGTCATGTGATTCATTCAATATACAAATGGGTGTATGTGCTAGTTTAGAATTTGACACATTACTACATCTGTTGAACAATCATATTTCTGAAATGTATTTCACTGCCTGCTGTAAAGTTGTACAAAAAGAGCGTTCTTTATTTTTTACAATGTAAGTGAAAAACAACACTAAATGCTGTTTATTGTTCTGCACTGATTAAAAAGAAAGCTTCTTGCTTCTTATATTATGTTGGTGAGTTTACTTAATTTCAGGATTTACACTTCTACCATGAATTACCACTTTCGACACTCATGACTACCGAAATTATCCCAAGCACAACCTCCATCTCAAGTTCAAAGACATATAACACAACAGTTCATGACTTCTTCGGCAAACTAATTCAAGGTGTGTACTTTGATACATGTATCATTAGAATAATGGACGTGTGTCAATAATTAATAAAAATAGATGATTTTGCTGTCAAAAAAAAAATATATATATATATATAATCTGTAAACTGAACAATAGTTATTCATAACCTTATCTTTAATTTGTTAAGGAAATTTGTTATTCTAATATGAGAAATAGGAAATTTATTAGATCATGATCCATTATATATAGAGATTAGAAGATGCATATACTGGTATTATCAGCACAAAATCGCGACGTTAGATTCAGCCGAATCGAATCTATCTGATGGACAATTAATAAAAAACATACCTCTTCAATATCTGGTGAAGACGGTCCAGTCGGTCTTTTTCCAAAATTTGGGAATTCTTTGGAGAGATCCTAAAAAATAAAACAATAGTGAAATTTAGTGTGTATTTTATGTTAACCCTATAATAGTAAATAGATCTCCAATTAGTTCCCCAACTTGGTTGAAAATGTACAATATTCGAGAATTTCATACAAACAAAAGGTATTATAGTTTTGATTTTCAATCCCTCACTCGTGGTTAGTCAAAAAAAAGTGTTAGTCAATTATAAAAAAATACAATATTACCATATATTTCGTCAACATTATCGTTGGAATGTTTATCGGTTGGAAATTTTTCAAGGCTTCCTAGCATTGAGGTCTAGGGCGAATTTAATTGTGCAAATCTCGAGTTAAACTGAAGCCCCCCTTCTATCAACGTCCCTGAACACGATATATTAATGTCACCTAATAAACGATCGTGTTTCGACAGATAATATATAACTATAATTAAGATTTGTTAGTTTTAATGTATAAAGCATAATCAAAATGATTTTCCGAAATATGTATCGACCTATCCAACTAAGAATCGAAACAAAGTATTCGAGCGTACAGTTTCTGAAAAACAATTGAGTTACTCCCCTTCATATTTTCACAATTACCTAATTTCGATGTATATTTTTAATCTTAGCTCATCTCATAAATCTAAATTTAAAACAATACTGTTTTCCACCCATTCTTTCATAATGACTAGTTCTATTATTACGCGAGATTTGATAGATATTTATTATCGTATAAAAAAGTTCTTATCGCTTTGTAAAATGTAAGGTTTTAGGACTGGTGCATCGTGGGATAGGTAATCTAGTGTATCTGCGCATGCGCTGTTCCGATTTCTTTCCCAAATAATTCAACTGAAGATATGGAGTTTCAATTGTTATCTGCTGTTCTTTTTTATTTAATTTCATGTATTTCGGGGCTTCACCCAAATTGTATCGATGTAGATGATTATACAACGAAATGTATTAGCATCAAGATGTTTGATCCTAAGCCACCAACCATCTGCTTCTCGAAATATTTGGAGTTGGAAAATGTTGGAACTATCAACTTGTTGACCTTAGTATTCCCAAATTTGGAGGCGATATTCACAGATTCTAGTAACAACAACAACAACATCTGTCAAAACTGGATATATCCTGATAATGTTATTCTAATTGTTGACAATGAGCTTTGTGAACGTGAGTATTCTAATTTATTAAACCTATCTATAGAACTACATCTCGGGCATAATATACTAGCCGGTATCAAATTCTACTACTAGACCAGAATGCACCGTACCAGATCAATATAAAAGGTTTAGCCTATCGAAATAAGATAATCGTCTATCCATAAACCTGTAGCGGAGAGGTAGCTAACTAGCCTTTCTTGCTTGTGAACCGGGGATAGTAACCTTAACACTTGTTCGTATGTTTTGTTCCTGAGTGTAGAACGTTGTCATATTATTGACTAAACACACGCCTCGGTGTGTGCACGTTGAACATTACTATCACAGGTTTATAAAGTTACTCGGTCGTGGTGACACCTGGACCTTCACATAATCTCCAGCATACTGAGGGTGATTCAGTATCGAGAAGATTTAGAGAGAAATAGATTTGTTTTATGTTAAACTGACTGTTTAGGAGTTACGACCCCATAATGTATATGAAATAGACTCTACTAGGTTGAGGTAGATTAATTTAAATTACTCACCATAGAGATACTCGCTTCAATAAGCTTGAAATGTCTCATAATGTTGTCTTTCTCATTGGCGAATATATTGTAGTCATCGGCCCTAATCCTTACGAACTTGTTCCCATTATAAAGAATTAGGTACCATTCTGTGTCAATAGAAGTTAGTTCTATTGACAAAGAAGGACTCACACAGCTCCTGAATATAATCTTTTGGCATCCTTCTGTACACTCGTTGTTTTCTAACTTCTGAAAATCTCTCATTATTGGATCTCTCCGGTTAACTAAATGAATGTAATCTTCAGAAGTTATCCACATGTTCCCATCAGCTGTGTATATTTTAATTCGCCATTCATTGCGAGTAGAATTTAGATCTATGACCATCCCTTCGCTGACCCGACTTCTGTATTGCATTTTTTTTGGAAAGAATTTCATATTTACAATAGTAGATCTGATAGACTGCCCTTTTTTCCTCTGTCTTATAAACCTAACCTGATACAATTTACCATAAGGAAGTTTTTTTTCTTCCTGTTCAGTTTTTCCGGGGGGTGTAATAATCACATCAAGGATATACTATCCTGTCATAAGGTTCAAATCCTACATATAATTTTTTTTTTATTGTTGAATTATAGAATTATCTCCCCTCTACCACATACTGAGTGTTTGCCCCTATTCAAATAGGTGTACTCATTGAAGACTTTGTAGTACTAATAAATGATTATTCTAAGCTGGGTATTCACATAATAGTGTGTTTTCCCTATTATTTAACATGTCAACTATCCAATTTCTTATTCCCATAGAACTTTTGATATATTGGTTGGAATATAGGTTGTAGAATGGATCACGGTTATTAATATTAAATATAATTCTTTCTATTTTTACTATAGGTTTTACTCCTGAAGATATTATCACGACCTCCACTGTTCAACCGAGCACCTCACCCACCACTTCCGGATCAAGAACCTCCACTCTTCAACCGACCACCTCACCTGCCACTGAATCAACAACCTCCACTCTTCAACCGACCACCTCACCTGCCGCTACTGAATCAACAACCTCCACTCTTCAACCGACCACCTCACCTGCCGCTACCGAACCAACAACCACGACATCCACCCTTCAACCGACCACCACTGAACCAACCACACACATGACATCTACAATGATTCCCACCTCATCTACCTCAACATCCATGCTGGATAAGTTTAAAGATAGTAAGTCTCTTGCTATGATTATAGAATGTTATTGATCAGATGCTATCGTAATGCCCAAAGTAGTTATAACCACAACATAATTATGGGTAATTTTTCAGGATTTAGTCGGAAATATGACTTGTTGCCATTCATATGAAAGCTCTTAGCTGCGACCATTACAAATCTTCCGGTGGTCTCCAAGTCGTGAGTGCCAACAACAACTACATTAGTGGACTTTGCTTCCTACCTAATAGCAGTTACTAGTTTGTTTATATTTCCCCAGGGGGGGGGGGGGTTTAATCATTTAGGAAATCAAACTGAAGGTATTATGACAGATACAAACTCTAAGAGTTACTTACATATATGTCCGTTCTGTGTTTGTATGATCTGATTATTTAAACTGACTGTAAATTGTCCATAATTTCGTCTAAGCTTGTATTCTCTGCGATTTGAACCTATACATTTGATGATGCTTGTTTCCTACACATGTTACAATATTCTATTATTTAATATATTATCCCTATCTTTTTTAGGATTACAGAAGAGATTAGAGGATGACGATGGTTTCATCGCTTTGATCTCATCAGTGGGAGGGGCTGTGTTCAGCTCCCTGGCAGGTTTGGTCGCTTGGTTGATCAGGCGACGGATCCGGAGATATCGACAAAGGTTCATTGATATCACAGGGATGATTCCTTTGGCCGATTTATCTCCGGTTTCGTCGGCTGACCAGTCTAGCGCCACTCAGGTCAGTGAGCTGGACATGACCTCACCCACTGCTTCTGCAGCAACAGCTACAGATGATGATGATGTAGCAGCTACTTCAACAGATGATGATGATGTAGAAGTTGTAGCCTCTACCCCCCGCTACAATCTTAGAAAGTATATTGCTCCTCCGAGACGCTTAGATTTGTAGGCAGGGGAGGTAGAGAATACTAACACCGATAAAATTTGTAGAGTTGATACTCACCTCACCATTTTCCACAGCTTTCTCCCACTTCTGGACTATTTCATAATAGTCCAGAATATTGCTATAGTTGGCTACCATAGCTCTATAATCCACTCCAGTTAGGCATACTGTCTGCCCGCTCGTAGTGTTTGTAAGCTCAATCAGCATTTTACCATTGAGCATTTTGATGAGTATATCCTTTCTAGGATTTATATGGCCTCGAAACGTCAAAACTCCGGTCTCGTGGCAATTTCGGTTCTCGGTAAAATTTATTTGAGACATTTTTCTTGTGGTGAATATTGATTGTATTTTGCTGGCTTATAAATACCTTTCTATCAAGGAAATTCTTATTTCCTGTTGAAACAGGTGTTCAATTTAACAAGACATATCTGAATCCTTTTACAGGAAATTCTTATTTCCTGTTCGCTATTTCTAGACTGTATTATCGATAGCAGGTGTTAAATTTTAAGTGCATGCTACCTTAGTTATAATTTTCTCCCATTCTATGCATTTGATATTTGTACTCTAAGCTTCCCAACTCCACAAATTTTATCGATGTTAGTATTTCTACATGTCATTTTTTATATTTGTTTATGTTCTCACAGTTATTTTTTCTACTGGGATATTGTTGATAAAACAAGGGGGAAGGGGGTGGGGGGGGGTATAACATGTGATTTTTTATATTTGTTTATGTTCTCACAGTTATTTTTTCTACTGGGATATTGTTGATAAAACAAGGGGGAAGGGGGGGGGGGTATAACATGTCATTTTTTATATTTGTTTATGTTCTCAGTTATTTTTTCTACTGGGATATTGTTGATCAAACAAGGGGGGTTTTCTACCACAGTCCTATTTGACCTTCATTCTTCTACTGAGATATATTACCGACTAATGATTGTTAAACCTCCATTAGGTATTGATTTGAGGACTTTTCCATTGATATTACTGTAATAGGCCTACTATGTGCGCACATGTGTACCATTTTTTATTTACGAGTAGGTAACCCTCTGTAGGTTTGATATATATACCTTAATATGGTGGGGAGGGACTACATTAGGATAAATGTGTACACAGGGGCTTGATCGAATATTTATCGCTTAGGTGCTACCACCATAGAACGCTCTTTATTTAATAGTCCAAACTATATTACATACCTCTGGTGCTGATTTTGGTATTTTCTTGTTGATTTGTATTGTTAACCTCGGATATGGGGAGGGTGGGTTAATTGTTTTTACCACAGCCCTATTTGGCATTCATTATTCTACTGTTAACTAAATAGGGGAACTTGTTGACTTATAGTCCAAACTATATTTATTATGATATTATTGCATCGGTTTCATAAATATAATAGTGGATCTGTTCTGAGATATGGATCTGACTACACTTTTGCTGATTAAATTTCAATCCTACCTATTAAAGGGGTATAGAGAAATATTGTGGAACTTTTAGACTAGTTTCTGTGTATTGATACTATGAATTCGATAACATCCCCTATTATTCCGAATTTAATTTGTCTCCCGCATTAAATTGAGATCCATATCTCCGTTATTCTTTTATACCGATGTAACTTTTGATATACTTGTTTTTATGACCTCTTTTTGATGTATGGATATAAGTATATATCGTCAGGTCAGATTAGTGTTTACAGTCATATATTTAAATCAATTTGTTATGCTATGTATTTTTAGTTATATAGTAGGTTCAATACCTTGAATAACATAGAGCCATTTCTTATGGATACTCAGGAATTTATTTCAATTCCTCCAATATTTATGATAAATTTGTGTCCTGATCTTATTTATATCCATACCTCACTATTGTAAGTGCCAAATGCCAGTCTTTCTATAATGTGATTTACTCTTTTTATTTTCTTACATATATTATCTGACTGAAAGTCTGTTGAGAGATTGGTCTGACTTTTACAGGTGCCATATTCATTAATTACATGTGACTAAAGCTTTGATATGTTGATAGTTTGATGTTTATTTTATAATGCTAGTTAAACATTTCATTGGTTTTGACTCTAGTTATATCCTACATTGGATCGGTACCTGCACAAATTCAGATCTATTTCTTAATTATTTTTTTTTTGTGCCAAATGCTATATATTTATACAAATTTACACATATGTTTCTAGCAAACAGCTATTTTCTTACACATGTTGATTATCGTTATTTACCAATCAGAATAAAAAGTTGTATTGTCATATACTCTCAATTTCTATTAGTTTGGGTTAGGTACATACACCTTGTTTTGAAAACAGTGGCGCTCTTTATTTCCCATGTATACCTCTTTAAGTCATTCGAGGATTGATAAAGACATATATTGCTCTTTATTGATTATGCAAATAGTCTCCATTTAATTAGTCATGTTCTATCATTCCCATGAGAATAGGCCTATGAACATATGTGTACCCCTAGGTCAAAAGTGTGCTTACAATCGAGCTAGTGTATGACCATATATGTACCCTACATATCTCGTAGTGTTATAGGACAAACGGTGTATACCCCTTTAAGTCATCCAATACTCTCTATTGGCTGCGTATTCTATTAATCCCTCATTTCGTGTACCGTCCTGTTGTCTATCCTATGAGAATAGGCCTACTGTGTGAACATATGTGTACATATCTTACGAGCTTACAATTAATACCGTGTATTGCTTTAAGTGTGAAGCATAACACATTCTTAATTGATTTACATAGTATTACACCTATTTAGTTATTCATCTGAGGTCAAAAGTTTCCTTACAATCGAGCTATTGTATGACCATATATCTACCTTACATATCTCGTAGTGTTATAGGACAAACGGTGTATACCCCTTTAAGTTCAACCAATACTCTCTATTGACTGAGTAATCTATTAATCCCCCCTTTCATGCACCATTCTGCTGTCTATCCTATGAGAATAGTTCTACTGTGCGAACATATGTGTATGTCTCGTTTGAATCATATATTAAACGTTGTGTAAGTGCAACAACACCCTCCCCCCTTAGGTAGTGATTTGAGAACTTTCCCATTTATCTCGTGATAATAGGCCTACTATGTGCGCATATGTATACCATTTTATTTACGAGTAGGTAACCCTCTGTAAGACTCATATATATATCCCTTTAAGTGGTGGTCGCTCTTTATTGATAGGACCCTTCGTTCAATGAATATATTGATCCCATAATAATAGGTCTATTATACTAGCTTATGTATACCATTGTCCTACACCTAATATAATGTATGGGGGGTCTATATAAGACGCATACATGTACCTTTAAGTAATGGGGGAATGATTATAATCATAGCTTATGTGAAACGCTCTTGATTATTCACCTGTCGCAATAGGTCTACTGTATGGACATATGTGTACCACTATATATACTCCTCAGGCTTTTATTGAATTATAAGTACCCCATACCCCCCCATTATAAATTAGGGTTTGACTTCGTTTAAGCAGTTAAGACTATATCACGACGTTTTATAGCTGTATTTGTGATTTTCGGTTGGAAGAATAAGTCATTGTGCACGTTGAAATCACTAATTATCGGCGAGGAACTTACACCTTCAGTTATCATGTTGTGTTGCAAAGTCAACTCCATCATAGAATTGATTTTTACCAGCGTTGGAACCCTATCCACTGACCGTGGGGGGGGGGGGGGGTACTAACTTTAGTTTTTTTGGTTGGTTCTTAATAGAACCTTGTGGGATAGGGTCGGTGGGGGGGGGGGGGGGGCTACAACTGTTCAAACCCTTCATCTTCATCATCCGTCCTATCTATTTCTGCCATTTCTATTTCAATGACAATATCCCAATCTATTTCTGGAGGCTCATCTGCATAATCTACTTCTATACCATCATCAAACTCTTCTTCTTCATCTTCCTCCTCATACAAATATCTAATTTGCCAGAGTGGATCTGGCATTTTCTACCCTCAACGCAGCTAACCATACAAACATATTTTTTTATTAATTGATAATTGGGGTATAGAGGTGAATATATTTTATAGCCATTATGTTTCGCTTATATAGTTGCATGTTTTTTTATTTCCTCTGTACGTACATTTTTTTTACGATTTTGGCGAACATGCACGACTAGGAAACATTCCGCAAACCATCTGCATTATTGTAACATGAGCCATGCACGCGATGATAAATCAAAGCTTTCCGTATGAGGAAACTGTGTGTTATTTTACTAAATCTTTATTTGTCACGTCCGTTATTATGAATAGGTTAATGTCCCGATACTGCTTTCTATAGTTACACAACAGTCAATTTTTGTTTCGCCTGTTTGCTTTTGTTTCGTTAGCAGGGGGGCTGAAGGTAGGTTTGTGATTTATTTATATTTCTTTCCGCGTTCTGAATTCAATTGCACCTGAAATTCGAGTATACTAACTATCTCATCCCTTGACTCACCTTTCCTTATTTTGTTTCCACCAATTCGCCTGTTTTGGCTATAGCTTATATATTGGTGCGTTTTTATGTCCCCAACTTGAAGTTGATGGGTATATAGTCGACATCTCCTTCCGTACGTTCGTACATTGTACGTCCTTCCATTTTGCATTATTGTTTATCAACCGCTGGGCAGATTTAGCTGATATGGTGATAGAGTAGCATGGGTAACAGCTACATGCATAGTCCGGTTTCGTCCACACATTTTCTCCAGAGTTATGACCCTTTTTTTACTTAGATAATTCAATTTTGTCTGTTTTTGGATTCAGCAACAGCTGGACGTGTTTAGCCGATATTTGGTATGCTGATAGAGCAGCATAGGTGGACAGCTACATGCATAGCGCGGGTTTCGTCCACACATTTTCACCTGCGTTATGGCCTTTTTTTAAACTTAGAAAATTCAATTGTCTCTTGTGTTTGGGTTTCCAGATGATAGCGTGAGCTTTGGTGGTACGATTGCAAATCTCGTATTTTGTGGATCAGTTATATCAAATTACATGTCAATTGCGAATTTGGGTATAATCTGATGATTTTTGTTAGAGTTATGGGTCTTTTTTCAAATTAGAAAATTTGAAATTTTGCTTGATTTTGGGTTTCAGGATCGTTTGTTTTTGAGTTTCCGCGTCCATGCTTATTCCGAATTGCTGGGGGGATTTAATGCGACAGCGTACTTCTTGTATATTATATTGTGTAGTGCTGCGGTATACTAGGGCCCTGCGAATATTTTTTCTTTCTTCTGTTTCGATTTGATTCGAATCATCGGTACCAGTTTCGTTGAATTATATACCATAGATACATTGCAAGACTGGTATAACTGATCTATCTAAATTTGGGGGGGGGGTGTTCAGTTGGTATAGTGCCATATGCATTACCCCGTCACAGATCGTCCAGCGCTGACGAAGCTGGTTCGATTCCCGTCATAGGTAGGGTGACCGGAATCGTGTATCTGGTTAAGTTTGTAGGTTGTTTACCGGGGAGGGGGGAGGGGGGGGGGGGTAGGTGGTTTTTACACGACGTGGGACGATTTCTCGGTGAAATTAAGACTCTGTGTGGTATTTCCTCCACCCGTAAATTGACAACGTCGGGTGTGGGCTAGAACGACGATAAACCTTAACAACCTAAATTAGCAAATTTGTAATTTTGTCGAACTTATCTACATAAATGCGATTCTTACTGACTTGGTTAGTGGTTAATATTATTTTATAGTAGTTAGAGTCACAAACATTTGGTTTAAACTATGGATAATGTTTACTTTATATACCTATAATCATTTATTATCGTTACCAAGTGGATCAATGGATGCTGGTATTGTACCTTATTCAGGTTATGTCTACATATTCACTGTTGATACCAGTCATACCACTGATGCAATATTTCGATTCGAGTTTCGATTGGCTTGACTGATTTGAATCGTGATTCGATTCTAATTGGAATTGCTCGATTCGCATATCCCTAGGCATTACATATCGTGTATTATATGGTTTTAACCCTGACACGCTCGTATTCGTATTATGCTTCGAATTAGTGTGAACTAATTCCATTGGTATTTGCAGTTTCTTCATTCTGATATTTTCTGCGTATAAACTTTAAACGGATAGGGTGCATTCCCATCCAGTCTACTATACGTAGATGAATTGTGCTTGTATATTTTGATTTGTTTGTTATTTATAATGTTCTCATTGACAATAGATCCATATTATAAATATAGATTTCTTTGTTTAGGTTTAATTCTACCTTAGGTTCATTCAGGTTCACGAGTCTTTGTTTGTTTGTATGAATAACTTTGATACTTCAAAAGGGTGGAATATATTGTGGTAAGTTTGATACAGGTTCACGAGTTCACATGCTTTGTCTTTATATAACAATAGCTTTGATTTTCTAAGGAATATATTGTATTGTTCTCCAGACACCTGTGGGGTATAAAGTTCATTCTTTTGTTCAGGAAAAGTATAATGCTTTGTTCTCTTACATCACATGCTATTTAAGAACAATGGTTTTCCGGGTGGAATATATTTAAGAACAATAGGTTTTCCGGGTGGAATATAATTAAGAACAATAGGTTTCCGGGTGGAATGTATTGTTCCAGACTATCTCGTCTACATACTACTTGGAATAACAATCAAAATGTTATTCCTGCTGTCATTTTGCAGGTAACAATTTGCTGACAATTGTTATTGTTGGAGGCATAACACTCAACGATTTAATCGATTCGGACAGTTGCCACAAAATAACAGACTCTAGCACAGAAGAAATAGTGTGTTTTGCCGAAGGCATATCTGTTCGAGTGGCCAACAGCATCAACTGGCGTGTCACTAAATTGAGGCTGATCGGTCTAAACAAGTTAGATGTTCAAGATTGTGCGTTTCTTGGTGCTATAATTACCCTTGCGATCGACGATGCCAGCACTGCAATATGCCCTGATTGCGACTTGAATGTCGTAGACGGCAATACAGATTATTGTTCGGTAAGTTTCCACCTGCATCGCAAATAATATTGTGCCATATTTAATTAAAAACCTTATCACCCCGTTGTGCAGATTGTGAAAAGTCTAATTGTAGTGCAAATGGTCTAATACACTGAAAGATTAAATTGCTGTTTCACCCAGACATGCTGACAAAAATTAACCAAGTTATTGTCTGGGAAAATGATATACTGCATTACCTTTAAAATCTGTCCTATTCAGTCTCTTCACTCAACTCTGTCATGTCGTCATTGTCGGTTGGGTCACCACTGTCCTCATATCTCACTGAATGTTCAAACAAATTACAAATTGTATTTATTGTAAATATCAACAGAGGTGTGCGTGTCCCTAAGCACATGTATTGTTTGTTTCGTACACATGTTACCTTTTATCATATAATAAAATAAAATCCAAGCAACACATAGTATTAATAATGAAAGTGTCAATGACACTGTAGCTCAACTTGGAAAGGGAATAATTTAATATATTACAGTCAATGGAGCGATTAGGAATGTGGAAAGTTGAATGTCTAATACCAGTTTATAGACATGAAGAGAAAAGTTAAATCCAAGATGGCTGCTGGCGGCCATGTTTTCAGCCGAATGACCCCAAAATGAGTCGTTCCCATCTACATGTCATCGTTAACATCAATGACAAATTTTATGACGATCAGACTAAAGGTACGACCTGTGGCCCGTGCTAATGGATTAAATTTTGAAATCCAAGATGGCCACTGGCGGCCATGTTTTTTGTCCGAAATCAGACTAAAGGTACGACCTGTAGCCCGTGGTAAAGGATTTAGTCATACAAAGAGTAAAATCCAAGTTGGCTGCTGGCGGCCATATTTTTTGGCCAAATGACCCCAAAATGACTCGTTCCCATCTACATGTCATTATTAACATTCATGTCAAATTTTATGATGATCAGACTAAAGGTACAACCTGTAGCCCGTGCTAAAGGATTTAGTCATACAAAGAGTAAAATCCAAGATGGCTGCTGGCGACCATGTTTTTTGGCCGATTGACCCCAAAATTACTCGTTCCCATCTACATGTCATTGTTAAGAACCATGACAAATTTTATGATGATCAGACTAAAGGTACGACCTGTAGCCCGTGCTAAAGAATTTAGTCATACAAAGAGTAAAATCCAAGATGGCTGCTGGCGGCCATGTTTTTGGCCAAATGACACCCAAAATTACTCGTTCCCATCTACATGTCAATATTAACATCCATGACAAATTTCATGATGATCAGACGAACAGTACGACCTGTGGCCCGTGCTAATGGATTAAATTTTGAAATCCAAGATGGCTGCTAGCGGCCATGTTTTTTGTACGAATGACCCCAAAATGACTCATTCCCATTTACATTCCAATTTCAACAGCCATGAAAATTTTTATGATGATCAGACTAAAGGTACGACCTGTAGCCCGTGCTAAAGGATTTAGTCATACAAAGAGTAAAATCCAAGATGGCTGCTGGCGGCCATGTTTTTTGGCCGAATGACCCCAAAATGACTCGTTCCCATCTACATGTCATTATTAACATTCATGACAAATTTTATGATGATCAGACTAAAGATACAACCTGTAGCCCGTGCTAAAGGATTTAGTCATACAAAGAGTGAAATCCAAGATGGCTGCTGGCGGCCATGTTTTTCGGCCAAATGACCCCAAAAGTACTCGTTCCCATCTACATGTCAATATTAACATCCATGACAAATTTCATGATGATCAGACGAACAGTACTAACTGTGGCCCGTGCTAATGGATTAAATTTTTAAATGCAAGATGGCTGCTGGCGGCCATGTTTTTTGTCCGAATGACCCCAAAATGACTCGTTCCCATCTACATTCCAATTTCAACAGCCATGACAAATTTTATGATGATCAGACTAAATGTACGACCTGTAGCCTGTGCTAAAGGATTTAGTCATACAAAGAGTAAAATCCAAGATGGCTGCTGGCGACCATGTTTTTTGGCCGAATGACCCCAAAATGACTCGTTCCCATCTACATGTCAATATTAACATCCATGACAAATTTCATGACGATCAGACGAACAGTACGGCCTGTAGCCCGTGCTAATGGATTGAATTTTGAAATCTAAGATGGCCGCTGGCGGCCATGTTTTTTTTCCGAAAGACCCCAAAATGAATCATTCCGGTACAAATGTTGATGTCAACAGCTATGACAAATTTCATAATGATCCGATCAAAGGTACGACCTGTAGCCTCTATTGTTGACGCCTTACGTACACACGCACACACGCACACACGGACGACGGACGACAAAGCCATGGCAATAGCTCAAACTTTACAAAGTAAAGTTGAGCTAAAAATCAGCAATTATAAACTTCAACAATCATAAGTTTTTTGAATAATGGTGTGTTTACCGTGGCCAATACATCATGCCCTAGTACTCCCACATGGCGCTAATATTAAATATGAGTCTTACCAATAATTATGAAGCTGATTTTTGATCTATGAGAACAATTTCCCTTAATACACATTACTTTCTTTTGTTTGAGAATCGCAGGTGTGTGCAGCAGGTACTATCATTGGCCAGACAGGGCATTTCCTGATAAATACAATTGTTTTCTCGATGCATATTATTCTGCAACTAAATCTCGTTATGGGTATATATTACTTGACTTTCATCCAAAGTCGGACAGATGTTTGCAATTGAGGAGCAAAATATTTACATCTGAAAACGCTATAATTTACGTGTCAATGGAATGAAGATTGGAAAATATTTCAACTTCCTCAATTCATTGCTGAGAAGTAAAGTGGATCACAGAAAACTTGGTAAAGCTAAACAATAAAGATGGATAATCAGCTAAACAATTTACAGATATGGAAGCAAATTCAGATTACATTGCTATTAGTTCAATGGAAGAACGAATGAATACAACAAAACAGTTGGTGTACAACAGACTTTCAGTTAAATAACTTTCCGAAATACGGATTCAATCTGGTGGAATTTGGTATGGTTATCGTCCCTATAGTCATCGGCTGTCTTTAAACGGCCGCGAGCGAGTCCCATGTACCAAATCTGGGCAGGGTGTCACCCTCATAAATAGGACAGGGTTTATCAACTAGTAGTATCAACAAGTAGTTTCGCATGATATCAATTGGCCGAACTTTGTTGATACACATACAAATATCGATGATCATATCCAATGTCCATAATATTGACTTTCGCAATGGTTTGCATCAATAATGTGGAATCGCAATCCTCGACTTGTCTGTGAAAGTGTCTACCTAACGCCCGAAATCCAAAATGGCGACGAAGAAGCGTAGACATAAAGAGCGTTATTCATAAATGTTCTGATATAAAGAGCGTATTCTGTGCCAAGTATAACTGATCTGTGGGTACTGTTGGACAAGGCTTGTCACGCGGGAGATAAGTGCTGTGATAAAGAGCGTTCATCGTATGGTTATGAATATAAAGAGCGTTTTGGTGCCACCGTGTAAATTGCATAGTGGTTACTGATGTACCAGACCGCGTAACCTCATTGTGATTGCCTTCCTGTCTTCACATTCCCAGTCTGCTCAGTCTCTATAGTGTAATTATCGACTTCATAGTCATTGACTGATTTGATTAGAATCCCGGATACGACTAAAGTCGGTGGTATGAATCTCGAATCCTGTCTAACGGCAGTGAGCGAATTCAACCTACCAAATCTGGGCACGATGTCACATTCTTCAATCGTAAGGGTTCGTCAACTAGCAGTTTTGCTTGAAATCAATTTTGACCGAACAAATATCGGTAATCATATCCAATGTCCATGATATTGACTTTTGTAATGGGTTGCATGAATAATGTGCGGTCCAAACTCTCGTACAATCTGCGAAAGTGTCTATATTACGCCCGAAATCCAAAATGGCTACGGAGATGCATAGACATAAAGAGCGTTTTTCATAAATGTTCTGATATAAAGAGCGCGTTTTGTGCCAGGTATAACTGCTCTGTGGTTACTATTCGGCGAGACTTGTCACGTCAGAGATACTGATTGTGATAAAGAGCGTTTATCATACGTTTATGACTATAAAGAGCGTTTTGGGTGCCACATATAACTTGCAGAGTGGTTACTCTTGTACCAGACCGTGCCGCATCATCGTGGTGGTCTTCCTGACTTCACGGTCCCAGTCTTCTCAGTCTCCATGGTGTGGTTATCGTCTCCATTGCCATTGACAGTCTTTTATTAGAATCCCGAATACGACTAAAGACGGTGGTATGAATCTCGAATGATGTCTAACAGGAGTAAGTGAATCCAACCTACCACATCTGGGTAAGGTGACATCTTCATAAATCGTATAGGGTTTTTTCAACTAGCAGTTTTGCTTGAAATCAATTGACCGAACTTTATGGATACACATACACATGTCGGTGATAATATCTTTATGTTCATAATATTGACTTTCGCAATGGGTTGCATCAATAATATAGAACAGCACTTGATTGATGTAATGAAATTGCATTTCTTTTCGTTTTTGCAAAATTGACGCAAGAATATCGCAGTAAACTTAGATATTGATATATTCTATGCGACAAGTTCACAGGAAACTTTGACTTTGCAGCAACCTTGATTTTTGTTCGCAAGAATATCGCAGTAAACTTAGATATTGAAATATTCTTTGCGACAAGTTCGCAAGAAACTTAGTTTTAAAATAGGTTTGCCAAAAGTTTGCGACAAACTTTGCTTTTCTCTATCTGGTAAAATGTTTGAAATTATAAATCTGATAAGGATTTAGGGACAGTATATATTATAGTATAAATAATATTCAGGCCAGGTGGCTGTTTGCGGGAAGTTCGCAGCAAACTTAGATATTCTGAGTTCGTTCGCGACAAGTGTGCGGCAATCATTGTTTAAAATTACTTTGCTATAAAATTGCGGGAAACTTAACTTTTTTTTACAGTTAAAGATTAAAGGATTAAAGGGGCATTAGCTCTTTGAAAGCAAAAAAACTGTTTTTCTATCAATCATTCAGTGGCAAAAACCAATCAGTTTTATATATATACGACATTCGGAGTTTTGTATAATTACCAAACTATGATCGTTTAATGTATTGTTTATAAATTTCAAATAAGCCCTATATGTTCTTATTTGAAATGTTTGTTTTGCTCTCAAAGCGGTTCAAAGAGCTAATGCCCCTTTAAACTTGGAAGATGGAAACACAATTTAGTAGACTTTAAGACATAATTATGTAATATACAGATTTACATTATTCTTAGCAAATCGTTTAAACACAGATGAAAAATGCTGGAAAGTTGTAATTTACCGTAATTGTCACTTGCAATATTATATTCATACATTTTGGCAATCTAATTTACATGTAATAATATAATGAAAGTGTCAATGACACTATAGCTCAACTTTGTAAAGAAGGTAATTTTTTTGTGATGAGCAATGAATAGAGAGATTAAAAAGGAGTGTAAAAAATTAGCAGTAAAGGATTTATATTAGTCATACACATACTAAAATCCAAGATGGCAGCTGGCGGCGATGTTTTTTGGCCGATGACCCCAAAATGACTCGTTCATTATTAACATCCATGACAAATTTTATGATGATCAGACTAAAGGTACGACCTGTAGCCCGTGCTAAAGGATTTAGTCATACAAAGAGTAAAATCCAAGATGGCTGCTGGTGGACATGTTTTATGGCCGAATGACCCCAAGATGGTATTATTTTTCTGGTTCCACCCGACTCACTAATTAGCACAATATTTTGGCAACAAAATTAGTTTGAAGGTACAAGATCGAATAGTCTTGTACATAATAAATCAGCCATACTTAATTGTTAATTGGTTTCAAATTAGAAGTTCAGGAAATAGAATATTGTCCAGAATTTAATTACCATTACCCTGGTGATCGAGTCATCAGAGCTCTAGGTATCAGAAAGCGTTTAAATTATTTTGTAGTAGAACATACCATGCTCTCTCCTGTCAAGTAAAACTAGTGACAGTCTATAAATTACATTGTCACTATTAATTATGTAGAAACATTTGTTAACATGATCATTATTATTTCATTTAGTTCATACATAAAGGATGATTCCAACTCGATCATTATGTTTGGATACGATTTTATTAAACAAGTTTGATAAATTTGATTCATGAGCAACTAATTCTGCTTAGAGGCACACTGGTCCAGGCGCTACCACGGCTGATTAACTTTATAAGTTAAACCTTGTGGTACTGGTAGGGCCTGACGAAGATTCAATTCAATTTCGAATCTTAGTTCTTACAAGTTACATTCTGATTTGAAAGCGGTTGTGTGATTAGGGATATTTCGAAACATTGTATACCACTTACAAGTCTTTTATCACCGGGAATAGACTGCATAATAAATTTATATAAAAAATCATTATGTCCCCTTGAGTCTCTTTCCACGACCATCGGGGATCTCCGTATAGTCCAATGTGTATAGGCTAAGCTGCCCAATAGCCCACTGCTCATATGTATTGGCCTCCCAGTCCCGGCGCTGGTTACTCGTGGAAGGTCGGTGTGTTACTCGTGCAACATGCAGGTGGGTATGTGATGGTTCACGTGTTCATCACGGTTGTACCATAATCGTGGCTCAGTAGTATGGCGCACACAGGTGTCGCGATATAGCCCGACCCCAGCTGCCAAAGCGAGTAGGGGTGCCACGGTTAATCGTATAAACGATGAACCGTCGAAAAAGCCGATAATCGATTACCATTTCCGTCGTCGTTTAATCTGCGTTATTTATTTCGGACGTTGGAAAATGCCAGTTATTGTTGAATACCCTGATTGTTTTACACAGTTTAATATACAACCGAGGGGTTAACAACATTTGATCATGTATCAAAGAGATTCGAGTCATTGTATATTCTTCAAATTGCATGGCGGCACTGCAGCTTTGAACTTATGCCGACATCGTTGTATATTTCTACAAGAAAGGCGGCACTACGTCTTTGAAATGGGCTGACTGTCAGTGAACTGAATGCATTCGTCCTTGAATCTCATTGGACCAAAGGGAAGTTGATTGACATTCTCTCGAAATCAGGGAACCTACGGCATTTTAATCAGCGATATTCTCGGCGGTGTCATTTGCAGCAAGTACTAGTATATTTTGTTTGTATAAGTATGCTTAGATGTTACTAGTACAGGCTATCGCTTATAGTGTGGTGACTGCTAAATGAAATTAACTATTACCAAATACCTAATGCCAAATGAATCATCAGATATGATTGAAATCACTGTGCGCCAAGTAACGAATTCTAATGTGACAGATCCTAGAGGGCGACGCTTGTTTGGATCTTTACACAAGAAGTCCTCAATGGTATGCAAGCTTGCGAAACAGTAATTTTTTTATTTTTGCCGTCACCAAGCTTACTAGGTTTATACACAAATAGTGTGAAACATCAACCAGGATTCCAAGACGAAGTTTTCGAATGGATGTATAACGAGGTCAAGCGACTTGAAACCACAGATGGAGGGATACCTGGAGGAATAATATTCGACGAGATGCCAAGATCTCCTAATAACTAAAAATGGTGATGTAATGGGTGGGGTTTTCGGACATTGGCGAAGAAGGAAACATACAGACAACATTAAAGGTTGGGGAAAAAGAAAAAAATCTCTTGGGAACCATGAGCTACATTTGGTATTTCTTGGGATTAGTGGCTTCAAATTTCCATTTGCACTCTTTGTATCTAGACAGGCACAAGCCTCACAAACATACCCGCTCTTTTTGTGAAGGTGTTGACAAACTGACATTATATGGATTCACTGCTGCATATACAAGTATGGATGGGGCGCAATGTAACCGATCCTTTATGCATCTGCATGGAATCAAAAGGTTCAGCAAAATAATGAATAGTAAGTCCAGTAAATCCTGATAAGACTGTAACGTTTATGATTGACTATTCACACGTGATTAAGAAACGAAGAAACAACATACTTAAGAGTGGCATATTAAAGGGTTGTACCCGTGTTCTGGAACATGTCAATGGTTTATCTATTCAGTGGCAGATGTGGGTAGATGCATACAATTGGAACCCTCTCCAATACATCAGCGATTGACAAATGACCTCATATGAAAATGAGGAACCATTTGGCAGAAGATATACTTAATGCCGATATGTTAAATATCATGGAAGAATATAAAGCATCTCTCGGAGAAAAAGGAAAAATTCTCAATGGGGCTATTAGTTTTTTGGAAATCACATCAAAGCTAATCGGAAATTTCCGTGATAAACGACCAATCACTAAAGAAAATGAATGACAAGCGTCTAACAGAAAACATGGAGATACTGACATATTTCGAATCATGGGAAACCAATGTGATGAATCAATCAAATAAAACTAAAACCGTTGACAAAATATTGAAACAATTGATGTCACAAACACGAGAAGATATGGCTGCATGTGTTCGTGGATTTGAATTTTTTTCAAAAACAATGACAAAACAAAATTATAGCGTTATTCCAGCCCAATAAACTCAGACGTGATTGAGAACGAGTTATGTCGGCAAAGAGCAACATACAATGATCCAAACACAAATCCGAATGCACTGCAGTACAGGCGATCTTTAAATAATATAATATTAGGACAAAGTGCCGTATCGTGAAAATCCAACTGTGGTGAAGCTCATTATGGAGCAGAATCACAAGGTTTTCACAAGTCAACTCCATTGTAAAAAAAAAGAGAAAACATGTTACAGACAGCAACACTACTATCATCAAAAGTAAATGTGTAAGAGTATAAACGAGTAGGGGCAACACATTGAGAAAAAGAGTTTTAAAAAAAACAAGTACGACTTTAGATATACTATAAATGCTTCCCAGTGGTCATTCAATGTTATACGTCAGTGTATCACCAATCTCAAATAAATTAATCTGTCAATGTAACCATGTACATGCAGTTCCGATATGGAACTACATATGCCTGTAAACCACCGATAACATTTTGTAATTCAAATACTTATGCATATCACTCACATATTCTTTAGGATTACAGGTGTCAGTATAGCAGAACAAATATGTTTTGACATTTCCAAGAACCAATGTAAACATGTAATCAGATAATGAATATATTTTTCAAATAGTGATCAATTTGTAAAATGGTGCTAATATGTTACTACGTATATTTATGTAAATAAATTTTAGGTTTACACAACAGTTTTATATCTAATTTATTGGTCAGGGAGTAATATTGGGGAATGACTATTGGGGAGAAGTGTTGTAGTATAACTCTGGATATATATATGTTAAAATGCGATACATGATTACAAATTAATAACTGCACACAGAGACGTGGCTAGAGTGTCTAACTTCCAACTTGGAATTTCCAACTCACCCCACCCCCAAAGTGCAACAGACAATTTCATTAGAACCACCCTTCAAGTCAAAGCTTAGAAATTTCATTTGCACCCCTTCCCCATGGATTATAATTTTACAAATTGTTAGAAATTTTCAACCGAGAGTTTGGCATTGATACTGGTTCAGGGGATGCTTATATTTGGCCTGAAATTTCCAACTGCAGTCATGTCAAGCATGGAATTTCTAACTGTTGAAATGTTTGCTAAAGTTGGGGGTGAGAAACCCACTTTTTCCACATCTCTAGAGTGCAGAGCATACATCTCTGACATTTTATTTGTGTCGTAGGTATACAAACCTAGTTGTACAACAACAGGATAAGTCTTCCAAAGCTTCAGTGGACCCTGATTCGATAAATTTTGCTATTTCGTCTGGCTGGGATACAACTAAATTTGGATTAAAATCGATAACCCTCAATTCACTTGTCTTTTTCGCCCTTCCTATTGCCAAAGCCAACTGCCCTGGATAGCAGATCTGCAGTCAACTTCAACACTGAAAATACAGACACTTCAGAATGTCAATGCAAATTCAAAATAAAAATATGCTGAAATTATTTTCTGTTAGTTTGATTATCCAATAATAGCAGTTAGAGTGAAATATGTTGATTCAGACCAAAAACAGTATAATTTCCTACTTTTTAACTGAAATCTGCAAGGGGAAAGTGACGATACGGTTGGATATTTTAAGTTGGGTTGGGGCCTCTGTTACCGGGTATGTCATGGTGTAAGCTTCGGCTTGAACTTGAAGTAATATGACTAACCAATCAAGCAATATACACACACAGGCTCTGGCACAATAGACCCCCGCCACCCAAATACATAAACACATACCGGTATGTACATACCAGAGATACATGTACAGGTATAACGCTTGCCTATGCATGGTCATTGTCACACGTACACGTGTAACATACATAACAGGCAATTCATATTGTTCAAAGAAATTATCGGGAAATGAAAGTTTAGTTCGGTAGAATGAATGAGATAATTTATATTTAAAGATACCCCATCTGTTTCAACGCAAAATTAGTGAAGATGGAAGTTTCAAAAGTACTCTTTAACCCTTTCATGGTGGGAGCTGTGCTGGTTCAGCATTAAATATCCTATACCATTGCATTCTCTTATACTGGTATATGCTATTGTCCCATTTGGAGCCTTGCATATATAAGAGAATGTACTGGCTTGTAATGTCAAGGTAAATACTGTTAGGCCAATGAATTCTCTTATATACGTGATGCTTCATATGGGAGAATTGCATATATAAGAGAATGCATTGGCAAAGGGTTTTCGCAAAATTTCAGGAAGCTCCACAGATGGTGATATACCCCCGCAGTAGCAAATTGAAACATGTGCAGAATGGAACTCAAATTTAAAATAAACAATGGAGAATAACTTACCGATTCAATGACATTCCCTGCGACTTGTGAATGGTTATAGCGTACGCCAATTTCAAACGAAACTGAAAGAGCTCAGCCAAATTTCCACCAATTTATGGGCTACACACTGACAAGAAATAAGATTAATACTGTTAAAGATGTACAGTGGCAGTTGAAATAGAAGCGACCCACAAGAATGTTCAAGTCTTGAAATTGTTAAATCCGATAGTTTCAAGTTTGCCATCAATTTCGACAATGCTCGACAGATTACCAAAGCTTCACATTATTATACTTGAAGACAGTGATATAATATGTGATCAATTTGATGATGCAATGAATTTCTGAGTCGTTGTGAAACTCGATGATGGTACATATTGCATAAATGAGGTTAGTATTTATTTAGCATGATAAAATATATGTAACATTTATAGATTAAAATTAGTATGGTGCATAAACCAGGTCGTTGTTTGTTTTTGTTTACAATTTGATTTCATATTGAATCTGTTTCAAGATATAAATTTTAGTTATTGTTGGTCAGGCAGTTTATTTGCCTGGAACCTGCCGTCGAAATTAAGCTATGGCAAAAGTCCATATATACACAGATCGACACGATGTGTAAATGGTTTTTCGATACGGCACGAGTGCTGTCGCGGAAAGATAGAACGAGAGGCTCTTGCCTTAAAATACAGGATTAGAAGGTTTATTTAAGCTCATACAGGGCGTGTTTGTCATGTGATTATTCTTTTATTTAAATAGTTCCAGTTTCATGGTTGAGGCGAACGTCATTTTACGTCAACGAGATGCGTACGGAACGTACGTTCCATACGGATTTGTAAATATGGAACAACAATAACACTGTACTTCTAGGAACAAGCGTGTAATAAAGGCATTATTATCCATCCCTTAACTAACACCATTTCCGATTGGGCAAAAGCCGGCACGTGATAGTCCTGGAAAAAGTCATATTGGACTCCCGAAAGTCATATTGGACTCCCGACTGTACAATATCACTTTTTATTGGGACTCCGTGACGTCACGAATTATCTCTATTGCGAAATAAATCGGTGAAATTGTGGTGCGCGCGCAACACTGATGGATTTTAGCAGACGTTTCACTTCCGCATTGAGTTTTTTCTCACTTCCGTGTTTACTTTTCCAAATCATGCTTTCTGATGATCAATATACAGGCTTTTATAGGTAATTAAGTGCCGACAAATACCAAAAATAACCACAAAAGTCTAAAAAATTTGATATACATACAGATGGATAATGAAAATGTCATACAATGTTGTGTACAGTATGATTATTTTTCTTGTACTCGTCCAGGTTGTGGTGAAGTCATATTGGACTCGACACTGGCGTGACTCGTCCAGTATGACTTTTCACCACAACCTGGACTCGTACAAGAAAAACACATACGGTACACAACATTGTATAATAACTTGATAATATAGAATGTTATTTAATCGCATAAAGCAGTACCGATACCACTGAAGATAATCGGTAGAGATGAGAAATCGATAGCTGAGAGGCTCTCATGCATACGGACCTGTGATCACAATCTGGACAAGGTATTCTGACAAAAATCCGAACTCGGTCAGATAAGAAGTTTGTCAGACTGAAAAGTCTTACATGTACGTGTGTATTAAAGATAACTCTATACAGTTCCGAATATTTGTCCAGGTATGATGTTGTGGGTGCAATAGTCATTTGAACAAAAACTAAAAAAGGATAGCACATTTCCATAACACAACCCACATTGGTTTCCGCACAAATATTAGAAGATCTATATTCAAATACTGTGTGTTTATGGCTACCCCATTCATCCAAATTATTATCCAATATGTGGATACCAAATGTTCGAACTATGGTTTGTCATGTGATTCATTTAATATACAAATGGGTGTATGTGCTAGTTTAGAATTTGACACATTACTACATCTGTTGAACAATCATATTTCTGAAATGTATTTCACTGCCTACTGTAAAGATGTACAAAAATATCGTTCTTTATTTTTTACTATGTAAGTGAAAAACAACACTAAATGCTGTTTATTGTTCTGCACTGATTAAAAAGAAAGCTTCTTGCTTCTTATATTATGTTGGTGAGTTTACTTAATTTCAGGATTTACACTTCTACCATGAATTACCACTTTCGACACTCATGACTACCGAAATTATCGCAAGCACAACCTCCATCTCCAGTTCAAAGACATATAACAACACAACAGTTCATGACTTCTTCGGCAAACTAATTCAAGGTGTGTACTTTGATACATGTATCATTAGAATAATGGACGTGTGTCAATAATTAATAAAATTAGATGATTTTGCTGTCAAAAAATAAAAAAGTAGAAAATATAATCTGTAAACTTAACAATAGTTATTCATAACCTTATCTTTAATTTGTTAAGGAAATTTGTTATTCTAATATGAGAAATAGGAACTTTATTAGATCATGATCCATTATATATAGAGATTAAAAGATGCATATACTGGTATTATCAGCACAATTTAATCTTATGTAATACATAAATATTATAACATTCATATTTTCTTGAAAGTCACAAAATTAGCAGAGCAATACGTAAGACCACTAACTCACGGTAAATCCGCCATTTGGTCACCGGATGTCGAAGTTAAGTAGCATCTATTTTTAGCATATGGCTCCAGTCTGGGAATTCCCAAAATAAAATGGCAACAATTCGTTACCGAATCGCAGGTGCGACAATTTCATAAAACAAATTAAACAATCACCCTGGATACATACAATACGTAGGTTTCGCGCAGTAGATGGATTGAGTGTATCACGTATATGCTTTTGCATTTTTTTTGTTGCAATTACGCGCTATTTATCAGTAAATTATGAGAAGTTCGTTGACAAAAGGGGCCGTGACATTCACGAGTCTTGTTGTCTTCAGTTCGATGGGACCAGTATCATGGAAATAAGAACAATATACATGCCTAGTTTGGCTAATAAACACGCACTTATCGATAATAATCGCATGTTTCAGCTGATATGAGGCGCCATACAATAGTCTAATCAGGATTGAAATAACAAATAATAGTTAAAGAAAATAAGTTATCTCAATCTTTTGGTTATTTGCACTCAAATCAATTTGTATACATTCCGCATTTAGCTGTCCAGGAAGACATGCAACTCATTTCTTAGAGTGGACTGTCTGACCCCCCCCCCCCCACCCACCTTCAACTACCTGTGGCGCATTGTGTTCATGCAATCTTACACTAGACATCCAAACTTTGTTTTCCTTGGAGGAAAATATCAGCACAATCATTTGTTAGCATGTATAATAATCACTGGTACTATTATGTTAGTGTTTCCAAACGCTAAAATGTTCATATATATGCATTAGCTGTCCATTAGCTGATAACCAAATAAGAAACAATTCCCTACCACACAAAGCATGGGCACACACACTTCCCCTACTTTTATGTCCCGTTCACCATAATTTGTGTCTACATTCCATTCGTGCGTGTGTGTTTCATGCAGATGTGCAAAATAATGATATAAAGTAATGAGTCACAATTAATGGGGGGGGGGGGCATTTTATGCTTTTCAGAATCAAATAGAACAAATATTTCCCCGTGGTTGTCAATTTCAAACCTAAGATTAATTATAGTTTCTTTCAAATTGCACGCCTTATATGTGCTGTAGAGAATTGTAAAAATGGTGCAAGTTGAGATCCCTCATCTTACATTATTTATGGGGGAAGATGCACAAAAGAGTGGGTCTAAAACAGTTCGTCGACAATTATTTAATAAGCCCTCACCTTCAATTAGAAGAAAGCCACCACCCAAAAAGAAGATGAAATTCGATATTACTGACACTGAAATTACAAAGAATGAAGGTGTGTCACATAGATGTACTCATGGTGAAATTGTGCAGTTTTCTCTGTAATCACCTGTTCAAAGTGCGACAGACAAGTGTGCCTGAAGATGACTCCAACAGAAAATCTCTGTCAACGTGTGTCAACACTTCATTAGTAGTAACTCCGGTCAGTGTGGGGCAGAAACATTACCGGTAGATACCACAGAACACATATCTGTCACACCAAATATTAGCATGGAACATGGCTACAGCTACGCTTGTCCAGGACTTGTCCAGGACCCTCAACTTGCACCCTAACATTGCCATGGAGAATAGCTATACATCTCCCACAAAGTGTCTCCAAACTGATAATTATAACTGTCCCAGTTGCTAAAAGATTCCAGATAAAGAAAACTTTTCATACAGTGATGGTACTAAATTTATATGCAATTGCAGTATCAATTGTGAGTGCCCAGGTTGTTATAAAAAACAAACGCATATTGATGAGTTACAAAGGGTATTGGTTCAAATGAAAACTGGTCACACTGCGACACCAATTACGCCTTCCACACAAAGAAAAGCAAAGCAAACTCGAACAATGCACTCATTTATTATGAAAGACAATGAGTCAGTTCAATTTTATACCGGCCTTCCCAATAATCCAACGTTAAACGTGCTATTTAATTATATTGAACCAAACAAAAATGAGGCAATGGCGTCCAAAGCAGTTGGCAAGAAACAAGAGGAAATTTAAAACACCAAAGAGAATCGGAAAAGAACCCTCTCTTACAAAGAATGAGCAGTTCCCCATGGTATTATTTAAATTAAGACTGGGATTACTTCACAAAGACCTAGGGTTCAGATTCAACATACCGCCGTCCAGTGTGAGCATGTATTTCACAGCTTGGATCAAGGCTCTATCTGACTTACTTAAACCATTGATACACTTTCCATCTAAGGACATTGGGTTTACAAATTTACCAGACCAGTTTAGAAAATTGTATACACGCTGTCGAGGAATACTTGACTGCACAAAAGTCCACGTTTGAGAGGCCAAGAAACATGTTGATACAAGCAAAAAATGGTCAGACTATATAAAATTAATACAGTCAAATACCTTGTTTGTGTAACACCCAGATGATGCATTAGTTTTCTATCAAAAGATTGGGATGGAAGAGCCTCAGATCAACAGATTGTTCGCAATAGTGAGTTTTGCAACTAGTTGAACCATATGATTAATACATGGCTGAATAAGGGTTCACCATAACAGAAGACCTGTTAGTACATAATGCAGGTCTTGTTATCCCACCTGGTGTTCGGGGTAAAGAACAAATGACAAAGACCAAGAAGACGACAGAAATAGCAAACCTTAGAATTCATGTGGAACGCGCAATTGGACGAATGAAAGTATATCGCATTATACAGAATATTCTTCCAATCTCATTGATTTCACAAGTTGATGATATAGCAAGAGTTTGCTGCATTGTGCAATTTGCAAGGCACATTGGTCGCCTAATTACCAAGTATTTAAGTATATCCCTATTCTGACTCATTGTTCTCATGATAGTCTCATATTTTTATGATCTTTTGGTTGGAATTTATAATTTATGACAGCAGCATGATTGTGCTATTTAGAATGTGCACGACAATAATAGTCAGTATAAACCTGATTCGGAGGTTGTTACTTTCAGCTCTCATGTTTGATGTAACTAAATTAACCAACTGATAGAGACAAAGGAAAGTTGGTCCAACTGGGTGTACCGGTATTTGTTGTATTGTAGTCACAAATACTTTTATAGGTCATTTTTATTGACGCCTCAAATACCGTATGAATACTCATAAGGCCACTTTTAATTTACTACAATATTAGCATCATTCACATAAATTTGTATAAAAAGTGCTTTATTGAATTTTATGAATGTCACTTCATACTGAATTAAAATAGCTTATTTTTTAATTCCTGGTAGGAAAGTGACTCAATTTCATGTTAACGTCCCATTCCTATGTGTTCCATCTATATATAGAATTTATAGATAATGTATTTGCTATCTCATTTCAAGATACCACATTTGTACTAAGTGGTTACAAGTTAATGCTAACATGGAAATAACTAAATTTGACCTTATTCATTTTCATAATTGGATTAATTCAGTGCATTATATGCCATTTTGGGTAGTTCAATCACAGATGGAAGGACTGATCTTGTACTATAAGTTTAATTTGTAAGTTGAATAAACATACTGGTGTGCACAACCATATTATAGAGAATAGAGAGGCTTCGATTGAAAACTTCAAACTTTGCTCATCAAACATGATCAGACTATACTATTCCTCGCTGTACCGTGGTATATCTTGTCCGAAAGTAGAACTACCGATATGGTCTGTTGATAAACTATGCACAGAGTGTGAATTGTTACACTCGAGTAGCAACCTTAGTTAATTAATACATTAGTGTGGAATATTTCGTATCTCATTGACATGAGAAAGTTTTGGGCTTTCAATCTAAGCCACTATTGTCATGTTTCTGATTCAATACCTGGGAACAGCTAGTAGCATATGGATATCCCACTCCATCAAGCATGATGTAATGATGCCAAATATTTTTGTCGAAGTACTCTAGGTAAGACTGTTACATGTATTTGTAATAGTTCTTTCAAGCCTGCAAAGGGGAACAAAGAATAATCCTGATGAATCCACCGATTAATTTAAACTGCATGATGTCTGTTGCAGTGTAAAATATAATCATGTTTGTTAAAATAATACTGTACTCTACTGTTACCTATTTAATATGCAGGTATTCAAATACCATAATTATGATTGTATCAAACACATTTCTGCATACAGATGTGTACATAGTGGCATGAATGTAAAGGCATACCGGTATTTATACCAACCGAAGGGACACAGTATTGAATCAGAAGCATAACATAGATAGAAAATCTGAATATAGAAAAGTAAAGGTAGATTATACATATTCATAGATACAAAACAATGGGCTAAGTCAAACAAACGTTAGTATTGCACACCATTGGAAATCTTTAATTTTGAAAATGAACTCCATATGCCTATGATATTTGTTGATAGGAAAATGCTTGTATATGTACCGTAGTATATGACAAGATATTTAACTAATGTTTTTCAAACTCTTTCTCAAAACTGTGCCCCGCTGTGATTCTCCCGGCAGCAGTTTAGTTTGTCATCAGTTCATGTCGGGTCAAAAACATACCAGGAAATACCACTTAGTTTCTGGTTGAATTATTCTCACGGGCTGTTGAAGAAAAGACTCACTAGACTTTTGCTCAGCTCTTGGCTTCTTGATTTCCATATCACATATACGAGCTGGCCTCACTGGTCCTGTTCTCTTTGGATTTGTCCAACCACATGCCTGAGATGTCACAGCAGGTTGGGCGTGCCCATACTACCAACAGAAGTAATCTTTCAGGAGTAATGCAGCCACATGATTACATGTTTGTCCCAACCTAAATATGAGTTATACTATTATTTATAACAGTTGTTATTAACCGATCCATGACAGGCAGGGGGTGCGGTGGTGCAGTATTCAATATCATGTGCCAGTGCATTATCTTGTATATGCGAGTCTCCCATAGAGAGCCTCGCATATATACATGTAAAAATGTAGCGGCTTAACAAGGTCAAGATAAATATTGTTATGCCAGTGCGTTCTCTTATATATGTGAGGCTCCCTATGGGAGACTCGCATATATATCAAAATGCATTGGCACACGGTATTGGCAAAAATTCAGGAAGCTTCAAACATGGAAGGGTTAATGAGTCGACAATTATTTAGCAAATTCTTTAACAATTGATATATTAGGTTCATTTAATGGTAATTATCACCTGTAAGTAGACATACCGTATATCGTATACATGTTTTAGAATATAATTTCCTAACAATATCTGTATGGCTTAGAGTTACTCTCATTAAAAAAAGAAAAGAAAACCCAGTATGCTGCTTATTTGGGTCACTAGATATTTTTTGCATTGCATTCAAAAATAGGGTAGCTATGTCAGCAAGTTCAGTTTTGATTTAATTTAATTTTACTTATATTAAATACTAGTATATATTTACTAGTATTAAGTCCTTGAAAAACTACTAAATAAGGCTGCGTTGAGATGACATATCAACAGTCAGCTCGACAACAAGCAGAACTTCCTTACCCGACCCGCATTCCAAGTGAAAAGGAAAATCTCGGCATGAATACCGTACGCCAAGATAGGCGAGAGGAAACATTTTTGTTCGGCCTTTAATACGGTACCTGCTGATGGTACATAATAATTTCATTCAACACAACTGCATAATGCCCTCTTTATTTCACCAGATTTCTAGGCAGACCCGAACATTGTGTCGTGGATCATTCATTCTCTGCGATGGTCTACATTCTGCTTTTAAAAAAACATAAATCACTACTCTCGCTGATCCCGTGATAAAAGATGTCAACCTGAAAATTTGAATCGAAGTACCTGTTTTCAACTCTTTCATGGGGTCATTTAAGTCGAACCAACCTGTTTTCAACTCTTTCATGGGGTCGAGTTAAACTGACATTATCTGCAACGAGGAGATCTTTGTAGCTTCGCAGTCGTTCTTGTTTTTTTTATTCCGCTGATGGTAGTATAGTATTGACCTTTTATTTTCCCACACCGCAAACGAACGTGCAACTAGAGTTTCTTTATCTCCAGTGACAGTCAACCCTCTTTTCCGAAGAAAATCTTTTAATGCTGTCACCGTCCACCGCTTAAACGACTGACTGTCCGCATCGTCACCTAACTCTGAAGATGACATGCCACAAAACAGTTGTTAAACCCGTAGTTGCACTCAGAATAACTGAAATTATGTCATCAAATGCTGATAAAAAAAAGCCTGCACTGTCGAAAGTTTACAAATGGATGCAACTTCTTAACTTTGAGCTTTTACCGGTGCGTTGGGTAAAATGCTAGGAATCTGACCAGCTGGAACCATCGGCCATCTTGAAACTCGCGAACCAGTGACAACGCTTATTTCATTTACGAACGCAGCTCTCTATCTGTCATATACCTATAATTTCATAGAAACATAACCGTATCAAAAGATAGTGATACGCGACAATCGTCAGCTATTGCTTCTAGCAAATCTGGTGTTAGCTTGGCATTTGTTTTACTTCGATATTCAAAAATTAGTTTATGTATGGGTCACTCTCTATTTCTGTCCATATCGAAGTTAGATTTTGGACTAACTTATATGACGGTACTCGTCATTCCATAAGGTGATGTCAGTCAAACGTTAAATGTTCCTGACTTTTGATTTTAACTAATACTCAATGTTAGCTATACATTGGCAGTTACCTCAACGTTTTACCTTAAATGTGATATGTATTGAACCCTTAACATGAAAAACATCTTACAGCGTCTTTATACGTCACTGACCACTGGTATGTAGGCCTATCTAAAGGCCTTTAAGTCATTTACATAACTGACATCAACCAAAGGACGATTTTACAGTAAACTTAGTTAATTGATTTAAATGCCTTTAAATAGGAAATTGGATGCCTTTTATAACGTCAAGCGTAACTAACGCTGAAGGGGTCATTCTCACCAAAACAGTGCTGAAGGGTTCACAGGGTTTGAAAATGTGCTGAAGGGTACACAGGGTTTGTGATCGGCACGAACACCATTACTTAAATTGTGTTTATGAAAGTATGGCGCCCATTAGCAGTTTGTTTTCAGTACAATTTGATATTCATTGGAATGTAAACAATTATTCTCTAACAGAAATCATGGCAGATACGAAGACTGAATGTCCTTTAGAATGACATTTCAAACCCTGTGTACCCTTCAGCACATTTTGAAAATTCTGTGTAACCTTCAGCACTTTTTTTGGTGAGAGTCACCCCTTCAGCGTAACTAACATCAACATTATACGTAATCTGAGAGTTTCCATACATCAGATTGATTTACTCGTGTTGGTAGACGGCTGGTCCTATAGAAATAACAGCTATATGGCACTCACTAACTCTACCTTCTATAAATAACAGCTATATGGCACACACTAACTATACCTTCTATAAATGGGGCCCTCTTTGAGCGGGTAAACGAGTTTTAGTTCCGATCTGTGTTTGTTAGACAATCAGAGAGAAGATTCCTGATGCCTGAGGGATATATATTGGGTTTAAACCAAACAGATTTGGAAAAATCACAGAGTAAAGAGACATTCACAAGTGTGATGATTGTGTTGAAAGCATTATCACTGTTCATGATATTTAAAGAGGAACTCGTCATTTGGGGGAGGGGGTTCGCTTCAAAATGGGCAACACAGGAAGTTACACATCAATGGAATGGGCACTCAAAAATATATATACACCAAGTCTATATTCTATTGAGAAAATGTGCGTTTCAGATTGCTGTTAACAATAGTATTTTGTATTTAAATATAGACGGCACTCGTTTACTTCACGTGGGGAAAATTATTAACTTCATATCGCTATATTTTAGGTACTTGTCATGTATGTAAGGTGTGACATGATGCTGGTGGTTGTTATTGTCCAGTCTAGTACATATTTTACACTTTAAACGAGTGCCCTTTTAATATACATGAAAATGCACAACTTGAGGTCTATTTGAATGAGGAAATAAATTGTAATTGTTTAACGGAGACTTATAATATATTGACAATATGAATATGTATATATAATTATTTTTCATTCAAAAGTTCTTAAATCCTCAAGTGATGAGCAGCATACTTTAGCTTTTGACAAAAACTGTTTCTGTTTTGGCCAAGGATATTGACTCTTGTCAATAATTGAGATACACACCAGTGATACATAATTGAACCTGTTTTTAGAATTATATTTAATCTACACATACCATTGTTAGAAAAAGTAGGTTAATCTATGACATATAATATTGTAGTTATTATGATTGCTGAATTATGAATGGCAGTAGGTAATCCCGTTTCCTGTCCTCAACTAACCTCAATTTAACAACAATTTAAAAAACAAAGCGGATATGTGACTCAGGATTGGGTCGTAACTTTTTACTAACACATCAAATTAACTCCAAATTTCTATCTAGGGTGCTTCTATTCTTTTTTACAATAATATATGTCTGTCAATTTCAACTATTATGTCATTCTTCTCAGATGTATATAAATTGATTATATGTTATTTAAACTATATTGACGTAGCACACCAGAATGAAGTACTCACAATGTTTGATTACATTCGCCGAAGCCATATCTTCAGTAAGTCCTCCGTTGCTCACAACACAGGAATAACTCCCTCCGCTGCTCACTGAGAGAATCTGAGTTAGCGCTATTTACAATTTACGGATTGTGAACTTTCTCTTTATTCAATTGTGCTTGTGTCATTCATAAATTTTCAATGTTTTCCTTTCTATATATTTCAGGGTGACACGTGACTGATTTAAATATATATGGATTTACAGGGAAAAAAGAACTTTATAAAAATAAAAATTGCAATTCAAAGTATCAAGTTGTTGAGAATGATGATAAATTCAACTTAATTAAAATGGAATCACCCAAATTGAGTGCAATGCATACAACACACAATAAACCGACGAGTAAAAATACTAAAATAGTTGAAAAGTAAATGGTGTTGACATTCAACTTAAAGATAGAAAAGAATGGTTAATGCAAGTTAAGAAGTTAACTAAAGCAAATAATCACACATATACTCAAATGCAACAAGCAGTAAATGCCCGTGAAGTTTCTCATATCCCCAAATCAAATAATAATGTTAAAACTTATGCAAAAATCAAACAGGACACATTACACAAAAAAGTGAATATTGCATGTACCCCTGTGCCTTACTCAATCTTGATTCAAATAGGTAAACAGCATGTCTGTGTCCTTTGTGATACCGGAGCACAGTGCTATATACTTAGCAACCGCGTATATAAACAAATAACGAACAGACCCAAACTTAACAGAAAGAAGGATAATTGGACTTCAGTCACAGGAAGCGAACTTAAATGATTGATCCAACACAAACTGCTATAGTAGATATGTATATATAATAATGTAGACTAGTTTCTCAAGTAACTGGTGATCGACCTGTTGAGTTTTCAATAGCGGGATAATATGAATTGTACGTGGAGCCTTTTATCGGCGACATAGTGCTAAGAATAATTTATGTAACATCACACAGTGATCACGACGCAGATGACATGCCAACTTGACAAGACGTGTCGTGGATTGTGCAATCTTGTCTGGATTCTGGCCCACAAATCCAAAATGACGTCAAAAACCGTGTCATGACGTCTTTGTTTTTCGTTTTAATTAAGCTAACCAAAGAATGTGCACGACAATAATAGTCAGTATAAACCTGATTCGGAGGTTGTTACTTTCAGCTCTCATGTTTGATGTAACTAAATTAACCAACTGATAGAGACAAAGGAAAGTTGGTCCAACTGGGTGTACCGGTATTTGTTGTATTGTAGTCACAAATACTTTTATAGGTCATTTTTATTGACGCCTCAAATACCGTATGAATACTCATAAGGCCACTTTTAATTTACTACAATATTAGCATCATTCACATAAATTTGTATAAAAAGTGCTTTATTGAATTTTATGAATGTCACTTCATACTGAATTAAAATAGCTTATTTTTTAATTCCTGGTAGGAAAGTGACTCAATTTCATGTTAACGTCCCATTCCTATGTGTTCCATCTATATATAGAATTTATAGATAATGTATTTGCTATCTCATTTCAAGATACCACATTTGTACTAAGTGGTTACAAGTTAATGCTAACATGGAAATAACTAAATTTGACCTTATTCATTTTCATAATTGGATTAATTCAGTGCATTATATGCCATTTTGGGTAGTTCAATCACAGATGGAAGGACTGATCTTGTACTATAAGTTTAATTTGTAAGTTGAATAAACATACTGGTGTGCACAACCATATTATAGAGAATAGAGAGGCTTCGATTGAAAACTTCAAACTTTGCTCATCAAACATGATCAGACTATACTATTCCTCGCTGTACCGTGGTATATCTTGTCCGAAAGTAGAACTACCGATATGGTCTGTTGATAAACTATGCACAGAGTGTGAATTGTTACACTCGAGTAGCAACCTTAGTTAATTAATACATTAGTGTGGAATATTTCGTATCTCATTGACATGAGAAAGTTTTGGGCTTTCAATCTAAGCCACTATTGTCATGTTTCTGATTCAATACCTGGGAACAGCTAGTAGCATATGGATATCCCACTCCATCAAGCATGATGTAATGATGCCAAATATTTTTGTCGAAGTACTCTAGGTAAGACTGTTACATGTATTTGTAATAGTTCTTTCAAGCCTGCAAAGGGGAACAAAGAATAATCCTGATGAATCCACCGATTAATTTAAACTGCATGATGTCTGTTGCAGTGTAAAATATAATCATGTTTGTTAAAATAATACTGTACTCTACTGTTACCTATTTAATATGCAGGTATTCAAATACCATAATTATGATTGTATCAAACACATTTCTGCATACAGATGTGTACATAGTGGCATGAATGTAAAGGCATACCGGTATTTATACCAACCGAAGGGACACAGTATTGAATCAGAAGCATAACATAGATAGAAAATCTGAATATAGAAAAGTAAAGGTAGATTATACATATTCATAGATACAAAACAATGGGCTAAGTCAAACAAACGTTAGTATTGCACACCATTGGAAATCTTTAATTTTGAAAATGAACTCCATATGCCTATGATATTTGTTGATAGGAAAATGCTTGTATATGTACCGTAGTATATGACAAGATATTTAACTAATGTTTTTCAAACTCTTTCTCAAAACTGTGCCCCGCTGTGATTCTCCCGGCAGCAGTTTAGTTTGTCATCAGTTCATGTCGGGTCAAAAACATACCAGGAAATACCACTTAGTTTCTGGTTGAATTATTCTCACGGGCTGTTGAAGAAAAGACTCACTAGACTTTTGCTCAGCTCTTGGCTTCTTGATTTCCATATCACATATACGAGCTGGCCTCACTGGTCCTGTTCTCTTTGGATTTGTCCAACCACATGCCTGAGATGTCACAGCAGGTTGGGCGTGCCCATACTGCCAACAGAAGTAATCTTTCAGGAGTAATGCAGCCACATGATTACATGTTTGTCCCAACCTAAATATGAGTTATACTATTATTTATAACAGTTGTTATTAACCGATCCATGACAGGCAGGGGTTGCGGTGGTGCAGTATTCAATATCATGTGCCAGTGCATTATCTTGTATATGCGAGTCTCCCATAGAGAGCCTCGCATATATACATGTAAAAATGTAGCGGCTTAACAAGGTCAAGATAAATATTGTTATGCCAGTGCGTTCTCTTATATATGTGAGGCTCCCTATGGGAGACTCGCATATATATCAAAATGCATTGGCACACGGTATTGGCAAAAATTCAGGAAGCTTCAAACATGGAAGGGTTAATGAGTCGACAATTATTTAGCAAATTCTTTAACAATTGATATATTAGGTTCATTTAATGGTAATTATCACCTGTAAGTAGACATACCGTATATCGTATACATGTTTTAGAATATAATTTCCTAACAATATCTGTATGGCTTAGAGTTACTCTCATTAAAAAAAGAAAAGAAAACCCAGTATGCTGCTTATTTGGGTCACTAGATATTTTTTGCATTGCATTCAAAAATAGGGTAGCTATGTCAGCAAGTTCAGTTTTGATTTAATTTAATTTTACTTATATTAAATACTAGTATATATTTACTAGTATTAAGTCCTTGAAAAACTACTAAATAAGGCTGCGTTGAGATGACATATCAACAGTCAGCTCGACAACAAGCAGAACTTCCTTACCCGACCCGCATTCCAAGTGAAAAGGAAAATCTCGGCATGAATACCGTACGCCAAGATAGGCGAGAGGAAACATTTTTGTTCGGCCTTTAATACGGTACCTGCTGATGGTACATAATAATTTCATTCAACACAACTGCATAATGCCCTCTTTATTTCACCAGATTTCTAGGCAGACCCGAACATTGTGTCGTGGATCATTCATTCTCTGCGATGGTCTACATTCTGCTTTTAAAAAAACATAAATCACTACTCTCGCTGATCCCGTGATAAAAGATGTCAACCTGAAAATTTGAATCGAAGTACCTGTATTCAACTCTTTCATGGGGTCATTTAAGTCGAACCAACCTGTTTTCAACTCTTTCATGGGGTCGAGTTAAACTGACATTATCTGCAACGAGGAGATCTTTGTAGCTTCGCAGTCGTTCTTGTTTTTTTTATTCCGCTGATGGTAGTATAGTATTGACCTTTTATTTTCCCACACCGCAAACGAACGTGCAACTAGAGTTTCTTTATCTCCAGTGACAGTCAACCCTCTTTTCCGAAGAAAATCTTTTAATGCTGTCACCGTCCACCGCTTAAACGACTGACTGTCCGCATCGTCACCTAACTCTGAAGATGACATGCCACAAAACAGTTGTTAAACCCGTAGTTGCACTCAGAATAACTGAAATTATGTCATCAAATGCTGATAAAAAAAAGCCTGCACTGTCGAAAGTTTACAAATGGATGCAACTTCTTAACTGACCACTGGTATGTAGGCCTATCTAAAGGCCTTTAAGTCATTTACATAACTGACATCAACCAAAGGACGATTTTACAGTAAACTTAGTTAATTGATTTAAATGCCTTTAAATAGGAAATTGGATGCCTTTTATAACGTCAAGCGTAACTAACGCTGAAGGGGTCATTCTCACCAAAACAGTGCTGAAGGGTTCACAGGGTTTGAAAATGTGCTGAAGGGTACACAGGGTTTGTGATCGGCACGAACACCATTACTTAAATTGTGTTTATGAAAGTATGGCGCCCATTAGCAGTTTGTTTTCAGTACAATTTGATATTCATTGGAATGTAAACAATTATTCTCTAACAGAAATCATGGCAGATACGAAGACTGAATGTCCTTTAGAATGACATTTCAAACCCTGTGTACCCTTCAGCACATTTTGAAAATTCTGTGTAACCTTCAGCACTTTTTTTGGTGAGAGTCACCCCTTCAGCGTAACTAACATCAACATTATACGTAATCTGAGAGTTTCCATACATCAGATTGATTTACTCGTGTTGGTAGACGGCTGGTCCTATAGAAATAACAGCTATATGGCACTCACTAACTCTACCTTCTATAAATAACAGCTATATGGCACACACTAACTATACCTTCTATAAATGGGGCCCTCTTTGAGCGGGTAAACGAGTTTTAGTTCCGATCTGTGTTTGTTAGACAATCAGAGAGAAGATTCCTGATGCCTGAGGGATATATATTGGGTTTAAACCAAACAGATTTGGAAAAATCACAGAGTAAAGAGACATTCACAAGTGTGATGATTGTGTTGAAAGCATTATCACTGTTCATGATATTTAAAGAGGAACTCGTCATTTGGGGGAGGGGGTTCGCTTCAAAATGGGCAACACAGGAAGTTACACATCAATGGAATGGGCACTCAAAAATATATATACACCAAGTCTATATTCTATTGAGAAAATGTGCGTTTCAGATTGCTGTTAACAATAGTATTTTGTATTTAAATATAGACGGCACTCGTTTACTTCACGTGGGGAAAATTATTAACTTCATATCGCTATATTTTAGGTACTTGTCATGTATGTAAGGTGTGACATGATGCTGGTGGTTGTTATTGTCCAGTCTAGTACATATTTTACACTTTAAACGAGTGCCCTTTTAATATACATGAAAATGCACAACTTGAGGTCTATTTGAATGAGGAAATAAATTGTAATTGTTTAACGGAGACTTATAATATATTGACAATATGAATATGTATATATAATTATTTTTCATTCAAAAGTTCTTAAATCCTCAAGTGATGAGCAGCATACTTTAGCTTTTGACAAAAACTGTTTCTGTTTTGGCCAAGGATATTGACTCTTGTCAATAATTGAGATACACACCAGTGATACATAATTGAACCTGTTTTTAGAATTATATTTAATCTACACATACCATTGTTAGAAAAAGTAGGTTAATCTATGACATATAATATTGTAGTTATTATGATTGCTGAATTATGAATGGCAGTAGGTAATCCCGTTTCCTGTCCTCAACTAACCTCAATTTAACAACAATTTAAAAAACAAAGCGGATATGTGACTCAGGATTGGGTCGTAACTTTTTACTAACACATCAAATTAACTCCAAATTTCTATCTAGGGTGCTTCTATTCTTTTTTACAATAATATATGTCTGTCAATTTCAACTATTATGTCATTCTTCTCAGATGTATATAAATTGATTATATGTTATTTAAACTATATTGACGTAGCACACCAGAATGAAGTACTCACAATGTTTGATTACATTCGCCGAAGCCATATCTTCAGTAAGTCCTCCGTTGCTCACAACACAGGAATAACTCCCTCCGCTGCTCACTGAGAGAATCTGAGTTAGCGCTATTTACAATTTACGGATTGTGAACTTTCTCTTTATTCAATTGTGCTTGTGTCATTCATAAATTTTCAATGTTTTCCTTTCTATATATTTCAGGGTGACACGTGACTGATTTAAATATATATGGATTTACAGGGAAAAAAGAACTTTATAAAAATAAAAATTGCAATTCAAAGTATCAAGTTGTTGAGAATGATGATAAATTCAACTTAATTAAAATGGAATCACCCAAATTGAGTGCAATGCATACAACACACAATAAACCGACGAGTAAAAATACTAAAATAGTTGAAAAGTAAATGGTGTTGACATTCAACTTAAAGATAGAAAAGAATGGTTAATGCAAGTTAAGAAGTTAACTAAAGCAAATAATCACACATATACTCAAATGCAACAAGCAGTAAATGCCCGTGAAGTTTCTCATATCCCCAAATCAAATAATAATGTTAAAACTTATGCAAAAATCAAACAGGACACATTACACAAAAAAGTGAATATTGCATGTACCCCTGTGCCTTACTCAATCTTGATTCAAATAGGTAAACAGCATGTCTGTGTCCTTTGTGATACCGGAGCACAGTGCTATATACTTAGCAACCGCGTATATAAACAAATAACGAACAGACCCAAACTTAACAGAAAGAAGGATAATTGGACTTCAGTCACAGGAAGCGAACTTAAATGATTGATCCAACACAAACTGCTATAGTAGATATGTATATATAATAATGTAGACTAGTTTCTCAAGTAACTGGTGATCGACCTGTTGAGTTTTCAATAGCGGGATAATATGAATTGTACGTGGAGCCTTTTATCGGCGACATAGTGCTAAGAATAATTTATGTAACATCACACAGTGATCACGACGCAGATGACATGCCAACTTGACAAGACGTGTCGTGGATTGTGCAATCTTGTCTGGATTCTGGCCCACAAATCCAAAATGACGTCAAAAACCGTGTCATGACGTCTTTGTTTTTCGTTTTAATTAAGCTAACCAAAGAAATTGATCTAATTGAAATATATAGACCAGAATCCTTTCGCACACTACTACTGACACTAGTTGTAACTAAGTTTAATTTCAGCCAGTTTAATTTCTGGAGAAAACTAGCAATTATTAATTATACATGTATTTGTTAATACCGACAAATAGTAAGCAAGTGGCAAGAAATTGGAAAACTTGCTTAAGAATCTTAATAAGATATAACCAACTCCTTGACTATTCATTAATAAGAATCGAACCATGTTTTGCATTGTTGGATAGCTTCTGACAGGTTGATGATCTATACATGGACATGGGCATCATGGTGGCATTTTTGTAGGGATTAATATTAAAGTGCGATACTTGGATGTTTTAAACATTTATTTACATAACCGGTATACATAAACAAGGCACTTATCTCATGAACATATATAACAAAGTCATATGAAACAAGAAATACAAAATGCACAGAACAGTTGTAATGGAAGTTGAAACAAACTATATAAATTTATACCAGACACATTTGTACATGTATATATGTAAATTCAAATGCTAGATTGTGTTGCATGTGCCTGTCTTTAACTTTTACCAATGCATTTCTTGCTATTTTGCAGGTTAGTGGACTAAAAATTTACATTTGTGGCAATATACTAATACAATGGTGGTGGGAGTTTATGCTTTTTCTCCATACATTGTGTCTTCTCTGAATGTTTACTGTATACACCATTAATTATGCCTCGATCACATTGTGATGTTGTTGCAAAAATGGGACTAGAATACTCAATAATTGGCATAAAACAGTCCTTATTCCCTGTAAAGTGAGAAATGTGAATGTAAATAATATTTGTTGGTATGTGGCAAACAGGGGTGGAAAATAAATATCACCCGTTGATATAAAAATATGATGGCGCCTCCCAGAAAGTATACTGCTCATCATGTCGTTAAGAAAAGTGGAAGGAGATGACGAGATATATTTCGAGGCTCACTTGAGTCAGACAAAAAAACTTAAGTTGAAAGTGTTCGCTAATATGCGAATAATGAATTTTTCCAATATAACTATGGATCAAGAACAAATTTCTTCAATTTAAGTCAAGAAGAAATAAAATGGATAGTGAAAAATTACGCCGGTAAGTAGAGCAATTTTAATGTTAATCATTCGAATACTATATTTCCAATATTTCAAGACGAATATTTTATTTTTTCCTTTTTTTTTTTTTACTTTTTCTTCAGAATTTGCAATTGCCTGGACCCAAATTGAGGCCTTCATACGAACAAAAGACAAAGAGGTGAGTATTTAACTTGCTATGCAAATTAACCTGAGTCAAATGTCGGTTTGGTTCAGAAATGAGATCGCATTATATATATATATAGGGTTAGCTCTTGCAAGTATCAAATATTCAACCAAAGTTACATAAGATTTTTGTTTGTTTGTTTTTGATGCTCAGAATTCGCGACGATGCAGTTATTTCTTTAAATATATTCGATCAACAATCGTGAGTTAACCTTAAATGGAACAAATGGACCGTATGTTGTAGAATGTAGTAAACATAAAGAAGCACAGTCTATATATATAGGGTATGAATGAAAATGTATGAGTAGTATGTAAAATAGGACAAACCGTATTCCACTTTTCCACTTATGATTAAATATACTAGTACGAACTGATGTTGTCCCCATTATGATTAAACAAATATAAGAGATAAGTCCTATTATGTTTAAATACATTTAAGAGATAAACAAGTTTCGGTGGTAATGTGTTTACTTAGCTTTTGTTTACATAGTTAACAAGAGGTGTGCACTCAAGTGCTAGCATACCCCCACCATGGCAAATTTTAACCCGCATTATCCGTAAACCCAACAAAAAAAGAAGATTTTTAACTTTAAAGAAAAATTCAGACTAATAATATCACTAAGGAGATTGCATACAAAAAATTATTGAAATTGGTTTATAATTGTTCGAGTTATAAGGTCGGACAGGCGGACAAACAGATGGAGAAAACGTGACAGACAGACGCAGTCAATCCAGTATACCCCCTATTTTCTTCGAAAGTGGGGTATAACAAGAATATGACTGGGATTGATTTTACAAAAAACAAAATCATATATTTGACAGGGGACTACGGGCGCGTTTATCGCCCTATTTTGATCCCCGTTCTCCATGACCAGTTTATTACTATTTTTAGGTACAGTGCTAATTTTATTATTCTCGGTTTTGCGATTGTGGACGCCGAGATTTTAAACAAATAAATCACATGATTCTATATTATTTATTATCACATGCCATTGATTATTACGTGATTCGTTTATCCCCCCCAGTGTACTGCAAATTATTATCTCCGTCAACGAAACCAATGAAATATTTATTCCACCATAGACTGCATAGATAACTTTTTTCGTTCTCAACGGTTGTGTAAACAAAAAAAATAAAATAAAAACGTTCACTATTCTAGAGCCCAAATGCATTCTAATCAAAGATAAGAATGATTTTATGTTTACAAAAGAAAACAATATCACATATCTTTCCTTCTTTTTTTCATTCTGTAATCAAAATTATAATAAAAACATTTAGTATTCAAGAATCAGAATGATCTCCCGTTTACGACAGAAAAACAATAACAATATACCGCCACGTGATCATACAGTCTATTATCACGTGACGTGATTCCCGCGAATGATTATTTCCGGTGGCTCTTCTTTTATAATTAGTCACCCCTACGGTATATTTTATTAATTTTGATTACTAATTCGAGTATGTAATATAGTTAAGGCCATAAACTAACTTGAATTCTTATAATTATTTTTGGATGAAATTATTTATTGTTTTGAAGATTATAAGAATAAACGAGAAAAACGTTTGCTATGGTTAATCTGAAAAGGGTGTGATACTACTAACAGTAATAGCCGATTACGATCACATGATTCTTGAAGCCTTGACCGAGGAAAAGAAGAATTAACCAAAACAAGATGGATCTGAATTTGATTTTGTTGTTGTGCTGCTGCTGCTGCTATGGATCAACAGAGTCAATGGATATGAGTCCATCGTCATGTACTCGAGATCAGTGTCCCGGTTTACCTGCTCTGTGCTGCCAAGCTAGAGGCAATGTTGTAACGAACACACTTTGGGTTATCCCAGATGATGTTGTTGTGATAAATAATGCCGGTGGCGTCAACTTTGACAATTTTTATTTGTTTCGAAATGTTAATTGGATTCAGTTCAAAGATGATGTCTCAAACGTTCACTGTGATTTACCATCTCTATTAACTTTATCCGATATGGGTATTGTTATCACAATTGGAAAATGGAAATGTCTACCAGTTCAGGTAAGTTAATTTTGTTATAAAAAAAATCTATTATTTTTTGGTCAATTATCAATATCAGGTCTGGCGATTCCCAATTATAGCTACTATAGTTATTTGTAGCTATTTTAGCTACATTTGACTATCAGATTGTTTGTTGGATTGAGTTATCTCTCTTCAACCAGATTCATTTATCACCAGTTATATGTGCCTATTATAGCTATAATTGGGAATTGCCAGACCTGTTTATGTCACAGGGGTGTGTAGATCGATACTAAACTAACAAATCTTAATACAGTATTGTCCAAAGTAATTGACTCCTTAACCACAACATAATTATGTGTAACTTTTCAATATATAGTTGGAAAATATGGCTTGTTACCATTCATCAATTTCTTAATATAACCAGCAACAAGACTAATTCCTGAAAAAATTACCCATAATTCTGCTGTGGTTAAGTGGTCAGTTACTTTGGGAATTACTGTATTATTGTTTGGTCTTATGTCCCGTATAACAAATCTTACTATAGTAATGTCCAAATTAAAAACGACTCGTAGTGTATGGGAATTGCCAGACCTGTTTATGTCACAGGGGTGTAGATCGATACTAAACTAACAAATCTTAATACAGTATTGTCCAAAGTAATTGACTCCTTAACCACAACATAATTATGTGTAACTTTTCAATATTTAGTTGGGAAATATGGCTTGTTACCATTCATCAATTTCTTAATATAACCGGCAACAAGACTAATTCCTGAAAAAATTACCCATAATCCTGCTGTGGTTAAGTGGTCAGTTACTTTGGAAATTACTGTATTATTGTTTGGTCTTATGTCCCACGGTGTCTACATATATATTGCTGTCAATATTTATAACCCATGTCACCCTTATTAAAAAGAGAAAATAAACAACATTATACAATATTAATTATTTAATAATTATTTTCTTTGATAAAATAATTTATATGTTTCTGTGTGAAGATGTTAATGAGGAAGGATAATTTTCAGAGATGCTTAATCTAATAGGAGGAACTGACAGCATCTTTTTATCTCTATTAACTTCATCATTATCATCATCATCATTATTATTATTGTTCTCTGTTATTTCGTCTCCTGCTACTGTTTCTGACTGATGAATATTCTACTGTTTCTGGCTCCCATTTATCTCTTGGTTCCAACTTGAGGAACTGTCAGCATATTTCAAAATTACCCTTCTTATATCTCCATTAACTTCATCATCATCACTGTTTATAACGATTGGATCACTATTATTGTTCTCTGTTATTTCGTCTTCTGCTGTTTCTGATTCAGATGAATATTCTACTGTTTCTGGCTCCGACTCGTTTCCTGGATTTTCTATTACATGTATATCCACCTCCAAGGCTCTAGACTGAAAAAAAAGAAGGTGAAACTAAGTTCATTGTTAACTAACACCATTTCCGATTGGGCAAAAGCCGCCACGTGATAGTCCTGGAAAAAGTCATATTGGACTCCCGAAAGTCATATTGGACTCCCGAATGTACAATATCACTTTTTATTGGGACACCGTGACGTCACGAATTAACTCTATTGCGAAATAAATCGGTGAAATTGTGGTGCGCGCGCAACAATGATGGATTTTAGCAGACGTTTCACTTCCGCATTGAGTTTTTTCTCACTTCCGTGTTTACTTTTCCAAATCATGCTTTCTGATGATCAATATACAGGCTTTTATAGATAACTAGAAGGTGACCCGACTTCGTCCGGGCTATTCAAAAACCAAATTTCAAGTCGATAGCGCCACCCGTTTTCGAGATCTGGTCTGCGCATGCGTGAAGCTGGCGTCGCACGGGCTCGGCCACCCGATAAAATTCGTATCCGGGGCAAGATACATTCAAATACCAAATTTCAAGTCGATAGCTCCACCCGTTTCCGAGATATATAGCCCAATGTCATTTGCGGATACCGGTGATGAGTTAACGCGACATCGGCCGGTTAAGAGTTAACGCGATCACGTCACGATCTGTTGATGGCGTAATATATTTACGCAATGTTTTTCGATGAGCGAAGCATGGTCCTGCGTTCTTCCCGATAATTAAGGTAGAAACTTTAAACGTACACAGGCGTGTGATACATCATTGGAAAGATGAAGCGCCACAGATTCTAACCGTGCAAATTATATGACTGGCAATTTATTATTCGCGCTATATCGAATCGATTTGTGAGCACCGATCTGAAATATATTAGCGCAAAACGGCGTAAAAACAGATTTGACCTCGGCACGTGAAAAGTTGAGTTCGGATCTGAAAATTAATAGGCCTATGCCACTTCCCGACAGAAAATACCCCCACATACCAAGTTTCATCGAAATCGGCTCGGTCGTTTTCGAGTCCATCGCGATCACACACACACACACACACAGACACACAGATCTTCCAAAATATATAATAGATTAAGTGCCGACAAATACCAAAAATAACCACAAAAGTCTAAAAAATTTGATATACATTCAGATGGATAATGAAAATGTCATTATACAATGCTGTGTACAGTATGATAATTTTTCTTGTACTCGTCCAGGTTGTGGTGAAGTCATATTGGACTCGACACTGGCGTGACTCGTCCTGTATGACTTTTCACCACAACCTGGACTCGTACAAGAAAAACACATACGGTACACAACATTGTATAATAACTTGATAATATAGAATGTTATTTAATCGCATAAAGCAGTACCGGTACCACTGAAGATAATCGGTAGAGATGAGAAATCGATAGCTGAGAGGCTCTCATGCACACGGACTTGTGATCACAATCTGGACAAGGTATTCTGACAAAAATCCGAACTCGGTCAGATAAGAAGTTTGTCAGACTGAAAAGTCTTACATATACGTGTGTATTAAAGATCACTCTATACAGATCCGAACATTTGTCCAGGTATGATGTTGTGGGTGCAATAGTCATTTGAACAAAAACTAAAAAAGGATAGCACATTTCCATAACACAACCCAAATTGGTTTCCGCACAAATATTAGAAGATCTATATTCAAATAATGTGTGTTTAGGGCTGTATTCGGACTGGATGGGTAGACCCATTCATCCAAATTATTATCCAATATGTGGATACCAAATGTTCGAACTATGGTTTGTCAATGCGAATTATTTTTGCCATTGGCAAATTTGGCAAGTGGCAGCGCGAACCCTGTTTGTCATGTGATTCATTCAATATACAAATGGGTGTATGTGCTAGTTTAGAATTTGACACATTACTACATCTGTTGAACAATCATATTTCTGAAATGTATTTCACTGCCTACTGTAAAGTTGTACAAAAAGAGCGTTCTTTATTTTTTACTATGTAAGTGAAAAACAACACTAAATGCTGTTTATTGTTCTGCACTGATTAAAAAGAAAGCTTCTTGCTTCTTATATTATGTTGGTGAGTTTACTTAATTTCAGGATTTACACTTCTACCATGAATTACCACTTTCGACACTCATGACTACCGAAATTATCCCAAGCACAACCTCCATCTCAAGTTCAAAGACATATAACAACACAACAGTTCATGACTTCTTCGGCAAACTAATTCAAGGTGTGTACTTTGATACATGTATCATTAGAATAATGGACGTGTGTCAATAATTAATAAAATTAGATGATTTTGCTGTCAAAAAATAAAATAAGAAGAAAATATAATCTGTAAACTTAACAATAGTTATTCATAACCTTATCTTTAATTTGTTATTCTAATATGAGAAATAGGAAATTTATTAGATCATGATCCATTATATATAGAGATTAGAAGATGCATATACTGGTATTATCAGCACAATTTAAGACCAATAACTCGCGGTAAATCCGCCATTTGGTCACCGGATGTCGAAGTTAAGTAGCATCTATTTTTAGCATATGGCTCCAGTCTGGGAATTCCCAAAATAAAATGGCAACAATTCGTTACCGAATCGCAGGTGCGACAATTTCATAAAACAAATTAAACAATCACCCTGGATACATACAATACGTAGGTTTCGCGCAGTAGATGGATTGAGTGTATCACGTATATGCTTTTGCATTATTCTTTTTGCAATTACGCGCTATTTATCAGTAAATTATGAGAAGTTCGTTGACAAAAGGGGCCGTGACATTCACGAGTCTTGTTGTCTTCAGTTCGATGCGACCAGTATCATGGAAATAAGAACAATATACATGCCTAGTTTGGCTAATAAACACGCACTTATCGATAATAATCGCATGTTTCAGCTGATATGAGGCGCCATACAATAGTCTAATCAGGATTGAAATAACAAATAATAGTTAAAGAAAATAAGTTATCTCAATCTTTTGGTTATTTGCACTCAAATCAATTGGCATACATTCCGCATTTAGCTGTCCAGGAAGACATGCAACTCATTTCTTAGAGTGGACTGTCTGACCCCCCCCCCCCACCCACCCACCCACCTTCAACTACCTGTGGCGCATTGTGTTCATGCAATCTTACACTAGACATCCAAACTTCGTTTTCCTTGGAGGAAAATATCAGCACAATCATTTGTTAACATGTATAATAATCACTGGTACTATTATGTTTGTGTTTCCAAACGCTAAAATGTTCATATATATGCATTAGCTGTTCATTAGCTGACAACCAAATAAGAAACAATTCCCTACCACACAAAGCATGGGCACACACACTTCCCCTACTTTTATGTCCCGTTCACCATAATTTGTGTCTACATTCCATTCGTGCGTGTGTGTTTCATGCAGATGTGCAAAATAATGATATAAAGTAATGAGTCACAATTAATGGGGGTGGGCATTTTATGCTTTTCAGAATCAAATAGAACAAATATTTCCCCGTGGTTGTCAATTTCAAACCTAAGATTAATTATTGTTTCTTTCAAATTGCACGCCTTATATGTGCTGTAGAGACTTGTAAAAATGGTTCAAGTTGAGATCCCTCATCTTACATTATTTATGGGGGAAAGATGCACAAAAGAGTGGGTCTGAAACAGTTCATCGACAATTATTTAATAAGCCCTCACCTTCAATTAGAAGAAAGCCACCACCCAAAAAGAAGATGAAATTCGGTATTACTGACACTGAAATTACAAAGAATGAAGGTGTGTCACATAGATGTACTCATGGTGAAATTGTGCAGTCTTATCTGTAATCACCTGTTCAAAGTGCGACAGACAAGTGTGCCTGAAGATGACTCCAACCGAAAATCTCTGTCAACGTGTGTCAACACTTCATTAGTAGTACCTCTGGTCAGTGTGGGGCAGACACATTACCGGTAGATACCACAGAACACATATCTGTCACACCAAATATTAGCATGGAACATGGCTACAGCTACGCTTGTCCAGGACTTGTCCAGGACCCTCAACTTGCACCCCTAACATTGCCATCGAGAATAGCTATACATCTCCCACAATGTGTCTCCAAACTGATAATTATAACTGTCCCAGTTGCTCAAAGATTCCAGATAAAGAAAACTTTTCATACAGTTATGGTACTAAATTTATATGCAATTGCAGTATCAATTGTGAGTGCCCAGGTTGTTATAAAAAACAAACGCATATTGATGAGTTACAACGGGTATTGGTTCAAATGAAAACTGGTCACACTGCAACACCAATTACGCCTTCCACACAAAGAAAAGCAAAGCAAACTCGAACAATGCACTCATTTATTATGAAAGACAATAAGTCAGTTCAATTTTATACCGGCCTTCCCAATAATCCAACGTTAAACGTGCTATTTAATTATATTGAACCAAACAAAAATGAGGCAATGGCGTCCAAAGCAGTTGGCAAGAAACAAGAGGAAATTTAAAACACCAAAGAGAATCGGAAAAGAACCCTCTCTTACAAAGAATGAGCAGTTCCCCATGGTGTTATTTAAATTAAGACTGGGATTACTTCACAAAGACCTAGGGTTTAGATTCAACATACCACCGTCCAGTGTGAGCATGTATTTCACAGCTTGGATCAAGGCTCTATCTGACTTACTTAAACCATTGATACACTTTCCATCTAAGGACATTGGGTTTACAAATTTACCAGACCAGTTTAGAAAATTGTATACACGCTGTCGAGGAATACTTGACTGCACAAAAGTCCACGTTTGAGAGGCCAAGAAACCTGTTGATACAAGCAAAAACATGGTCAGACTATATAAAATTAATACAGTCAAATACCTTGTTTGTATAACACCCAGATGATGCATTAGTTTTCTATCAAAAGCTTGGGATGGAAGAGCCTCAGATCAACAGATTGTTCGCAATAGTGAGTTTTGCAACTAGTTGAACCATATGATTAATACATGGCTGAATAAGGGTTCACCATAACAGAAGACCTGTTAGTACATAATGCAGGTCTTGTTATCCCACCTGGTGTTCGGGGTAAAGAACAAAAAATGACAAAGACCAAGAAGACGACAGAAATAGCAAACCTTAGAATTCATGTGGAACGCGCAATTGGACGAATGAAAGTATATCGCATTATACAGAATGTTCTTCCAATCTCATTGCTTTCACAAGTTGATGATATAGCAAGAGTTTGCTGCATTGTGCAATTTCAAGGCACATTGGTCGCCTAATTACCAAGTATTTAAGTATATCCCTATTCTGACTCATTGTTCTCATGATAGTCTCATATTTTTATGATCTTTTGGTTGGAATTTATAATTTATAACAGCAGCATGATTTTGCTATTTAGAATGTGCACGACAATAATAGTCAGTATAAACCTGATTCCATATGTATCTAGGAGGTTGTTACTTTCAGCTCTCTTGTTTGATGTAACTAAATTAACCAACTGATAGAGACAAAGGAAAGTTGGTCCAACTGGGTGTACCGGTATTTGTTGTATTGTAGTCACAAATACTTTTATAGGTCATTTTTATTGACGCCTCAAATACGGCCACTTTTAATTTACTACAATATTAGCATCATTCACATGAATTTGTATAAAAAGTGCTTTATTGAATTTTATGAATGTCACTTCATACTGAATTAAAATAGCTTATTTTTTAATTCCTGGTAGGAAAGTGACTCAATTTCATGTTAACGTCCCATTCCTATGTGTTCCATCTATATATAGAATTTATAGATAATGTATTTGCTATCTCATTTCAAGATACCACATTTGTACTAAGTGGTTACAAGTTAATGCTAACATGGAAATAACTAAATTTGACCTTATTCATTTTCATAATTGGATTAATTCAGTGCATTATATGCCATTTTGGGTAGTTCAAACACAGATGGAAGGACTGATCTTGTACTATAAGTTTAATTTGTAAGTTGAATAAACATACTGGTGTGCACAAACATATTATAGAGAATAGAGAGGCTTCGATTGAAAACTTCAAACTTTGCTCATCAAACATGATCAGACTATACTATTCCTCGATGTACCGTGGTATATCTTGTCCGAAAGTAGAACTACCGATATGGTCTGTTGATAATCTATGCACAGAGTGTGAATTGTTACACTCGAGTAGCAACCTTAGTTAATTAATACATTAGTGTGGAATATTTCGTATCTCATTGACATGAGAAATTTTTTGTGGGTTTTCAATCTAAGCCACTATTGTCATGTTTCTGATTCAATACCTGGGAACAGCTAGTAGCATATGGATATCCCATTCCATCAAGCATGATGTAATGATGCCAAATATTTTTGTCGAAGTACTCTAGGTAAGACTGTTACATGTATTTGTAATAGTTCTTTCAAGCCTGCAAAGGGGAACAAAGAATAATCCTGATGAATCCACCGATTAATTTAAACTGCATGATGTATGTTGCAGTGTAAAATATCATCATGTTTGTTAAAATAATACTGTACTCTACTGTTACCTATTTAATATGCAGGTATTCAAATACCATAATTATGATTGTATCAAACACATTTCTGCATACAGATGTGTACATAGTGACATGAAGGTAAAGGCATACCGGTATTTATACCAACCGAAGGGACACAGTATTGAATCAGAAGCATATATATATAACATAGATAGAAAATCTGAATATAGAAAAGTAAAGGTAGATTATACATATTCATAGATACAAAACAATGGGCTAAGTCCAATTTGAACTTATAATACGTGTAGAAACTGACAAACATTAGTATTGCACACCATTGGAAATCTTTAATTTTGAAAATGAACTCCATATGCCTATGATATTTGTTGATAGGAAAATGCTTGTATATGTACCGTAGTATATGACAAGATATTTAACTAATGTTTTTCAAACTCTTTCTCAAAACTGTGCCCCGCTGTGATTCTCCCGGCAGCAGTTTAGTTTGTCATCAGTTCATGTCGGATCAAAAACATACCAGGAAATACCACTTAGTTTCTGGTTGAATTATTCTCACGGGCTGTTGAAGAAAAGACTCACTAGACTTTTGCTCAGCTCTTGGCTTCTTGATTTCCATATCACATATACGAGCTGGCCTCACTGGTCCTGTTCTCTTTGGATTTGTCCAACCACATGCCTGAGATGTCACAGCCGGTTGGATGTGCCCATACTGCCAACAGAAGTAATCTTTCAGGAGTAATGCAGCCACATGATTACATGTTTGTCCCAACCTAAATATGAGTTATACTATTATTTATAACAGTTGTTATTAACCGATCCATGACAGGCAGGAGTTGCGGTGGTGCAGTATTCAATATCATGTGCCAGTGCATTATCTTGTATATGCGAGTCTCCCATAGAGAGCCTCGCATATATACATGTAAAAATGTACCGGCTTAACAAGGTCAAGATAAATATTGTTATGCCAGTGCGTTCTCTTATATATGTGAGGCTCCCTATGGGAGACTCGCATATATATCAAAATGCATTGGCACACGGTATTGGCAAAAATTCAGGAAGCTTCAAACATGGAAGGGTTAATGAGTCGACAATTATTTAGCAAATTCTTTAACAATTGATATATTGGGTTCATTTAATGGTAATTATCACCTGTAAGTAGACATACCGTATATCGTATACATGTTTTAGAATATAATTTCCTAACAATATCTGTATGGCTTAGAGTTACTCTCATTAAAAAAAGAAAAGAAAACCCAGTATGCTGCTTATTTGGGTCACTAGATATTTTTTGCATTTCATTCAAAAATAGGGTAGCTATGTCAGCAAGTTCAGTTTTGATTTAATTTAATTTTACTTATATTAAATACTAGTATATATTTACTAGTATTAAGTCCTTGAAAAACTACTCAAAAACATACTGTTTATGCGATATTTCTTATTTGTATACGGACAAAGTCTGTCTACATTTTGATGTTCTTTCTGTTTGTGGCGGTTTTTGACGGGTGGAAATATTTTTACAGGATACCCACCGCCAAGGCCAACCGTACCTTTAAACATACTTATGTTATTCTCACCAAAGTTTTCCAAAGTTAACAAGGATTTATTCTCACTGACATCTCAGCACCATAAGGTGCCCATGACAGCAGTATTCACTGATGATTATCTCAGCACCTTATATTTACATTCTGTTACAGATGATAAATTTATTGGTGTGATTTATTCTCACTGACATCTCAGCATGATAAGGTGCCCATAACATCAGTATTAACTGATTATCATCTCAGCACCTTATATTTAGATACTTTTAATGATGATAAACTGGTTAGTGTGACACTGACACTTCTGTGCCTTATCATCCCTACTATAGCAGAAATACAACACTATTTGTTTATTATGGTCTTGTCCACTTGGTGCATTAACATTTTAATCTGATAAACCCTGTCAGATACTATTAGACTAATATTAATTACATTAATTAATCAATGTCTGTTTGGAATAGCTGATGTCAATAGACATAATCTTGAATCTTAGAATCAGGCAGCCATATAGTTTTAAAATTTCATTAAAGCAGGTTTTTATGCTTTTCTCTTGAAGGATTTACACATTTAGGATTACTGTTCACTTTTTGGCTTAATTTTTCATCTGTTTTTCATCTGTGACTGTTTGTGATTGTTGTTCTGTAGTGTGTTCATTAATTCAAGGAGTCTGTGAGTAAACCTACGATTAATATCATTCAAGGAGATTGTGAGTAAACCTATGATTAATATCTATGGAAGAAACTAGTTTTGGGTATGGTAGAGATGAGAAATCCATAATCACAACATTTTGACATCCCATCCAGTCTCCAGTGGAGCATTGCTTTTGAAGGTTCTACATACATTGTTATATTTAGGATTAGTGTTCACTTCTAAGTTTCAGCTGGTTTAAGAATACATTAACAGTTTTCCCTTCACACCAAACATTGAGGCAGTAATTAAAAGCATTCACACCTTACAAGAGATGATACGGTTGTTAGGTATCCCTTGAGTAATATTTGTTATGATTGGTTTAGTAATTTTTGCCATAATGGCATGGGCAGCATTTGTGGTAGTTAACGCTGTTACAATAATTACCGACATGTTTTTTCTAATATACCCAATCATAAATATCACGTCCAAAATAGCATGTTATCGTCCAGATCACACTGGTTGTAAACAAAAGGCAAAATCTGTAACATAGCAGAATTTAGATTCTGTTTACATCAAAAGACAAATGCCCTTAATCTGTATTTGTCTGTATAAGAACAATCCCGTCTATATTCTAATATTCTTTCTGTTTATGGAGGTTTCAACAAATGTCAATATTTTAACAGCACTAAACATCACAAACGCTTATTAAACCCTTTCACTTGTTGACAAGAGGGCCTTACATTTTTCAGAACATGGAATCTGCAGAAGATTATTTCCATAGTGTTAAATCGCAATCACTAGTTATTGTGGGAGCAATCTCTCAACTAAAATCGTGCAGATTTTGCTACGAAGAGGCACTGGAAGAAGTGACCAAAGCCAGTGAAAAAATTATAAAAAACGCTGAAGTGTTGAAAGCTCAATTGATCCAAAAAAAAGAAGAGAATGTCATGTTACGGAAGAGATGTGCCTCAGGACTGAAGGCTGAATATCAGCTGAGGTCACAAATAAAACAAATGGAGAAAAATTTGAGTGCCATGACCGGTGACATGTTCAGTGATGATATGAGTGATCTGGACTCCTCACTGGACATGTCTGCAAAAGGCAGTGATCTGGACTCATCAACTGCAGACATACCGGTACCAGTGTCATCTCAGCCTGAATGTGATGCTTCTGATGAAGTTAATAAATGATTTATTTGATGAGCTCATGGAACAATTATGACAGCATGATGAAATCTGAATTTTAGTTTCTTTGTGTGTGAGGACCCTGGGAACAAATGTGACAAACATTTTTACTTTTCTTGCTAATGTTGTATATGTGTTTCAGAGAAATAATATAATGGTTAGGCCTAAAGATAATAGTGATGTTTCTAGTACCCCACCCTGCCAGTAACCCACCCTCACCTAGTTCAGACTACCTTTCCTACTAATTTTATTCACCCCATGAAAAATATATAAATAAAATACAAAAAACAGAATTGCTTTTATTTACCTCTGGTTGAAGTAAAACCATGCTGATCAATTCAAAAGGAGGTTGATGTCATGATAATTATTTTTATTAAAAATATTATTAGGATTCATTATTCCTTCCAATAAATGCACAAATCTACTCATTGTGTACTGTCATATAATTTGTAATGCCAAGGGGCATATATTCAGAATTTAAAAAAGTCCAAATATAAGTCTTTAAACAGTTAACAAAATGTTAATTACCACCCTAATTATTTTTCATCCATAATTGGAAACATTGCTATTTTTTTATTAGGTCCAACCGTTCTTTGGCAGAATGTTTCATTAAACTTTATTCTACTTTTTACATTCTAAGCAGATATTTTAACTTTTTACACCGTTAAACAACTTTGAAATCCTAATTTGAACTTCAAAATGTTAATTACCATCCTAATTATTTTTCATCCATAATTGGAAACATTGCTATTTTTTATTAGGTCTAACCGTTCTTTGGCAGAATGTTTCATTAAACTTTATTTTATTTTTTGCATTCTAAGCAGATATTTTAACTTTTTACACCGTTAAACAACTTTAAAATCCTAATTTGAACTTCAAAATGTTAATTACCATCCTAATTATTTTTCATCCATAATTGGAAACATTGCTATATTTTATTAGGTCTAACCTTTCTTTGGCAGAATGTTTCATTAAACTTTATTCTATTTTTTACATTCTAAGCAGATATTTCAACTTTTTACACCGTTAAACAACTTTGAAATCCTAATTTGAACTTAGCCAAAAAACTTTCCTGGTCTTACCGGTAGTTTCAACAAATCTAAACAGTCATCTTTTTAGCCAATCTATTTCTTTAAAAACCTTTCCTTTCTATTCATATCAATATCAATATTCATTAAATGATTCTTTATGTTTGTTTTACAGCACATATGTTTTGTAGTCAAGTAGGAATTCATTACTATGTCAATCAAGCGTATCAGCCATATATTAATTAACCAGACTTTATTCATTTCATAATTGTTTATATTTCTCTGTAAATCTGTAATAAAAGGTGGATCTTGGTGTGGCTAAAACAAGATTATTCGCTGCACTATTATTATCTACTACACACTCTAGGTCCTAAAAATATTTCTGTATTTCATTCTATTCAAAATTGTCCACGAGAGTCAAATCAATAATTTCTTTTTACTTGACATTTTCAAATAATCACGTTATCCATGAGGTATCAGAATGAAATACATTGTCTTTGTAATAACGCAATCATAGTAGACATTTCAGGTAGTAATAATAAGTGCGACCCCTTCCTAATTCATTCCAGATACAAAGAGCGTTTTGTTTACCCTTAGTATGCATGTGATTATTCCAGATTCTGAACCACCATTAATAATTTATCAAAATTTTAATCTCACAAACCATACTTACTATTAAATACCTCTTGTTTTTACGAATATTCAAAGAGTATTGAAACTCAAGTGACAAATTAGTCACCGTCCACTGATTACAACATTACCAGGATCCTAGTATGTGATATCTCTCAGGAATTAACTTTGTATATATATATACCTGCATAATGATATGATTTAGAGCATTACGGCAACTTAAATAATAACTTAATTACTTCAGTTAATCAATATGTAATAAACATATAATATATCAACATGAATTATGACCCTATTTCCTTTACATTTAATTAAAATTTTCATTTTTGCATGGCATAGTATTCAGTAATGTCAGTAATATTTAATCACCATCCACTGATTACAACATAATCAGGATCCTAGAATTAACTTTGTATAAATACATGCATCATTATATGGTTTAGCGCATTACGACAACTGAAATAATAACATAAATTTCATTTAATCAATATGTAATAAACATATATATCAACATGGCATTACATTTCATTTCAAAAATTGATTTTTGCATGGCATAGTATTCAGTAATGTCATTATATTTAGTCACTGTCCAATGATTACAACATTCTCAGGATCATAGAATGTGAATTGTCTCTGGAATTAAATTTGCATATATAGCTGCATAAGTATACAGTTTAGCACATATATTACACCAACTGAAATCATAAAATTATGACCCTATTTCGTATGCATTTGATTACAACATAATCAGGATCCTAGAATTAACTTTGTATAAATACCTGCATCATTATATTGTTTAGAGCATTACGCCAACTGAAATAATAAAATAAATTTCATTTGATCAATATGTAATAAACATATAATATATCAACATGAAATAATAATTTTTATCTAATAAAAACTGGACCTGAGTTTATATGCACATGCTGCCACTATATGATGTATAGAGATTCCGTAGTTGTGCTACATGACTGCAGGTATCCAAACTTAGATGATGCAATCAAACTCCAATGTATTTCAGATACAATCTCTAATGATGGAAACGAATATGTATGCAAGACATGTGACACGTCAATAAAGAGGAATAAAATGCCTGCCCAATGTTCAACAAATGCACTGAAGTGGTCGGAAATACCTGACGAACTAAAGAATTTATAAAATTTAGAACTCAGCTTCATTTGTAAACGACTGGCATTTATGAAGATCCTAGCGCTTCCCAGAGGAAAACAGAAGGCTATCCACGGAAGTGTTATAAATGTTCCATGCAATCCAGACGAAACCTGCGACAGTCTCCCACGTTTGCCTTCCTCTTCGAGTGTTATGACGGTGAAATTGAAGCGAAAATTGAAGTACAAAGGACACGTATTTCATCAGAAGATCAGATCCTGGAATATTCTTAGAGGTCTGCACTATTTGAAAAACATTCAGAAAAATGTCCACTACCAAGATATAACGATAAATGACAATTGGGAAAATGATTATGCTAATGATGACAATGAACTATGGCAGTCCTTGAATGGTTCCGATCTTGAATCAGATACACATCATGACATGCAGCCAGTAAGTGATCGCCAAAAATAAGACACCATAATCGAGGAGTCAGATTCTGACGATGAGCTTTCTGGATTCGGTGAGCTGATGGATGCCAGAACCAACAATTATGGCCTCCCTTTAGACTCATGCATCCAACCAAAAGATATCAGCAACGACCCTGATTGCATGCTAACTATAGCACCAGGAGAAGGAAAATGGCCTCTTGGGATGCTAAGTGACACAGAGAAAGTTCGTGCATTCCCAAATTTTTTTCCGGATGGCAATAATGGATTCTCAGCACCCAGGAACACAAACCTCTCCATGAAGCAATATTTCGACGCGCGAATACTTAGTAAAGATAACAGGTTCGCTTCAAACCCTGAATACCTGTGTTATGCCCAATACAGGACAGAATTTAAAAACGTCTATGATTCATTAAGCATAGCTCTCCGGAAAAGCAGAGAGAAACATCCCACTGAAATTACAGCTGTTCACATAAAAGATGCCATATAAGCAAGAAAGTTAACTCGCAATGATCTCAACTTTAACTTCTTACAGAAAGTCCGTGGATCTCCTGCCTACTACAATAAGATGCTCTACGATCTTCTTGGAATGATCCGGATGCTGGGTCCCTGTACATGGTTTGTCACACTGTCAGCTGCTGATATGAAGTGGGAATATACCTTAAAAGTCATTGCTGCACAACATGGGGAGATTTTTTACAGACGAGCAGGTCCGAGCGTTATCATGGGAAGAGAAAGGCAGGTGGCTCAGAACTAATCCAGTAACAGCAGCCAGACACTTTGACCATCGCTTCCAACTTCTAATGAAGCATATTATCATGGAGAAATCTACACCGATCGGTCCAGTTAAGGACTTTAAATATCGCATAGAATTCCAGCTAAGAGGTTCTCCGCATGTCCACATGGTTGTTTGGATAGAGAATAGTCCAGTTATCTCCCTTAATTCAATGGAAGAAGTGCGTGCTTTCATCGATCAGTATATCTCCTGTACAAATGTTGAAGAGGATCCTGATCTCCAGCAGCTCATACAGACCGTGCAAACGCACATACTCCTTCACCTGTCGCAAAACTGGAAAGATATGCAGATTCTCATTTCCAAGACCAACTATCAAGCAAACAACAATTTTCATTCCCCCACAGAATGAAATTTTGACAATTCCAAAGATAACTCAGAAGAAATATGAGCAACTTCTTCAAAATGTACCGAAAGAAATTAATAATCGTCAGAATGAGATGTTACCTGATATTGATACACTGCTATCTGCATTGGGATACTGCTATGAAGAATACTTAGAAGCATTGACATGGAATCAAACAAGAAAGGGATCTATGACAATACTGTATCAAAGAAATACCTCACAATGTTTCATAAACAACTACAGCAAGAATATTCTCTCAGCCTGGCAAGCAAACGTGGATCTGCAGTACATAACTAATGTGTATGCATGTATAATGTACGTAGCATCATATATCAGCAAACATGAAAAGACATTGGGTGAAGTCCTGCAGTCAGTCAGCAAGGAGTGTGAACCTAAAGGTCCCAAAGAGAAGATGCAGGCTATCGCCAATAAATTCCTGTCAAGTAGAGAAATTAGTGCTCAAGAAGCTGCATATAGTTTACTCTCCCTTCCGTTAACTAAAGCATCTCGCACAGTTTTGTACGTGCCAACCGACATGCCTAATGAAAGAACCAAACTGATAAAACCATATCTCCTAATAGAGCAGTTGAATGATGACGATCCAGACATATTCCAGTCAGGACTCGTGGATAAATACAAAGGAAGACCAACTATACTTGGGAACCTGTGTATGGCAGATTTTGCATCAAGTTACACATACTACAGGGTGAAGGGTGACTTGCCCACGGATCCAGATATTCTTGATGACAATTCTGATCATGATGACCCACCTATGCCTAATCAACCGCACAACCAACTCCCTAAGAACATAAAGCTGAATGACTCAAACATAAAACTAATTTTAAGGAGAGAAAAAAGCAGCAATTAGGACTGACCAGTATTCATTGAAAACAGACCCAGAAATTTTTTATCATTCCAAGTTAATGCTTTACCTTCCATGGACAAATGAACAGAGCGATCTTACTCTGGATAACTCTTACAAAAGTAAATATCTGTCTGTTCAGGATTTAATTAAGGATAAATGAGGAGTATGAACCAAATCCCAAAGAATACATTGATGCTATCACATCCTTTGATGAGCGTGGACCATCAGAAGATGCCCGGGCAGAGCTGATTCCTCGGACAGAACAGACATGAAGACAGAGAAACTGAAAACCAGTAGGATGAAGACCACCTGTACCTCATACCATCTGCAGAGCATGACACTAGTGACATTGGAGGAGTTCCTCATCGGTTTGAACTGGACAACCAACTGATTCCAACTAAATAATGGCTACAAATGGCAAACTCGCTGAATGACGAACAACGTTCTATTCATCAATACATCACTAACTTCCGCATTAAGCTATCTATGACTTACAAAACTCAGCAGATGCCACAACCTTTCGCCATATCTCTTCTTGGTGGTGCAATTGTTGGCAAGAGCCATGTAATGCGAACAATAGTCCAGACAGCTATACGTACTCTACAGATTGGACAATCACCTGATGAAACTGTTGTCTTGGTGTGTGCCTTTACTGGAGCAGCGGCATATAATATCTCAGGGCACACTTTGCATTCCACATTCATGCTGCCAGTGCACATGGAACACTCCTCTGATGAGATCCATCTAAAAAGCACACATTCGCGAGAAGCTAGGCAACCTCCAGCTGCTCATTATTGATGAAATTTCAATGGTTGGGTCTAGACTTCTTACACTTGTGCATCATCGTTTATATGATATAATGGCATCTGAAGAACCTTTCGGAGGAGTTTCATTGTTAGTGGTAGTAGATCTGTTTCAATTACCCCCAGTTGGAGAAGCGCAAGTTTTCATACCACTTCAAAAAGATAGTCCTGCATTTATGTATGGGTCTCTCTGGGGAAAACACTTTAAGCTTCTTGAACTGAAAACAATCATGCGTCAAAAGGATGATCTACGATTTGCATATGCACTGAACAATATAAGGACTGATGGGGCAACTGAAGATGATATTGCACTGATATGCTCGAGAGAAACAACTGCAGATTCAAATAACTACCCGAGACTAGCATTACACGTCATGACCAATAACAGGCTAAAGAACCTACACAATGATGCCATGATAAACACTCTTGGTCAACAAATTATAGTTGTTGTAGCACAAGATATGAAGAGAGACAGAGAAACCGGTCATATCATACACATCAGTCTTTCTGAAAATGCTGGTGGTCTTATGAAAAATCTTAAAGTCTGCATTGGAGCAAGAGTTAGCTTGACTAGCAACATCTTCGTCGATGATGGCCTTGTCAATTCTGCTGCCGGAACTGTTACACAGTTCATACCAGACATCACAAAAGATCATGTTGATAACTACAAGCCCAAATACATACTTGTACAGTTTGATGACAAGATTGTTGGTGCCCAGAGAAGGTTGAAATTCAAAAACATACTTTTGGATGATGTTTCAACTCCCATTGAACTATACGAAGTCCCAATCAGAATTCGAAAGTTCACAGCCACCCGCATTCAGTTCCCTCTGGTTTTATCTTGGGCAATTACCATCCAAAATTCACAAGGAAAAACAGTAGATCAGTTAGTCATCAACACTGCATGGACATTTCGTGCTGGACAAACGTATACTGCATTGAGCAGAGTTAGAGACATTAGATGGCCTATTTCTATTGAATGGATTCCGATCTAAGCAGATCAAATGCAACAAGAAAGCAAAAGAGATTGAAAGAATGAGAAAAACCACGCCCTTTCGTTTGCAGATTCCAGAGTCTATCGCTGTTCCAAAGGAATTCTACTTCAGAATAACTCTACTTAATATCAGCTCTCTGTATTGCCATTTTAAGTGCCTGCAGAAGGATACTGCACTTACATCAGCAGATTTTGTTTGTCTGACAGAAACTTGGTTGAAGATTCATAATGTGTCATCAGATTACACTCTGGACAACTTCCTACTTCTGAGAACTGACCGAGAATCTGTAAACCCATTGGACAGAGGAGGTGTTGCAATTCAGTTGAGTTACCTATACCATCCATGCCGTGAAATTAAACTTCCACTCTGCTTTGAGAACATTGCTGATTGTACAACACTGGTCCATTGTTTCATTCCGTATATTGGCTGTGACTAAATACAACAAACCAAGCAACAAATTCAATAACTTCATAAGGGACATGGATAAACTGTTGACCTTTTTACCAACTTTTAATTTCCCAACAGTGATCTGTGGTGATTTCAATGTGAACATTCTTTCTACTAACACATGTGTCACATGCCTTACAAAAGTTGACGAAATTCCATGGATTTCTACCATATGTCAAAACTACAACACACAGAGCTGGTGGCGCATAGGACCACATATATATAAACAGAAATTATTTGCAGGACTCTCTGACTTCAGCCATTCCACTGCATTACACAGATCATTTCGCTGTTGTGTTATCAATTCCATATGAGGCATTCTCTGACTTCATTTAATTAAGATTTGTGTTGGACATAGATTGTGATCGCAAGTTAACTCTTAATATATACTATCTGAAACTACGTTTAATCCATAGGACCTGTGTATATACTGACTGTCTGTGTATTCACAAAAGAACTCATTATCATGACAGTACACACTCTTGTAGGCATTCAACTACACTTGGCAATGCACATCTCATGGCATTCATAGCTTCATGATCTATTCAAACCTGCCAGAACAGATTGAGATCAGCTACAGTAATCTAAAAAGGTAAACTCCACTTTCGAATATTCAAATCCACCAAAAATTGTATGCAACTTTTCCAATCCAACATGTATACCAGGTTCGTATTCCTGTGGTCCACTGAGCTTATTGCAGAGTTATGGCCATTTACACCTAGAATACCAGAATTATATTTTTTAAATGCTTACTTTACAGTCCATATGTCTAAGTATATCAGTCACAGGTTATAGATATGACCACACTAGGCGGTATGCCACGGGGGTATGTACCGGACGACAGTCCATCTCTTGTTAAACTTATGTTGTTTTCGAACTGGCTCTCGATCTCGGCTAATTTTAGTGCTGCATCATACAACTCTCAAAAGGCAAGAGGCATTTCCTTTACACCTTTACAGCATAGGGATGCTTTCTTTGGAGGTATGTGCCATAAAATAGATTTGATATTCATCGTAGCTTGACATAATGTTTCATCAGTAATATAATTCATTTTCTGTTTTTAAACTATTTGTAACATTAGGAGAGAATACTTATATTTTGACAGATTCAGTCATTTATTTCACTCACCCAAGTGGAAATAAAAATGATAAAAGACTGATATGACTAATTAACTTCAAAGTAGTCAGATAAATTTATGAATATAACAGACATACAAAATTAAATGTTATCTATTCATGCATGATTGGTCAAAAATAATATTCTACCCAGATCACTTTTGAACACTTACATCAAATATAATAATCCAACAATTATCACTAGACAAACTGGAAATATTCATGGAACTATGGCTAGAACACATTTACTGAAAACCTACCACTACATACCTATCAAAACAATGGAAAGAAGTTGACATACAATTACAATCCCTTATGCCACGTTCCAACTTTAAATGCCAGGTTACGCTATAATTAATTGATTCTTACCTTGAAAAAGTTGAATGTAAAAACTCAGGTTGCCCATAACATATCGCTGACAAATCATAGGAAACTGATATCTGTTTAGATATTTGGATACGTTTTCTGTCGCATCATCATTTTCATTCAACAATATTCATTAAATGAAAAAACAGTAATAATTGTTATCCAATGGCAGTAGTATTATGTTGTTGATAAAAGCTGGAATGCCATTTAAGCATAATTTTAATTTGAAAGTATGACCACTGACCAGGGGAGCTCAGAGCTTGAAAGGAAGTATTGTTCATGTGAGATGACAGTTAGATAACCAGAAGGTCATACCACCTCCCAGTAATGTATTATCTTTATTTTTTGTTTGTTACCTTTTTACCATGTTATGTTGATAATATATACATTACAAATAAAGAACTTGAACAAACCCGAAACACGCATGACTGAAAATACATGGCTTAGATATTACTTTTAGACAGGTATATATATAATCATCGATGCAGCAAGGATGGTGTTCGTTTCTCTCTTATGTTGAACTTCTGTTTGCATGATTCTTAACATTCTCGATGCCAGCCGTTTCCAGGAACCAAAGGTGGAATGTTCGTGGGAGTGGTTGGAAAGGTTATTTTCGATAGGGAGATGGATGGTGTTTATACCATAGTGATTGTAGGACTTGAACAAAACGATCTACCGAAATTCGTCACCTCCAACTCTTCCTCCGACATCGAACCCGCCAAATCTGCTACAAATTCAATTGTAAATTCGAATTTTGGTTGCACTGACATTATTGGATTGACAAACGTGTGTACCTGTAGAAGTTAAAACGTGTGAAGAGGGAATTTTATTTTTAGTTCGTTCATAGACTGTACCAAGCTACTCCAAACCAAAGCTAAAAATATATTTCGCAAGACTCAAATGCTGAATCAAGTTAGTCATAAATTACTGAACATTGAAAATTTGGAGAAAATCATTATGAAAAGGCTTTTGGTGACTCTCTTCTTAAGGTCTGCAAATACTTCTTCTGTGGTAGTGTTTCAGCTTTGATGCGAAGTAATCATGATATTTATTTTAGCTGAAAAAGTCATTGAAAGATGGAAATAATTTTTCTGAAAATTATTTCATAAGTGATGAATAGATTACTGAGTGGAACGGCAACACGCAACAAGAAATTCAAAACTCTTGTTAGAGGCGTATATCACGCCAACCAAAACGATAGCAATTAAAAATTCGAGGGACACATCCTCACAACTCTGGCACGAAAGACGGTGTCTACAAGAAAAGCAAGCGGGGAAAAGTTAACAAGTAGTTTTTTCCTTAACAGAAAGCGAACTTGATACCATTTTAACAGAAGCCAGATAAAACAGGCAACCAATGTGGTTGCAGAATTTCACATGGCCAGAGAAAAATATTTGTATTTCTAGTACTGGTGAGATAATTTCTTTAATATATGACATCTCATTATTTTACATATTTGGATTGAGTCAAAATGTTTAGATTGTTGTATTCGAAAATGCACAAGTGTAACCCATGATCGCATTCATGTTTTAATGTAACGAAAATTAAACAAATGTATATATCAGTTACAAACTAGTTGGACAATTTCAACAAAATCTAAATTATTGAGACTTCCAAAGTTATTTTAAGACTTTCAATAATGTGATCTTTCCTCAATCTGACAAATAAAAATATCCTGGAGCAAATACGCACATAATCATGAGTTGGCTCATTTGTGTATCGTCCGCACATAATATTCATAGAATCGTCTCGTAATGAGTCGATAATATGACTAAAAATCTGTTATTTTCAGAACATTATCAACCCAAAACATGAGGCAATTCTAAGCAGATTATATTCACAAAACAAGCTGTGTGTCAGACAAAATATAAGTGAAGTGTTATTCAGTTTCTCTCAAAAACGGCAGTGAATTCTCTATAAGCAGTCACAACAATCCTTGATTTAGTTATTTTAATTTGCGTGCATTACAATGTATATGTCTGTTGTAAAACCCCTGATCACTTACAACTTACAATGTTATAATTTGTAAATTCCTTACCTGTATTTGGTATAGATTACAATATATATATATATCCTATTTAATTACGATAACTTTGTTAGGAGAAAATAATAACTGGATTAAAAAAGATATGTCTCTTAACAACAACAGTTATATTATGTACACGTTTTCTGTATGCTTATTGACTAGTGGTGCGACAGGGAGGTACGCCATCCTGTCCTACCTGTTTCAATAATTTCATCACAAAAAACACATGTTTAATAAAGAAAGGCGATGTGATTAAAGTCACCAATGTTTACAGTCGAATCTACAACGAGAGACAATCGTTGTCGACAGTCATGGAAACTGACAGTGAGGTAAGTAATCCATTTAGAATAATAAATGTCACATTTATATTGAAATAACTCCCAATTTCTCATTATATGCCATGTGCTTTTATTATAAAAACAAACTTATCCAGAAACAACTAAAACTAGGTTGTAATTTTGGGATATTGCTCCTGATTGTTAGCTGATCTTATCCTTATTGAAATGTTATCTCCTCCACAACCACTTAACTGGTCGATAAAATTTCTTTGGGACCTTTATTCTCTGATCCAAGATATAATATATGGAAATTTACAAAACCAAAATCTTTTTTTTTTACAAAAGATAGACATGACTAAATACTTTCACATAGGTTACAGGTCGTAAATTTTGTCGGATCATCATGAAATGTGTAATGGATGTTAACAATGACATGTGAATGGGAACAAGTCTTTTTGGGGTCATTCGGCAAAAAAAAAACATGGCTGCCAGTTGCCATCTTGGATTTTACTCTATGCATAACTAGGTTTTTCAACTTTCCACATTACTATTCACTCCATTCACTGTAACACATCAAATTATTCCCTTTCCAAGTTGAGCTAGTGTCATCGACACTTTCAGTTTTACTGCAGTTTCAACAACCAGGCAGCATGGCAGAAGTCCAGATCATAGAGGACACAATATTTACTGACGATACAGACTTTGAAGAGGAAAATGCTGGGGAACCCCTCGACTTCACTGTTGAAGGGATCACCAGTTATGGACTCTACAATGCATGTACAAATATTGGTAAGTTGCTGATTTTATAATAAAAATAACTTCACAATAACAACAACAAAGTTATTGTCTCCCCCCCCCCCAATTAAGTGGACAAGTTGATATTTAAACAAGCGAAATCGACCTCTATCAAACTTCGAGTCATAGTATTTTCCAGCTCAATCAATGCTTTTTAACTTATAATGCATTGGTATCGATTTCAGGCCAGTTTTCAAATTCGATCATGACAACACTTCATGGATTGCATACAGATCAAGGCTATGAGGTTTTTTCTATCTCAAAAAAATTGGCACCAACCAACTATAATCATAATTTCCATCAACCACCAGACTACACCCTCAGTTCTTGATACATTTGGTGTAATATGTATTTATATTGCTTGCAGACTTCAATTTCCTAAATATATCTACTATGTGCAGAACAAGACAGTCAATGACTGTGGGGTCGCTCACCAGACTGCAAAGACTGATAAGACTGGGACTCTGGAGACCAAAACAGTCAGCACTTTTCATAATCACTTTAAAAGAAGTAGATTTAAACAGGATATGTGGCTAGAGAGACTTCAAGTATGTAGCTTGGTAAAAAAAACACCTTGAAATTGCCAACTGTACACTACTGATCACCCCCCCCCTCCTCCAGCTCAACAAGTCCCCTCCCGACCGGGATCCAGACTCCCAAGTCTTAGGTTGGAATTTCACAACCGACACCTCAAACTTTCTCAATTGTTGGAAATTTCCAATCTCACAAGCGCCTTTTTCTAAAACCATTTAAACATGTTTGAAGCCCAATTATCCATGGACCCAAAACACAATACATGTATGTCAGACCAATCAGTCAGGTGGTTCCAAGGTAGATGTTTTAATGAATTTGGTTTTTCTATGATTTTATTGGACACAAAAGTGTTAACTCCCCATAGACTGCCATTTCTTGACAGGTTGACCTCATTTTAACAAATCTGTATCTCAGTCACTAAAGGATCTTCCTGATTCCTCCATACTATATGTAAGCTAAATAGTCCAAAATCCCGTGAGAAGAAATTTTAAGAATTACTATAGAGACATATAGTTATGTCCCTGGTCCCACCCTATTTAACCGGGTGACCCCATCTGAATAAATTTGAATCCCAGACACCAAAGAACCCTTCATACATATCATAAATATCAGTCAAATAGACCTGATGGTCCTTGTGAAGGAAGCATATTAAGAGGGAAACTGTCCTTCGCTTGGCCCCTATTTGACCAGGTGACCCCATTAAAAAAATCTGAATTGCAGTCAACGAAGAACATTCCATTCTATATAAGCCAACTAGTTCTTGCAAACATATTTTAAGAATTACTATGTAGTGAAATAGTTAAGTCTCTTGCTCTGCCCTTATTTGACTTTGTGATCCCATTTTCACAAATCTGATAAGGATAAAAATTAAGTTCCCCAGTTGAAGTTGGTGATATTCACCCATTGGGCACCTCATTTATGAATTTTATCTTCTGCAAATTAGGGGATATAGAAACTTCCTAGAAGGGAAATTTAACTAACAACAATGTAAATTTGATACTATAGATACTTCCCAGAAGATGAGGCCTAAGCAGAATGAGGTCGCCAGAGGGTGAATTTGGTGATGCTAGCCTGCTGTGTCGGATAGTATCACAAAAAGCGTGTCTGTTCCTACATTGTGTATGCCTGGCCTCAAGCAACACAATGTATTATACAACAAGCCTTGAAATAGTGTGATAGTGTGTCTGTCATTTGCAGAGTGAGGTCCCCAGAGGGTGAATTTAGTGATGCTAAATTCACCCTCTGGGGACCTCATTCTGATAAAGTCCTCAACTGCTATGGAAGACCTAGAATAAAATTGAATTTCCCCAGTTGAAGTTGGTGATGTTCACCCATTGGGCCCCTCAATTATGAATTTTATCTTCTGCAAATTAGGGGATATAGAAACTTCCTAGAAGGGAAATTTAACTAACAACAATATAAATTTGATACTATAGATACTTCCCAGAAGATGAGGCCTAAGCAGAATGAGGTCCCCAAATGGTGAATTTGGTGATGCTAGCCTTGAATCAAGCTTTGAAATAGTCTGTCTGTTATTTGCAGAATGAGGTACCCAGAGGGTGAATTTAGTGAGGCTATCCTGCACAGCGGGCTAGTATCACTAAATTCACCCTCTGGGGACCTCATTCTGATAAGGCCCTCAACTGCTATGGAAGACCTAGAATAAGATTGAAGTTCCCCAGTTGAAATTGGTGATGTTCACCCATTGGGCACCTCAATCATGAATTTTATCTTCTGCAAATTAAGGGATACAGAAACTTCCTAGAAGGGAAATTTAACTAACAACAATGTAAATTTGATACTATAGATACTTCCCAGAAGATGAGGCCTAAGCAGAATGAGATCTTGAGACTCTAGATACTTCCCAGAAGATGAGGCCTAAGTGGAATAAGGTTCTCAGAGGGTGTATTTGGTTATGCTAGCCTGCTGTGTAGGATAGCGTCACTAAATTCACCCTCTGGGAACCTCATTCTCCAAATGCCAGGCACTCTGAGAAAATGAAATTAATCTGATTTTAATGACCACTGAGTGATAATGTAAACAACAAGGGTGCTTCATTGATAACACCATTAATCTCATTTAAATTATGGATGACATGAATACACTCCCTGGGGACTCTGCCTAAGGATGCAGAAGCTATCTTTATCTCTCTATCTGCCTTGCCATGTGTCTATCAGTTCATAGGAGAGTTGCCTTGTAATGGGAATTTAAAAAAAAAAAATCTTTATTTACATGTGAGTTAGGATATGAGATAGGGTGGAATGCTGTTGGTTGGGGCAGGGTGGGGGTTCTGGGTCATGTGGGGGGGGGTGATATTTTTTTTTGTATGTTAAATTGATCAAGGAGTTCCTGAATTTTTTATTACTTTTTGGGGAATTATGGAACTATTTGACCCAGTGACCCCATTTGAACAAATCTGAACCCCAGTCATTCAATGACCCCACGTACCAAATATAAACTAAATCGGCATAATGGTTGTTGACAAGAAGTCGTTATAAGAATTGCCAAGGAGGAATATAGTTATGGGCCTGGTTTCGCAACTGTTTGACACAGTGACCTCATTTGAACAAATCTGAATGACAGGTACCTAGGGAACATCCACACCAAATATGATCAAAATGCAAAAATGTAATTTTTTGGTTTTTAGAGTTATGTCCCTGGCTCTGTCCCTATTTGATCCAGTGATCCAATTTGAACAAATCTGATTCCCAGTCACCCAAGGTCCCTCGGTAGCAAATATAAGTTAAATCGGCCCAATATATTTTTAGAAGAAGTCATTGTAAGAATCACTATTAGTTATGGCCCTGGTTTCTCAACTAATTGACCGGGTGACCTCATTTGAACAAATCTGAACACCAGTCACCCAAGGACTCTCCATACCAAATATTAGCTAAATTGGCACAATGGTTATGGACAAGAAGTTGTTGTAAGAATTACTGTGGAGGAATAGAGTTATGGCCCTGGTTTCGCAACTATTTGACCCAGTGACCTCATTTGAACAAATCTGAATGAGAGTCACCTAGGGAACATACACACCAAATATGAACCAATTCGGTATGATGGTTTAAGAGGAGAAGATGTTTTTTAAAAAGTTGACGGACGGACAGACGGACAGACAGACAGACGGACGGACGACGGACGAGGAGTGATGACTATAGCTCCACCGGAGACTTTGTCTCAGGTGAGCTAAAAAGTACGATCTAACAATATTATACACCAATTACCCTGTGGGCCAAACACAAACAGTATGTTTCAGTCAGCAGAAACATTACTTAATGCAACAGATCGACAACAATAAGCTTGCCTTAGTTTTTGTCTAACCACTGCTAGAAAACAAACTCAATCATTAGAAATACAGCCTGTCAAAATATCTGAGAAAAATAATTTTTTCTCCTTTCCTGCGCAATTATAAACCCATCATAACCAGCATAATGACCATATTTAATTTCTTCAACATATTGCTATGTAGCTATATTTAATAAGAATATTTAACTTTTATCATAGCTGTCCACCCATTTCGCTTTGTTTTTTATCTGTGCCAATATTATAGTGTTGTAGACATACTGGTAGTGCCAACGTCCAGATACACTATATTTTGTTGTTATATATGTATGTCTATCCGTAGTTATACTTTAATAAATCAACCATTTTTGATTTGCTTGCAACAAATTCAAGTCCAAATATTGGTTTGATCTAAATATTGTATATCTCATTTATCGCCCTTTTAATATCATGAGTGCCAACATATTGGTTAAACATGTCAATTGTGATCAACCTCTTTTTGCCCAGATTTAAACTTTCTTGTTATAACCCAAAGTATAGTTGTCCCAAGTAACTTACACCTAATTTATACCTGCTTCCCTATGAGATAAGAGACTACACAATATCTTTTTAACCGCAACTCAGCCAGATTAATTTATTTAACTGGATGAATAGACTTCTAGATCCTTGAATACTTGACTTGCATTGGATCAAACAGAGCAAATATCAGTCATTTAAACATTTATACCCCCATCAATATATTCTTAACCCTTTCCATTTTTAAATAAGTATTTTGATATATAACAACTGCTTACATACATGTATCTGCTATTTGTTTAATATTATGTACATGTGTAAAAAAATGACTATAATACTTTAAATTGTGAAGGTATACTCTAACATGACCATACATAAACATAATAAAGCCCACGTAGATTCAATATATATGGCAGCTTGCGGTCCAAAATACATTTATAATAATAACCGCTTTTGATTTATTCCGGTATCGAAATTAGTCGACGAAATTGCTTACACAGATACAGGGAAATAATGACATTTCTTCCCGCGTGTTCAAATAGAACTTTCAAAGAGGTGTTCTTTTGTGCGAAATCACTAATTGATTGAGATAATAATTATTGAAAAGCTTGAATTTTCATTGATTTATGAATAACTCTATTCAGCATTGCATGCTCAGAATATTACATATATTTTGATATATTCTATCACTTCATCGACAGAGCTTGCATTTTAATAAAATATCCATTTTTTTTTCGTCAAAAATATAAGTCTTCACATATATTGTTTAACAGAAGCCATGCAGTTTTGTAATTATTAGTTACATATTTTTCTACTTTCATATATTTCAGCAACAACAAACACCATCAATAGTACTATTTATTGACGAAGTCATATTGTTATCTATTTATTTGACCTAGTCATATTGTTATGCATTCAATTTTTTCAAATATTCCAAGCTTTTACTTAAGATATATATTTGCACTCAAGACAGCTATTACGCTTTAAAGATACATCATCCAGAATAATAAGCTCTCCTAAATAATAAATTCTTTGGCTTTCAAGTTACAAGTTTGATTCAATAAACAAAGCAATGATTCAAATATCACATAGGGCTTCACATTATTATCAATTTTAATGCTGACTACAATACCATCAACAACAAACTTAAGTACAACTGTTTAAGCATTATACCAGTTAACTAAATAATTTTGTAATTATTTATTTTATATACTTGGTCAATATCTTACATTAATTTGCTGATATTTATCAACAACGTTCCTTGACCACATTATAAAATTGATAGTTGATATAAATTGTGTTTTTATAATTAAGTTTGTTTTTGTATACGAAGTACACACATGCATGCATAAGTTTACCACTATCATATAATCGCAAATTCACTACCAATTTTTCATCACTTATAACAAATGATAAGTCACTTTTGTAAATAATAACAAATATGTGTAATTGTCCGAATGATACCACAGATTTTAATCCTATTGGCCAGGAAACATTCCAGCAATATTGAGATCATATCAGCCAATAAAAATTCAAATTGCTCCCCTTTGTGTGACCCATACCTACCTGGTTCTCTGCACTGACTTCATAAACGTTTTGGCAGCAGTGACAGTTAATTTTCACTAAACCAAAGCTATTAGCATGACCCTTTTCTCACCATTAGAGCCGTTTAGGGTCATTAAATACTCAAAACTAATATCATATCAATATAAACATCCAAATAGCCAGCAAGGATATACCTAATGTTTACATAAAGTAAAACAGACAATACAATGTCAAAACACTTGTCGTGATCATTAAATACTGTGAAGCCCTAGCCTCACATTTATTAGATGTCAATATTCAACATCTTAGTTTCCACCAACTCAAAACATATGGCAGCCTCAAAAATATTCAATCAGCCGGTCAACAGAAACTGTTGATATACCAAATTTTGTTGAACAAAATATTAATATACAACACTTTAAAAAAAAAAATTATACTATCTGACACTAGTTAGCATTATTTTTTTTGGTAATTAAAAACAAAAAATTGCAATATAATTCTACAGGCAGAATTAAACTGGATTGTGTATCTTGAATACAACAAGAGGATACATTAATGCCCAAAGTAATTGACAACTTAAACCAAAGCAAAATTATAGGTAATTTTTCGGTATTTAGTCTGAAATATATCGGAAATATATCACTGACAGCTTTTCAGTAAATAGCAACAAGCTATATTTCCAACTAAATCCTAAAAAAATACCCATGATTCTGTTGTGGTTAAGTGGTCAATTACTTTCGGCATTACTGTAATATTCCATAATACATTTTCAAAAACTAGTCCAATTACACTGCGATGCATACTGTTTTGCTATGAACTGTGATTTATACTGATTTGCAATGAACGTTTTTTCATAGAATCATATTTTTATATTCAACAATAAACTATTTTTTCCTCACGTCTTGCTGTCTTGTTTTATTATATTCTAGGAAGGCTAATCATCTGGCGTTGTCAAATTGAGCTATAGTGATAGCATATCACACAAGACGACACATTTTGGATTTCGCAGGGTGTTTATTCGTGCATTGATAGTTGCAGTATGTAACTATTATGACCGTGTTTATTGCTTTCAATCGTTAAATATGAACAATAACTGGACATGGACTGGACTGGACTGGCTCTTGAAAATTTTATTGCGGCAACACAATGCCTCATTTTTTATCCTCATTTAGAGACTTATGTTGTAGTCAATAAGAAACATGCAGTAATAACTGCTAGCTTTTAGCTAACCTGACACTAAAGTTTACAGCGGAGCTATAGTGATCATCACTCATAGTCTGCCCTTCACCAGTCAACAGTTCCTTAAACATCTATGTATCCATCAGGCCGAATAGATGTTTGGTGTGGATCTTGCCAAGGTGACTGCTTTTCAGATAAGTTCAAAAAAGGTCACTGGGTCAATTAATTCTGAAGTTGGGCCCATAACTATTTCCCTCCATAGTAATTGTAAAACAACTTTTCCTGTCATCAAATACTTGTGTAAAATTTATTTCAGTCACAATACAATACACCCAGTGCATATGCTACAATGATTTGTGTTCCAGTTAAATTAATACTACAAGTCGGCATACCAGTCTGTTATGTTAACTGGTTCACTGCTAAATATCCAACATACAAATACATATATATATATTTAAATAAACAGAAATAGAAAAAATTTGAAATTTATGCTTGGAGTAGCTAATGTGCTACATTTGCACTCTTTTCTCAAATTTGACCCCACATATATTTGTGATTAGCTTATGGGCCTGGATATCTCATTAGGCTATCCTTATGCGCCCGGATGTCTCATTAGGCTTGGTTATCAGATCTATTGGGCAAAACAATTTGACATTTGTTTAAAACATTTCACAACAGAAGTACCTTTTCTGACAATTTTATCTATTGGCATTTATTTCAAACTTAAAGTGTCCCAATTGAATTATACATGTAACAATTGTTCAAAAAATATTACGAAATATAGGCTTTCAGCACTGAACCAGTTAATAATAATCCTCATGTCGAATTTTACAGTGCACTATGAAAAGCACACAGCTTTCTCTCCAGCCAGACTCAACCGGTTTTGTTTTGATAATTAATTTAAAATTGAGTGTCAAATATATTCACAGTGGCCTTTTATTTCTATTAACTATTTGTTGTTCAAATAGTGGGTCTGTTTTTTATATCATTTTACTACTTCTAGTGAATTAGTTTCACCCTGTGAATACTTCTGTATTGTAGTTTAAGAATGAGCCAAAAACTTTAACCCCTTCCATAACACAAAACAATTTTGTGTGTGAAAGTTTGGTACTAATTATAGCCTCAGGCAAACACTATAGTGGAGGTACCGCATATCACTTCTCTTCCATCATCGATTTGTCCATAAACAAAATATTTAGATATCTCAAGACACGTAAGACCCAATAACTTAATATAGTCAATAGATAAATCTATATAGATAAGTCTCACTGAGTAATATTAATATTTGTTACAATGAGGTCAAATAGTTGCGAAGCCAGGGCCAGAATTCTTTCCCTCCATGGTAATTCTTAAAACAACTTCTAAAGAATGATTTATTGAGCTTATATTTGGTACAGAGCATCCTTGGTTTACTTGAGTTAAGATTGTTTAACATAACATCACCAAGTCAATTACTTGCGAAGTAATGATCGTTATGTCTCCAATTCACCAATTCATAACTTTATCACACCAATAAAACATAGTAATCATTGAGATCGAATTCCAAAAACTAAAACTGAGTTTATCACAATACTGTGTTTAACTACACTAAAAGCTAGTTTTACTCCTGTAAACTACAGTAAAACTATTTTTTACTCCCACTAAAACCTAGTTTAAACTAGAATAAAACCAGGTCTAGCCCTTAAAACCTAGTCTAAACAGACATATTCGGACCGGATTAGTTCATATGTAAATTGCAAACGGTGGTTGCTAACATAATTAATAACACTTAATTTTGCAGGCAAACTGTGATAACAAGTTTCTGGTGATGGAGAAAATTCTACCAAAAGATATAAAAGAACGACAGGGAACAAAGTATACAAGATGAACAAAGTATACAAGATAGTATACAAGATGAACAAAGTATACAATATGAACAAAGTATACAAGATGAACAAGATTCATGGAGATAACTGTGTGAATATGGAGGGTGTGTTATGTCCGAATGACACAACAACCCGCGTGTAAATGATTATAAAATTAATGGAATTCTTTGTTTGCATGTAAACGCTCTTTTTATATGGCGAGATAAATAGACGCTCTTTATATATGCCAAACTGCCGCACATTTTGCGCTCTATTCATGGCGTCTCCCACGCCTGGTGAAGATGACCGAGGCCTCGATTACTCAATAATTATTTCCAATAATCGCGTCCGAACTCGGATCACATAAATGCAGCTCTTTCTACTGCAAGAATAGCATAAGCACTTTTGTTTATATATTGCAAACTACAACCGCCATCGTGCTATGGTAGTATTCATAAGAGGACTCTGGCGCTTGTGCATGTCCCACATAAGTCATACACACGCGGCAGGATGGGTTGAAATAAATAATGGTATGTGTCTTGTCTGTTTTCTCTATTAAGATATGTAATGTAATAATCGAACTAAGGGATGTATATCCGAATGACTTTATCACTCGCGTGCGTGCTGATCAAATGAACGCAGTTCTCTTGTAAACGCTCTTTTTATACATTGATATTAATAGACGCTCTTTATATATTCCAAACAAAGGCGCGTTCCGTGCCCTGGTGGTATTGAGACGAGGACTCTGATGCAGGTGCTTATCCTATATATAGCACACTGGAGGATGGGTTGAAATAAATAACGGTATACATGTTGTCTGTTTGACTGATAATGCCACGACCAAACTAAGGGGTTTATATCCAAACAACTGAATCAATCGCGTGCGTCCTGATCAAATGAATGCTGTTCTTTGTTCACTTGTAAACGCTCTTTTTATACATCGATATTAATAGACGCTCTTTATATATTCCAAACAACCACGGCCATTTTGTAAGGCGCGTTCTATGCCCTGGTAGTATTGAGACGAGGACACTGATGCAGGTGCTTATCCCATATATCCCATATATAGTACACGGGAGGATGGGTTGAAATAAACAACGGTATACATTTTGTCTGTTTTCGGTATTTGAGATACGTGATAATGTCATGACCAAACTGAGGGGTTTATATCCAAATGACTCAATTACTCGCGTGTGTGCTGGTCAAATAAATGCTGTCCTTTGTTCGATTGTAAACCCACATTTTATACAACAATAATAAAAGAGGCCCTTTATATATATACCACGGTCGTTGTGTTCTTTGTAAGGCGCGTTCCGTGCCCTGGTAGTATTGAGAAGAGGACTCTGATGCAGGTTGAAATAAATACCTATATATGTTTTGTCTGGTTCCGGTATTAAGATACATGTACGTGATAACTTAATGATCAAAATAAGGTATTTATATCCGAATGACTTTATCACAGGCGTGCGTGCTAATCAAATGAATGCAGTTCTTTGTTCGCTTGTAAACGCTCTTTTTATACATCGATATTAATAGACGCTCTTTATATATTCCAAACAACCACGGGCCACAGGTCGTACTCTTCGCCTGATCATCATGAAATCTGTCATGGATGTTAACATTGGCATGTAGATGGGAACGAGTAATTTTGGGGTCATTCGGCCAAAAAACATGGCCGCCGGCAGCCATCTTAGATTTTACTCTTTGTATGACTAAATACTTTAGCACAGACTACAGGTCGTACTCTTCGCCTGATCTTCATGAAATTTGTCATGTATGTTAATATTGGCATGTAGATGGGAACGAGTAATTTTGGGGTCATTCGGCCAAAAAACATGGCCGCCGGCAGCCATCTTAGATTTTACTCTTTGTATGACTAAATACTTTAGCACAGACTACAGGTCGTACTCTTCGCCTGATCATCATGAAATTTGTCATGGATTTTAATATTGGAATGTAGATGGGAACGAGTAATTTTGGGGTCAACCGGCCAAAAAACATGGCCGCCGGCAGCCATCTTAGATTTTACTCTTTGTATGACTAAATACTTTAGCACAGACTACAGGTCGTACTCTTCGCCTGATCATGAAATTTGTCATGGATGTTAATATTGGAATGTAGATGGGAACGAGTAATTTTGGGGTCAATCGGCCAAAAAACATGGCGGCCGTCAGCCATCTTGGATTTTACTCTTTGTTTGACTAAATTCTTTAGCACGGGCTACAGGTCGTACCTTTAGTCTGATCATCATGAAATTTGTCACGGATGTTAACAATGACATGTAAATGGGAACGACTCATTTTGGTGTCATTCGGCCGAAAAACGTGGCCGCCAGCAGCCATCTTGGAGTTTACTCATTGTATGACTAAGTCCTTTAGCACGGGCTACAGGTCGTACCTTTAGTCTGATCATAAAATTTGTCATGAATTTTAATAATGACATGTAGATGGGAACGAGTCATTTTGGGGTCATTCGGCCAAAAAACATGGCCACCAGCAGCCATCTTGGATTTTACTCTTTGTATGACTAAATACTTTAGCACAGACTACAGGTCGTACTCTTAGCCTGATCATCATGAAATTTGTCATGGATGTTAATATTGGAATGTAGATGGGAACGAGTAATTTTGGGGTCATTCGACCAAAAAACATGGCGGCCATCAGCCATCTTGGATTTTACTCTTTGTATGACTAAATTCTTTAGCACGGGCTACAGGTCGCACCTTTAGTCTGATCATCATGAAATTTGTCGTACTGTTCATCTGATGATCATGAAATTTGTCATGGATGTTAATATTGACATGTAGATGGGAACTATTAATATTGGGGTCATTCGGCCAAAAAACATGGCCGCTGGCAGCCATCTTAGATTTTACTCTTTGCATGACTAAATTCTTTAGCACGGGCTACAGGTCGTACCTTTAGTCTGATCATCATGAATTTGTCGTACTGTTCGTCTGATTATCATGAAATTTGTCATGGATGTTAATATTGACATGTAGATGGGAACTATTAGTTTTGGGGTCATTCGGCCAAAAAACATGGCCGCTGGCAGCCATCTTAGATTTTACTTTTTGCATGACTAAATCCTTTAGCACGGGCTACAGGTCGTACCTTTGGTCAGATCATCATGAAATTTGTCATGGATGTTAACAATGACATCTAAATGGGAACGAGTCATTTTGGGGCAATTCGGCCAAAAACATGGCCGCCAGCAGCCATCTTGGATTTTACTCTTTGTATGACTAAATCCTTTAGCACGGGCTACAGGTCGTACATTTAGTCTGATCATCATAAAATTTGTCATGGCTGTTGGAATTGGAATGTAGATGGGAACGAGTCATTTTGGGGTCATTCGGAAAAAAACATGGCGGCCAGTGGCCATCTTGGATTTCATAATTCAATCCATTAGCACGGGCTACAGGTCGTACTGTTCATCTGATCATCATGACATTTGTCGTGGGTGTTAATATTGACTTGTAGATGGGAACGAGTTATTTTGGGGTCATTCGGCCAAAAAACATGGCCACCGGCAGCCATCTTAGATTTTACTATTTGTATGACTAAATCCTTTAGCATGGGCTACAGGTCGTACCATTCGTCTGATCATCATAAAATTTGTCACGGCTGTTGAAGTTGACATGTAGATGGGAACCAGTCATTTTGGGGTTATTCGGCATTAAAACATGGCTGCCAGCGGCCATTTTGGATTCTACTCTTTGCATGACTAAAGCTATCAAATGTTTTTGAATTGTTGGAAAACATAGCCGCCTGCAACCATTTTAGATTTTACTTTTATATACATGCATATATATATATCTCTTCATGTCGATAAACTAGTATTAGACATTCAACTTTCCACATTCCTAATAACTCCATCGACAGTAACACATTAAATTATTCCCTTTCCAAGTTGAGCTACAGTGTCATTGACACTTTCATTCATCTGATCGACACCAATTTTGGTATATGAATTTCTTACAGATCAAGTACGAATATGGGTTTGATCCGATATATTTTAACAGAGTTATGGCCCTTTATAATTTATACTTCTTTTCCATGCACTATTAAATTTGAAGAGAACAAGACACAACACATATCTGTGTCATTGCAATGAGACAATTTATTGCTTTGGACACTTGATAGTACCACTGGTGGCTGCAGACTTATAAACATATGTCAAACTGTGATTGATTACTCATTATTCAAGTTCTGTTATCTGTGTTGAAACCAGTTCATGGCATTATTGTTTACAGAGACACTGTTGTCATATCTTAAATAATTAATCCACACATTCCTTAGTTCAACCATATGATGTCATTGAAAATGATTAACCCTCTACACACATATATGGCCTTCTGATTTTTTATTTGATCATTCTCCTATTCTATGCCCATCCACTTGTAACGTGCATGGATTTGGGATTAAAATTAACCCTTTCGATATACACATATTGTCTGATAGACATATATTAAATTGCCACTTTCACTTTGAGCCAGGTTCAGTCATTTTCAATAAATGACCAATTGAATACTCGGTGTTTATCAGTTCATTAGTTTGAGTGAGATTAACCCCTTACTATCCGATTTGATAACTCAAATATTTCTATTGATTATGTTTATAGTTCTGGCACAGTTTATGATAACACACCCCTAACCTGCATAGTGAGGGTCATTTGGTTTATTTGCTTAAATATATTAACATCCTTCGCCAATCCTTTTGACACAATGTGATAGCTAAATATTTTGTGCATGATCAGTCTATAAATAATCACATCTTTGATAATCATGACACATTCTTCACCTGTATAGATTTCGGTATCGATCGAATGGTTTTGAAAACATCCTTAACGTTAATTATATTTAAACTCTTTACAAACATATCTTTCCAATGATCAGCTTAGCAGAAAACTAACACTTATATCCAATCATTAGCAATCATATTTTATATACAGGTCTATACATCCCTCACTTGTATAGTTGATAACGTATTGATTGTTTTCTTAGTGGTGAAATATTAATAGGTTGCTATGAATTTTTAATTTGCAGCTGACACAAAACATAATAAACAAAAAATAGCAATGATAATAAAAAAACACACAATATGTTATGTTTCATGTTCCAATGTAATAAACAGATAAATTGAGTTATGACGTGTATCTACTTAATTTCTTAGCTATGTTATATTTAACAGCTATGGATTGAGCTTAACTAGCTTGATCACTCTATAAGACATATTTGTGTTGGAGACAATAATAGGTTGAAAGCAAAGCCACCTCTGTGTTAACATTGTGTTAATGTGAGCAAGGTGCACAATAAGTGTGATTCCACTTGTGAACGTAGTAGTAAGGTGTGAATTGTTTTATTTTTTGCACTCATGAAAAGGATGGTGTAAGGTTTTATGAAAATAGCTCATCGCTGTCGCCAAGGTATGGGTTAAAGGTTAAACATCTGCCAATTGTGGTCGGCCTCTCGATCTAATTTATTCAGAGAAAAATATCAATTCTGCCCACGCTTAGGTGCGTGTCTGTAATTTGTTACGGAAAATCAATTTATGTATGGAAAGTTCTAGAAATCGGCTCAACGAACGTCGTACACCAGTACAGCCCTACACCGATACAGTAGCGTGTGTGCCCTACAAGGTCCTAGTAATATTGCAAGCTTGCTCGGCGTTATTAACTTCTATTTTATATATGTGATATATTAATATACAGTTTAACTCTTTCACCACCGAATATATGAGGGTAAAATGCCCCAGACCCCATATGTACAGGACTTAATTAGGATTATTTTGTCTTTAGCACTAAGCCTAAATACTAATGTTTAGAGGGATCGTGGGTATTGCAAACCATATATTGCCGTGATCAGCGGTGAATTTACATGAGGGTCATAGATGACCTTCGGGTGCCTAACTTCCTTGACAACGGTTGCTAGGGAAACACCTGTCATTGAAAAACACTAGATTTTGATCAATGTTATACTGAATGGCACTCATACAATGATGGCTATTTTGTCCTTGTGCACACACTGGTGATTACCCTATGGTCAAATTTGAAAAAGTTATTTCACCTTGTTTAAAATATCCGGCAAATGTTGGCTTGAGGAGCGGAAAATTCTGTCAATTACAGTCCAAAATCGATCCAAAAACGAAAATAGGCAATGCAAAAATAAATCACCCGGTGATCACATTCAGTGGCTGATAATTAATTGACTATATTGACCAAAATCATTCTAATCGATCTAGTTATATCTCACAATCAAAACAAATGAACTTCATACACTAGAAGTCCTTTTATTGACGAACATAGAACACAAACTTCCTCAAAACGAAATCAATTCGAAACTGAATTCACTCCCAGTAGTATTGTATCTTATAATACTGCAACACGGCTTTTACAACCTAGCCACATGTTGCAAACACAGCGATTACATTTGATCATATCAGATGAAACATTTGCATAATTCCAAGAGTTTGTAAACAACAGCGGTTACATTTGATCGTATCGGATGGAACATTTGCATAATTCCAAGAGTTTGTAAACAACAGCGGTTACATTTGATCATATCGGATGGAACATATGTATAGTTCAAAAGAGTTTCATACATATATGTAAATATATTCCAGAACATCAATTCATACATTTCTTATCTTGTAACACACTGTTCTGATATTATATTCATATTTGGAAAATATTTGCATATAGATTAAGATATAACTACAAATCCAACTTGGTGTAAAATGTTGGTACATATGTGAAAAAAAGGTCAAATGTTTAATATGACAGTCCAAACAAATCAAACAAAAATGGTGAATCTTTATGAGATATTCAAATACATGTATATCAATACTAACTTAGAACCCAAACAGGAATATTAAAGGGAATACTTTGTACATAATAATTTCAAATTAATATTTATTTAATTTTGAAACAATATAATGGTGGATCATAACAGCTGCAACCAATCACTATCTTGTTGGCAGTATATAAACCCATCATTTCAGCCCCCTGTAAGAGAAAACACATCAAATTTAAGTTATAAATTACATTGAGTTATGGCACAAGCACAATTGGATCAAAGAAAATTACTTGTTGACAACAAATTTGATGTTAAATTCCAAAACAACGGAACAATTGTGTTAACACTGGATTCAAAAACATCTATAACAATCAGACAAGGCAAGAAACAGTTCATTCTTTAAAAAGGTGCAAAGACTTGTTTTATAGATGCAGATATTTTCAAGTTAATGTGTGATATGAAATTAAGTATTTTATATCTTCATTCATACTTGGACAACACACCAATGTTGAACGGTGACTTTTGCTGACAAGATTCATTGTCTACTATTTGATGGACATAAAAATTTTTTTTAACAACACTATGGCTGAAGATACATCAAATTCCACAAAAGAAGAGTTCATACATTCATATTATTACAATATTGGAAATCCTGGATCATTTTCTGGAATAACAAAGTTACATTCAGCTTTGAAAAATAATCGATTTTACCACTACTCTCGAGAATACATAGCAAAATGGTCATACTCTACACACTCAAGTGGATAGGAAATTTAAAAGACTGAATCTGATTGTTTCTGGTATTGGGGATCTTTGGGATATGGACTTGCTATCTGTTCAAAATTTGAAGATATATAATAATGGTACACAATATTTATTAGTTGTTATAGATGTATTCTCCAAATTCCTATGGTTACAACCTTTGAAAAACAAGTCTGCAGCAGCTGTTATTGATAGTATAAAAAATATATTTAATGCAACTACCAAGAGACCAAAAAATATTCGTTCAGATTTTGGAAAGGAATTTATTGATAAAAAACTAACAGCATTTCTTGAAGGAATGAATATACATTTGTTCCCTGTACATAATGAAACTCATGCAACTGTCGCAGAAAGAGTTAACAAAACTATCAAGAGAATTATGTTTCAATATTTCCATAAAAATCAAACTTATAAATTTATTGATATTTTGGAAAAACTTAAAGATAGATATAATTCAACACCACATAGAACATTGGGTTATATCTCACCCAATCAAGTCAATGAAGCTAACCAGGGCCAACTGGGTATCTCGATATATAAAAAATAAGGATTATTCAAATAAAATTAAGTATAAATTCAATAAAAATGATCTAGTAAGGATCACATACACAAAATATATTTTACGTAGATCATATCAAGAGCAATGGACTGAGGAAATATTCAAAGTAGATAACAAATTTCATTCCCTTGATATACCATTATATCAACTCAGAGACTATCTGGATGTACCAATTCAAGGTTGGTTTTATGAGAATGAATTAAAGCTAGTTGAGAAGGATGCTAATAGCCTTTGGTTGATTGAAAAAATGATAAAGAAGCGTGTAGTGAATCACAAAGTTCAGTGGCTGGTGAAATTCAGAGGTTGGGATTCTCGATTCAATGAGTGGATTCCAGAAAGTGAAATAAAATCTATAAACACATAAAAAAATTAATAATAATAATAATGGATATTTTCATATATTCTAGTAGTGATGATTATAATGATACCTATCCCGACAATAAACCATACAAATTTACCATAGATACCAAAAATCCGATAATTCTACATGGACAATGGGAAGTAAGCATGGAAGAATTTACATACCTATGCACAGACAGGAAAAAGATAAAAGAATATAAATTCTGGGAATTATTTGTACACATAGATATTATACATTCTTCTTATCACAGCTGAACAAAAACCAATAATAGGAAAAATTACTTCAACTAGTTACACATCACCATGGAGTTTACAAAGTGCTAACAATCCTTTCATAAAAGTCAGAGTTAGCGAACTGTCATCCATCAATGTGTATATATATGATCACCTTGATAAACCAGCAACATTTCTCACAGAACCAGTATCAATTGTGTTTCATATTCGTAAAATACCACAATGAGCAGAACCATATACATACCAGATGCTACAGTCTGGATAGAGCACTATAAAACCCAAGTGCAGAGACAACACAAATCAAATTTCCAGGATATTGAGGGTGAAACAAGCAAAAGCATCTGCCTGTAATAAGATTGAACTCAAGCTAACATCTCCGATGAAACAGACAATAGAATAAGTGAAAGATGACCTGAAGAGAGAAACACCATCAAGCTCTACCACTACAAACCATTCAAAGAAACGAAAACAGTACGTAAAAAAAAAATACGAAATCGACCAAAAGTAAAAAATCCAGAAAAAATAAAGTGAACACTGAAGACATATTCACAAATTAAAACAAGTATGGCTATGCTAGACAAATCAGTCTTCCATGAAGGTGGATACAAAGAGTTATCGATCTTCACAATACCACAAACCGCCGTAGATCAAATGTATGTGCATGAATGTAGACCCGTCTCACAAATAACTGGAGATGGTCCAGTGGAATTCTCAATATCTACTCAAAATGGACTAGATTATCTTGACTTGAAGAATTCACTTTTCTACATCAAACTGAAAATTGTGAAAGCTGATGGATCTAATGTTCCAAAAGAAGAGACGGTTGCACTGTGAGGTGGAAGTGAGTGATATGTCATCAAAACTATTAAATGAGGGTGGAGGTGGTGGATGTGGAATGGATGAACGACGTGGAGGTGAAATAACAATACTAGTATCAGTGAGGAATGACAAATTTGTTGTCGATAAGGGGACTTGACTTTCATTCATTTTCTGCTTCTTCTTGAACTTAAAAACTATAATGATGACTGTTATTAATATAATGAATGCACCACCACCACCAACAGTCAAACCGATGATATCTGTAAAATTTGAAAGGAAATACAAAAATATCTTACATACTGCCCCAACTCAAATAAAATATAGGATCTATAAATGTGAGGTACGTGACATTTAGGAAAAAATGGTGAATAAAAAGTAGGTCAATACTATTAATAGTCTAGTTATCTAGACCATCAGGTCTTATTATTTGTGAAATCACTTGTCTAATCAAGCTTGTTATAAAGCACTGAAACTGGAGTTTCATCAGATTTAATAATCAAATAAGAGAATAGATATTGTGATTCTCCAATAACATAGAATTAACAGCGAATAAAATGTATATGGTATATTTTTATGATCAATATGTTCAAATATAGTTATAATCTATAATGTGAGACAGGTGACTGTTCATAAAATGGTGAGGGAAAAGTATATATAGGTCATACTAATAATAGTCTAATGATCATTAATTACTATTTAATCAACTCATAAAGAAGATATTCAATGATCAGTCTTGTTAATATAGTCTTATATTGAAGGAATAACCTATTATTATTTCATGAATTGAGCTTCACCTTGTCACAAGTTCTAAATTGGAAATCAGGTAGCGATACTTATTGAACTTATTGAATAGTTAGGGAATTATTCAGATATTTCTTAGAGAACACCTGTTCAATATATAATGACATGTCAATATAATATTAACCCTTTTTTCATCATAACTGTATGTATATTATACCAGTGTCCCAGCTAGTAATTTGCGATTATTTAGACCTCTCTAAGATTGGACATGTAACAGGACTCAAAACAACTTTGGATAATCGGACAATTTTTTTTATCAAAATGTCTAATTACTAAAGCGGAAACATTTACTTTTTTAGGTACACTTATGTTATAGTGACCTTTGAACATTCTATGATTCTCTTGGATATCATATAATTCTGATCTGAAGTAGAACAGCTCTATAACTGTTCAATCGATTTCGAAATTCTTCCATCTAATAGGACTCAAAACAATATTGGAAGATACCCCGCTCGACAAAACAAGTGTCCAATAGCACCACGGTGTATTTGTCATTCGGTCACAAATGTCAAGCGTTTGTGACTGAGGTTGAGCCTAAGGGCAAGTACACTGCGGCTGAAGGCAAAGTACACTGTGGTCAAACGGTCACAACAACGCTGCCAAATGGCATATACACTAAGGTCTGATTTCTGGTTTGTATCATCTTTTTTCAGTTTAATGATTTACACGATGGCAACTAAACAATGACCGAATAGCAAGTACACTGCGACCCAACTGTAGTTAGTCATATTATTCTCTTGGTTATCCCATAATAATAATCCGAACTATAAAAGCTTTTTGCGTCCATAATTGTTCAATTGAAAAATACTTTAATATGTCACTTTGATTTAATTACCTTTATCATCTGATGAGGTGCGGTGTGTTCTGGTACTGGACTCGTTAGCAATCCTCTGGGTGGACTGGTCATTTGTGGACACAGAATCAAATATAGTAGAATTTAGCAACTCGAATATGGTGGACTGGTCTACTGATATTGATAGATTTATTGAAGAACTTGAGAAATAATATGGTGGTGGTGTGTCGGTACTACCAGTACTATCACAAACAATCTCGTTGATGCGTACCGTTACCTTCTTGTCAACTTTTATATCAGCACATGTAATATAATCGCCTTCAACCGAAACAGTATGTAGAAATGGGAAATATTTTGCAGGCAGATTTACTCTCAAGGCGTTGACTACTTTTAAGCTATGGATATTATCATAGTATCTCTCCCCTTCAACATATAATACATTTACACATTCCATTTCCTTTCCTCTTGTTTTGCACGTTTCGAATAGATATCCATGCACGTGCACGATTATTATAAAGATTTGTTAGCTGGTTTTGGACGTAATACGGACATATCCCCCAATGACATCTAAACCGGTGTTCTGCAAAATTGAGTTCAATTATTACTCTCAAATTCAACAAGTTTAACAGTTTGATTTGGGTTCGAAATAACTCTATATTTCTTTACCTTATTATTCTTTATTTCACCTTCAACAGAGTCAAAGATACTACAACATATATGGATTTGCGTATTGTTGATAAACAACAACATCTTAGTTGCTTATAGCAAACTATTAAATCAAACAATATGTGTTAGACTAATTGTTACTGTCAGTTAGTGTGGGCCACCGTGTACTCATCGTGATATAGCTTTGTTGATAAAACGACGTTAAACCCCAATCCTCGAAATTGTCAGATTTTATCCCACATAAACAGTATTTCTTCATAAAGCAATCATTATAAAGATTTGTTAGCTGGTTTTGGACGTAATACGGACATATCCCCCAATGACAAATAAACCGGTGTTCTCCGACTTTTACTAATACGATTATTAGTGCAGCTAGAGTCATGAATAGAATACAACATAAAACAGTTCTATATTAGTACTCAACCGTCTCATTTTTTCGTAAATATACAGATCTTCAAGATGTTCGAATTCTTTCATAACTTTATGTTGCTCAGACACCTGAGCATTGTATGCCTCACATGGATACTCAAACGTGCTCCCCGTATTGTGATTAGTCAGGCGTATGGTCCACACACCTCTGTTAATATATATGTGCATTTGCACATCATCTGTCAGCTTTATACTTGAGTTATTATGTCGTCGTATTTGTGATGCCATTTTTTTGTTGAGTTCTGGTAATGAATGTAACTGTCTGATACTTATATATTTCTTAACACCTACTTATCACCTTTAGTCTTATGGCCAGTAAGTTTACTTACGTGTCTCTCTATTGACCACTTCGTACATTTTGCAAAGCAGTGATATTTTTAAATTTCGGACGGTACCGGGATATATAATCCATGGTCAATATTGATGCCTAGCACCGCTTGGTTCCGAATTTGGTTTTTATATTAACCGCTTCCCTGCTAACATAATCATAGGAATACCATAAAGGTTTGAGTTATAAGTGTGATGAAGTTTTCAGTATAGCAGTATACAGCTTAGCCCAAAAAACTTTTAAGCTATGGATATTATCATAGTATCTCTCCCCTTCAACATAAAATACATTTACACATTCCATTTCCTTTCCTCTTGTTTTGCACGTTTCGAATAGATATCCATGCACGTGCACGATCACCACACAAAAAAGAATTAAATCCCTCATATTTTTCCAATAAGTTTTATTCCAGATCGAATATATTCTTCCGCGTACTCACGTGTAACACACAAAAAAAGTTGTATTCGAGCTTTGAAAATCCAGCTTTCAACCCTGTCACAGTCATCGATTCAACTCAAAACAAAGTCTCACACCAGAAATAGTTAAATTTTCCTATGTAAAATGTTAAACACAGCTCATCGAAATTCTGCAAAATTGAGTTCAATTATTACTCTCAAATTCAACAAGTTTAACAGTTTGATTTGGGTTCGAAATAACTCTATATTTCTTTACCTTATTATTCTTTATTTCACCTTCGATGTGTGTTGCAACTCTGTAATCGCTCATACCGTAATAACACTATTTCCGGTGTATAGACACCGTCAGTCAGCTAGGAATGATATAGTCTGAAGCTCGAACACGAATACAAAATCAATCCCATAATGCAATTTCTCAATAGTAAACAAAAACCTTTTATGTCAGTTTATGCTTTTATTTTCAGGACTGAAATATATCATTCATATATCTTATTATTTGTGAAACAAAATATGTTTATGACTAAAATTATAATGTAAACAAGTACAGCGAAATTGAGAAATATAATTTATAGGTCTGTTCCATTATGACTCCTTACAATGTATAGATTATACTTCCTGTAAGCTCTCCCAACGATAATGTTGAGTATATGCTCTCCCAGCGGTAATATCGATACGTTGAAACATGAACTATGTATAAGAATCAATATTGAATATCTGATCCATTAGATCTCCTTACATTGTTCACGAAAGTATAATTCCTCTATAAGCTCTTCCAATGATTATCTTCTTACACTGATCAGACAAGTAAATTACTTTATGTACTATACAAGCTCTCTCTTATATAACACAGTTTCCATAAATTTGAAATATAAACTATGGCTAAATATAGGAATCGTTTTTATTACGGGTGCGACCTTATTCGAATCAATATATAGAAATCGAGTTGTGATTTTTAGTCGAGTTTTTTTTTTCTCCAAAACTCGACTTATAGTTTGACGAGGGACGGGCGGACGGCGTGTTTTGCTTATAACTCAACCGTTTATTGACGGATTAAAACAAATTTTAGCGTGTGAGTACATGTCCATGCTCGTAAGCTGCAGACAAAAAATCTGGTTCTTCCGCACATTTATTACAGAGTTATGGCCCTTTGCCTGATTTTAGGCTCGTTAACGCGATAACTTCAACAAACGTTATCTGATTCGATTGAAATTTGGGATATAGGTGTCTCCCAAGAATATCTCGGACGAGTTCGAAAACCGGCCTGGTCCGATAAAATTTGATAGAGTTATGGCCCTTAATTAGTCATTTTTCACGAATTTTCAGCTCGTTAGCGCGATAACTTCAACAAACGTTATCTGATTCGATTGAAATTTGGGATATAGGTGTCTCCCAAGAATATCTCGGACGTGTTCGAAAACCGACCTGGTCCGATAAAATTTGATAGAGTTATGGCCCTTAATTAGTCATTTTTCACGAATTTTCATGCTCGTTAGCGCGATAACTTCAACAAACGTTATCTGATTCGATTGAAATTTGGGATATAGGTGTCTCCCATGAATATCTCGGACGAGTTCGAAAACCGGCCTGGTCCGATAAAATTTGATAGAGTTATGGCCCTTAATTAGTCATTTTTCACGAATTTTCAGCTCGTTAACGCGATAACTTCAACAAACGTTATCTGATTCGATTGAAATTTGGGATATAGGTGTCTCCCAAGAATATCTCGGACGAGTTCGAAAACCGGCCTGGACCGATAAAATTTGATAGAGTTATGGCCCTTAATTAGTAATTTTTCACGAATTTTGAGCTCGTTAGCGCGATAACTTGAACAAATATCAACCGATTTTACCTATTAATTAGTCTACTGATGCACACCAATTGGCGGTAGCCACCGAAAACGAGACACAGCATCTCTGATGCCACCTCTTGTAAAATAATTAAAGTGACATATCGATTTTTTTTATATAAATTCAATAGATAGATCTGTTCTTACTGAATCTAACGATATGAGTCTTATGACGATCCGACGTATATAAATCAAGTTATAACGATTTGAAAATTTTCTTAAAGGTATACTGTCAAATTTGTTCAAAATTGTGTATTGTCTAAACATATAGAGCTGTTTACGTTAAATCTAATGGTATCAGTCCTATTCCAATCCGTCTTATAGAAATCAAGATATGACGATTTTTAAATTTTCTTAAAGGTACACTAAAAAAAAAAATTGTTGTCTAAACTTATAGATCTGTTCTTACTGAATCTAACGAAATGAGTCTCATATATAGAATCGAGTTGTTGAGATTTGAAAATAATTTGATTTAAAAAAAAAAAAACTTTTGTTTTTATAAAAGAACAGATCTGTTCTTACTGAATCTAACATATAGAAATCAAGTTGTAGCGATTTGAATATTATCTTATAAGAGTTGATTTTACTGAATCTAATGATATGAATAATTTTCATTTCAGTCAATGAAAATTGTGGAAAGGATTGATGTAGCTGACAATCATACGGTAAGTGTATACACCCATACGGTAAGTGTATATATAGTATGCATGTAGCATAAAATGTATGGTTGCATCAGTGGTCAATTCCAACATTTCAGAACGCACGGTTTGTTATTACAGAAAAAGACTAAAATAATTTAGAAGTATGTCAATGATGTCTTCTGAAGTCGATACAGACTATAGTTGAGCAGTCCCACAATGCACCATCGTGGTATTTTATTCAAATGAGGTATACAGACTGCCAATCAGACTGGCTTTATGATTTCGAGTGCCCTGAACTAGGAGAATAAAAATTTATGTTTTGTTTATCCTAGTTCAGGAAATACTATACAACACGTGTGATTTTACACATTTGTTAAGTATAATATTTACTTGTTCATTTGTCAACAGAGTCAAAGATACTACAACATATATGGATTTGCGTATTGTTGATAAACAACAACATCTTAGTTGCTTATAGCAAACTATTAAATCAAACAATATGTGTTAGACTAATTGTTACTGTCAGTTAGTGTGGGCCACCGTGTACTCATCGTGATATAGCTTTGTTGATAAAACGACGTTAAACCCCAATCCTCGAAATTGTCAGATTTTATCCCACATAAACAGTATTTCTTCATAAAGCAATCATTATAAAGATTTGTTAGCTGGTTTTGGACGTAATACGGACATATCCCCCAATGACAAATAAACCGGTGTTCTCCGACTTTTACTAATACGATTATTAGTGCAGCTAGAGTCATGAATAGAATACAACATAAAACAGTTCTATATTAGTACTCAACCGTCTCATTTTTTCGTAAATATACAGATCTTCAAGATGTTCGAATTCTTTCATAACTTTATGTTGCTCAGACACCTGAGCATTGTATGCCTCACATGGATACTCAAACGTGCTCCCCGTATTGTGATTAGTCAGGCGTATGGTCCACACACCTCTGTTAATATATATGTGCATTTGCACATCATCTGTCAGCTTTATACTTGAGTTATTATGTCGTCGTATTTGTGATGCCATTTTTTTTTAAGTTCTGGTAATGAATGTAACTGTCTGATACTTATATATGTGTATATTTCTTAACACCTACTTATCACCTTTAGTCTTATGGCCAGTAAGTTTACTTACGTGTCTCTCTATTGACCACTTCGTACATTTTGCAAAGCAGTGATATTTTTAAATTTCGGACGGTACCGGGATATATACTCCATGGTCAATGTTGATGCCTAGCACCGGGTAGTAACTATATACATATTAAATTTAGTTCGAGAGTTCTCCACAATCTAATTGTCGTCGGGGTTATGCCTGTACATTTTATCCTATGATTGAGTCAAATGTATTAAGAAGTTCAACGAAAGATTTGTTGAACTTATTATATGAACATTGGGATAACTACTCATAAAAAAATATTTCAGTATACACGTTAATAGCTATACTTGTCAGTGTTTCTCCTCACAATTACTCTACTACAGTATCACATCAGTTATAATGGCTCATAATACGTCTGTTTGTCACATATTTAGCCTTCACCCTCCACTCAGGATTCGAGGGAAAGGGTGGAGGCTTTCAGCTGAGCTGTGAGGGGTGGGGTTAATTATTTAACTCACGTTTTGGAAATTAATATTTTTAATTCCGTAAAACCTGGCTGTGTGCAACAACATATACGGCGTCAAATCCTTCAGATCAACTAGTTGAATTGTTGGTTGCCACGATTTTCTAGTCCTTATGCTGCGACTTTCATATCTGTCAGTCCTTTCAATTCTTTTTATAAATTTGTAAAATTCTCCCTGCCACGCGCTGATTGGACATTGTTCTACACTCTGTCGATCACTGCCTAAGTCACTTAAGTCCAATATTGTGTATTGACTACCCGTTTCCACGTTATTCCTCGGCGCTATTAGAACTTGTATACATTTATTTTTTCAAACGGTCAACTCGTGGTGAGGTTCTGTCGAGAAATAGACGGGAGTATTAGGCTGGCGATATAACAATACCCCATCAAACGGTTATTTACACACCCCGTAATTGTACGCGAAATTTGTTCATATTTACAGCAAATAATACATTCTATAGGCTATTATTTCGTTTCGGCTGTGCGGCATAAGTTCCATTGATCGATTGTAGTTCGGATTGTTTTTGTCCACGACAGCGTGCTTTAATCCTAACTTATACGTGGAGGATTAAAGCACGCTGTCGTGGACAATCAAATGAATTCGTTTGGAAACCGAATCTCGAGGGGGATTTACGTTGGCGGGCGTAACAAATTCCTGATTTATCCCAAATACATGTGTGGTTTTGCCTGCGGCAATAACACCAACAAATATTGCATCACCCCCCTGAATGAGATCGTTTATAGGACCTATATTACTGGGGGAAAAATTGCTCGGATAACGTGATAATAAATAGATAAAGGGAAAACGCGAGCGTGACTGGGCTCAATTAGTGTATTGCATCCTATTTAGCCCACTTTACGACACTATTTTCCCCGCCAAATCTGAATAATTGACAATTTTAAATACCAGATTCTTGTCGAGATAACGAAATTTAGATTCAGTCACCGGGATAAATATAAATAGGGGGTAGTAACTATATACATATTAAATTTAGTTCGAGAGTTCTCCACAATCTAATTGTCATCGGGGTTATGCCTGTACATTTTATCCTATGATTGAGTCAAATGTATCAATAAGTTCAACGAAAGATTTGTTGAACTTATCATATGAACATTGGGATAACTACTCATAAAAAAATATTTCAGTATACACGTTAATAGCTATACTGGTCAGTGTTTCTCCTCACAATTACTCTACTACAGTATCACATCAGTTATAATGGCTCATAATACGTCTGTTTGTCACATATTTAGCCTTCACCCTCCACTCAGGATTCGAGGGAAAGGGTGGAGGCTTTCAGCTGAGCTGTGAGGGGTGGGGTTAATTATTTAACTCACGTTTTGGAAATTAATATTTTTAATTCCGAAAAACCTGGCTGTGTGCAACAACATATACGGCGTCAAATCCTTCAGATCAACTAGTTGAATTGTTGGTTGCCACGATTTTCTAGTCCTTATTCTGCGACTTTCATATCTGTCTGTCAGTCCTTTCAAATCTTTTTATAAATTTGTAAAATTCTCCCTGCCACGTGCTGATTGGACATTGTTCTACACTCTGTCGATCACTGCCTACGTCACTTAAGTCCAATATTGTGTATTGACTACCAGTTTCCACGGCGCTATTAGAAATTGTATACATTTTTTTTTCAAACGGTTAACTCGAGGTGAGGTTCTGTCGAGAAATAGACGGGAGTATTAGGTTGGCGATATAATAATACCCCATCAAAAGGTTATTTACACACCCCGTAATTGTACGCGAAATTTGTTCATATTTACAGCAAATAATACATTCTATAGGCTATTATTATTTCGTTTCGGCTGTGCGGCATAAGTTCCATTGATTGATTGTAGTAGATTGTAGTGCTTTAATCCTCCACTTATACGTGGAGGATTAAAACACGCTGTCGTGGACAATCAAATGAATTCGTTTGGAAACCGAATCTCGATGGGGATTTACGTTGGTGGGCGTAACAAATTCCTGATTTCCCAAATACGTGTGTGGTTTTGCCTGCGGCAATAACACCAAAAAATATTGCATCACCCCCCTGTATGAGATCGTTTATAGGACCTATATTACTGGGGGAAAAATTGCTCGGATAACGTGATAACAAATAGATAAATGGAAAACGCGAGCGTGACTGGGCTCAATTAGTGACCGGGATAAATATAAATAGGGGGTAGTAACTATATACATATTAAATTTAGTTCGAGAGTTCTCCACAATCTAATTGTCGTCGGGGTTATGCCTGTACATAGCATAAATATCATAACTGTGGATACCGATAATTTGGCGAACAAACACTTGCAAAATCGACGGATTATTCGCAAGTATTTCGCACTGCTTTACAAATTCATATTTCGCTACCATGATAATGAAATAGACAAATTGAAAAACGAGCATGACTGGGTTCAATTACTGTGTTGCACCCTATTTCAACCCTCTGAATAATTGACAAATTTAAAATACTAGAATCGTGTCGAGGATTATAACGAAATTTAGATTCTGTGATCAGAATAATTATAATTATTATTAAAGGGTAAAGGTGGAGGGGGTCAAATATTCAAACATAAAATTATATGTGCTTACGGTTTCATCACGTTGCCCTTGTGGGGGGAGTATCAACGAAAATGGTTTAGAAGGTAAAATACGTTTTGTTATATTTCATATATTCTTAAAAGGGGGAGTAAAAAGACAGACCAAATATTTCTAATCCATAATATGTGCTTACACTATTAAGGGCTTCGTGAATGGCGTCACGAAGGGCGTTCATGGCCCGTGTCATGGGACGTGGGAACAGAGTCCGTCTGACCTGTATATAAAATGAATATTTTTATTGTCGAGAAAAAAATTAGTATGTAATTATCGCGACTACACAATAAATATTGCTAACAAATGGTTAACCGTTATTAAAGGTACTCAATCCGAACAGAGGGTCCCCATCTCAACAGATTCCAACAACAACAATCAGATCAGAGGGTCCTATATTACTATTTATTTGGCTTCGGGGGTAAAAAATATTTGATTCGAGTCGAGGAACCCATCAAACAAAAGCTCAGAGTTATTAGATATCGATTTTTGAAATTTGTTATATTCTCGAGATGAATACTAATAATTGCCGCCAATTTCGTATCCTGCTCGAGATGTATACACCAAAACACTTTTCAAACAGACAAGGGTGGATAACTCTAAAATCAAGTGGTAATAATAACGCAATTTTGACTGTTCTGGGGGACAGAAAGTCTTCCCTTTAATGAAAAATAATAGATTTCTAAAATCGATACCTAACAAATCTGAGCTTTCTTTCATGGGTTCCTCAACTCGAATCAAATATTTTTGACCCCCGAAGCCATTGAGATAGTAATCAAGAGGAGTTTTATCGGATTGAGTACCTTTAAAATAAAACCATATCATACTGAAAATAGTATAATCTACTCATTACGAAACCCACTTTAACAAAGAAAACCTACATTATAGAGATTAGTTTGGTCTAAAAGACAAATTAGCAAGCTACCATGTGTCGCTGAAAATCGTAATGGTAGCAAGTTTACTGACCCCCCCAAACATTGTCGCTACCTGCTACTATAAAATATTCAAATCTTACGTTATCAGAGACATCCCTCGCGGGTGTCTCTTCACCAGAATCCTCCGCTATCACTATTGGCGATGTTGAACTCATATTAAATGAATTTTTTTAGAGAAAAAATTCGGATGTGTGTAAAACGTCGACAACATATCTTATATATATGCGTATTGTGTATAATGAGGGGTCCGTTATGTCATCGCATGACATAACGACGTCAATGAATTCAAAAAGATTAATATCAGTTCATTACTTATAGGGTCAAGCGGGGGACAGTGTTTCCTAAATGAGAACGCATCAATTTCAAACATTTTGGTACAGTATACTCTAAACACCATTAGTATAGACACGTATCACGACCCACACGAGGCTTATCTCCATACCCGAACCTTGATATATGTAGGATAGTTTTCCTACGTTATAAAAAAGTAACAATACGTTGTTAGCAACAAATAGATATATTTTACAATGATTATGAAAAGTTAATAAAACGTTATAAACATACATGCACATCAGATATACATAACAAAAGTTTGGGATAGTCAACTCGAACCCTAACCAACTCGTACATATGTTGAAAAAAATGTCCATCATTTAATTAACCAATGTTATTTAAAAAAATTAAAAGATGTCTTAGTTATATGTGCCAGATCATATTACGAATGTTATTTTAGTTGAAATACCACTGTTATGGCTCCCATGAATTGCGGGGGAGGAAAAATAAGCATGATAAGAGTCGGTCAGGATGGGAGTTTACTGACACCCATTTGGTTGATATACAAAAAAATTGGCAGATACGGCATCGCCAAAAACATCTCTTGTCATACATAATATAAAAAACAACAAAAAATATTAATGCCCGTAAGTGTATTATAAAATATATAAAAACTAGTCAAAATATTCTTTTTCCAAAAAAAAAAGAATCAACAAAACACCTAATGACTGTCATATATATCATCACCATAAAACATAACTTGTCATATATACTATAAAAATAGACCAACCATTTTTTTCAAAACAGTACAGAATGCCAACAGCGCCGAAACAGCATTCGTAATTTCATATGTAATATAACGAGAACATCGCAAGGTAGCGACAAAATAAGTCCTTTAGACATTTCGAATTGCATTACAACATAAGAAAAAATAGTAATTACATTCAATTTGAAGAAAAAACATATACCCCATGCTTTCAATGTCAAAATGCTGTCAAACTCTAAGTAAAAAAGGGGGGTTCGTAACTCTAAATAATTGGACAGAACACTTCTTCAAACTTGACAGGTAAGGTTAGCCATCCCCTGATACACATACCAACTTCAGATAATAAAAAAATGGTAAAGTACGGAATGATAACCTAATACGACCTCTTTTTTTCAAAAGGGCATATAAAAAACAAACTATTAATGCTTTTAGTTGCATTATAAAATTTAGTCAAAAATATACTTTAAAACAATAAAGCACACCCCCTTGATTGACACATGTGTACTCACAGGAAACTGAGGCTAATGTCATAGCTAATAAAAGTCAGTTTAACGCCAATTGCTAGTTGTGTGTGTATTGTTTTTTATATTGTGAATAAACATACATTGCAAAATAATATATTATCAGCATTAAGCTCAGTACTACATGGACCCCCCTAATAGTGTTCATTTTTTTTGTGTATATGGCTCAACTAATTTAATGCTATTTACAGTTATCTGTGCAAAGTTAGTGTACATTTGTTTATCACCGTGTATTACTTCTGAACCTCGCAAATACCTTTAATAATAATAAGAATTGTATTCGCATGACTACTCTGGAAAATATCAATCGACGTTAAACTAACTTTTACTAACTAATGTTTTTAAGAGGGAGAATATCTGTTCGGAGTGTGTCGCTGTCTCTGAGACATTCTCAGAGGTGTTGACGTCATGGAAATCCCTGAATCCTTGGGCGTTAAAACTTCAGGGCTAATGTCACAGGGCATTGTATCTGGTGAATCCCTCATCTCTCAGCGTGTCCGTGTCAGAACAGGTAATGTCTACATGTATAGTTTTTGGTGACACATCAGGGCTGTTACCGCAAGACGTTGCGGACGGTGAGACATCTATCCCAACAGAGTCTGTGTCAGACCGTGTAAGGTCTAGATCTATTGGCGACACCGTGGGGATAGTGTCAACAGCCGGTGACATTTCTATCACTGTGTCCTGGTCAGCCGGTGGCATATCTATCACTGCGTCCTGGCCTGTTTCGGTAGTGTGAGGCGTATTCGCTGTAATGTCAAGTGTTGTGTCGGTCGTTACATCGGCATTGAAACTTGTAATCGACAACAAGGGTGTTGATGTTGAGGTAGGGGTTGTTGGTGACACCGACATGCTACATGGTGCATTTTCCAGTCTAATACGTTGCCGCTTGTCCAACAATCGCTTCAAGCACCAACCTAACGCTTCTACAATCACACTGACCAATGCAGCTGCAGCCGCACTCGCAACCGCCTCCCACATACCTATAGTGTGTACCCCTGGATAGGTGTCAGCAGACAAAATGTTTGTAGTCGGTTCCGCAGATGACACAATTGGAACTGTAGATGGGTATGTCTCAACCTCTGGGGGTGTAACTTTCTCCGAGGTCGTGGCCGGTGTCGGTGCTCCTTCTTCTGCATGAGGAGAATCTCTTTCAGGAGTCTTTAAATCATGGTATGTGGTGAATTGCTTCTTGTCATCAGAACACAACACACCATCCTTCTCGACCACGGCGTATGGCAGCATTCTTTCAACCTGTACACACGTAACATTACTGGACCTCAGTTCTACAAATCTCAGGCGTGGTAGCATGTTTTGGCTCAAATTCACACGTTGAGCGTTTACCACCGTCAAACGTTCGGTGAACAGCACCCGGTCCGTCTCCACCGACGGAATGTTAATGCGTGTCATCGCACTACCTTTGAGTGCACATAAGTGCATATAAGCAGTTGTCGTGCCAAAAAGCAAATTTCGAAGTACATTTTTTCTTTCAAATTATTTTAAACTGGGAATATAAACATGTGCTGTAGCTGATCGCAAAACGCCAGGGGAATGACTTGTGCGTAACGTAACCATCCAAAACATAACGTACTCTGGTAAGAACTTATCACCCTCCTTTCATGCTTAAACATTTTTAAAACATATCATCTTTGACTTGTTTTATTTTATTTGTATTCAAATAAATAATAAATGTGGTGCTAAATATATAGAAATACGGATATATAACGACAAATAGAATCAAATTAGCCGTTTTCCATGAAACTTCGGACAGGCATGGTAGGTACACAGATTGGCTCTCTCATAGCAGATTGCGATAATCGCCAACCATGAAGATGAAGTTACTACCGTACGATTCGTACCTTGCGAAATACGTACCAAATTGTCCACATATTCTCAACGGTGTATGGAAGCCCGAAGTTGTAACTAATACCGAACCACTTAAACCCCTTATAGCCGAATTCTAACCACCCTAAAAGATGTAAAGTGACGCAAATATAATTTGACATGAACACATTGACTAACAAAAAATAAGCAAACTTAAAATTCTCTTAAAGTGCGCTCCACAGTCTAAAAACTTGAAAGTCCCATAGGAATCATTGTTATTTTTTTTTCGGAAGTCGTTTGCTGCATAACGGCTGGTTTGGGGGGTAAAGGTATATTATAGAAGTACATTGGAAGTATGGGTACATATTCTACTGCCCTATTGTCTTCCGACATCAAAGGAAATTACCCCGCCCCCGCACCGTATGACGTAACGACGTAGTGTGTAAACAAAGATCAAAGTACCACCGCCCCCGCACCGTATGACGTGGCGACGCGTGGGTGTTTGAGTATACGCGTGTGGGTATTTGTATACGTCACGGTTGTGGGGGTCCTTCTGTATATGGTCGTATACGCTTTCGGGCCCTTGAGAAAGGTACAATGGGCAATCTTATACTTCCGTCATCGAAGTACGTCGTGTATACTGTTCATCAGGTACGAAGTATATTTGAGAACGAAGGTGTAATGAGTCATTACAATCTAACGCAATCCCTTACTTCCGGCGCAACGCCTGAGTCATTGGAATCTGATGCAATACTTCCGGATGAACCCTACCGGCTGACTCCACGCTTATTGGCCCAGCAGTTCTGGAACCTTCTCCGATATATCCACTTTTCTGGACCCTATTAAAAATCCCTTCATAATTGCAAAGGCATAGTACATGATCCCTTTACGTTTCATACCTGTGTCGTATGTGTTTCCTTTAATTTGATACCTGTAATCGAATTCTCAGGAATAAATCAAAATGCACCGGGGGATAAAACACGTGTCAATATCCAATAAACTAAATCACAGCGATTTGTTTCCGCACACAACACAACAGGCAGACAGATTCTCGAAGCACTAAATTGTTTTACACATTTCGCAGTCGTAGTAGACAGTAACTCCACCTATATACTTCAGATATTCCTAATAAGACACATGCTTCCGGTGGAATATAAATTATATCCCACGCTTTTACAAATTTCGTAGTAACAGTGGCACGTAGCTCCACCTATCCACTTCAAATATTCCAAATAAGTCATACGCATCCGTTTGTTTTTGCTTTATAATTAAAATATATTTTCCCACGACTCATAAACATTGTGCCGTTTACGCCAAACGAACATACTATCACCATTTCAAGAATTATCCAAAACGACTAAAAATCCAAGGTTATTGTGAGTATAAAATCATGTGTGTTATGCTTACATTGTAACATACACATAGTAAACAACATGTTTCAACTGTCAAGTTGGTGCAAACTGTATACCCCACACCCCGATGTACCATAACAAATTATTCTCGCGCAGGTGAATGTCATTATAAGATGGGGTGTTTGTCATAACAGTGTTACATACGTGACATCTTAAATAGTCATGATTACCTGTCAGTTATATCCGCACCGAACGGACGGTATTCTGCATATATATATATATTGCAATATGTAGAAAAAGTATCAATTTGGTTACCTATCAAACAGGTATATAATTCATTCTCAACCGCAAGACCGTTTTCCGCTTAGGAAATTACATCAGCCGAGCTATTTCAATCATGTTATTTGTCACACGTTTATCCATTGTAATACAAAAAGTTACAGTTCCTGGTGTCTGTTTTTTATAATATGATGGTAAACATAAAGAGCGTTCTTCGTTCTGGTCATTAGATGGTACATTTGCACCGTCTTTTGTAATCAGGCTCTCGTTTAGGTTAAAACACACCATCTTCATTATATTGTGTTGTTTACGTTATCAACATTGTATAGACGAACACAGATTGTCTACATATTTAATAATCTTTCTGTTTATATGCAACAAATATAAATTTTTGCGCATGTACGGTATTTAATGCGTCAACGCGTCTCACACGCAGTGTATATATTCTGCTCATTGTAAATGCATTGTACAGTCATTGTCAGCACCTTATTACAAGGGCCATATATTGTAACATCGCGTTAATATGTGTTATATTAGCCAAAAAACAGTCCAGTCGTTGAGAATATACGTAATGGGGGCTCATACATAACATTCACCTGCAACCAGAATAATTTTTGTATATGATACGTTACCCTCAGCATATAGAATAATGTAAATCCGTTGTAAACATTTTTTGTTTTAATTTTCCATTAAATGTTATTGTTTTTGTTTCTTGGCCGGTGGTAAAAGTCTGTCTTTTTCCACCGGCGTGGATGTATGCAGCGGACTCCCCAACTCCGTAATACTGTGGTCTAACAACAGCTGTACTGTTCTCTCGTCCAGACCCTGAAAAATATAACAATAACATTTAATTAGAGTATAGAATTTTAATAACGAAAAAACATGTTTTTTATATAAACAATTCTTAATATCTACATCACCCACACACACACACACACACACCCCCCACCCTCACACACACACACACACATCCGCACATGCGTTTCAGAAACATTGACATAAATACATGTCTAGTAATGCAAGTATATTATATTTTTAAAGGTGGGTCCGTGTGGAGGAGTGGGGGGTGGGGGTGGGGGTAGTGTGTGTCATGTTATTCTACACAAAAAATAACGCTTACCATGGCTTCATAAGCTAGCAGCGCCTCCCTGCTCCGTTTCCTGGTCACAGGACCATTCGCAAACAGCTGGCGCCTAGCCTGTGAATAAAAGGAAGTAATCTTTCGTTAAATCACTTGCATAATAGAAAAATACAGTCAAAATACAGCTTAAAAATCGTTAATTTAAAACCCGCCGCAATCTTCAAAAAAAACAATCATTTTCACAATTTATTTTTCAACTGATAAACGAATTATTAAAAGTTTCTCACTCTTTCAAAAGGTATATAATAGGGGGAGGGCCTTTATATAATATAATAGGGGGGAGGGCTTTTATATAATATAATAGGGGGGAGGGTCTTTATATAATATAATACGGTATGAAAATTAAACATAATTACACACGCACAAACAATCACGTGTCAATTATGCATGTATATATGAAAAGTATTTAAAAAATAATTAAGTAATAAAATAAGTACATATTTACTTACATTATCCATTTCGACAGAATATCTTTTTGGTGTTTCAATAATGTAAGACATAATCTTAGTCTTTACACGTTGGTACCAAATTGCGGTGTGACGTCTGGGTTTTGAATATTGAAAAAAAGCTACCGCCACGTGACCCCCCAATTAAAGGCGCCCGTTAAAAAACTTGGAAACACACATATATCTGTTACGACTCGGACACTTGACAACGGCTGTCGTGCGTTTCCTGCATGTGCACAAAAAAAAATGATGCATCTATAATTAGCTAAGAGCATCAGACATGGTTCATAATCGCTACATCCGCCGTGTTCATATTTTATTAATATTTTTCGAGGGTTACGGCTGTCGCACCCTGTAAAAAGCCAAACGCACACAAAACAGTCCTTGTTCCCTGTAAACTCTTTTATTGGGCCGCATCTGCACGTGTGAATGTCATTTAATTTTTTGGTTAAACGCAGTCATATTTTTTCCTAACGTATTAGTCTCAAATAGTTTGGCATGGATAACGCACGTACCAAATTGCAGTCGAACTCTGCCCCTATCCAAAATCATCACGCCGAGCCTGACGATAAACATGTCATGACCATATATTACCAAAAGCAACACAAATGCAAACATTGAATTTGTTGCAAAAAATTGAAAGAAATCGTTCGCCTTCTCAATAAATAGGCAGTGCTCAGCAACCAAAAAAACGGCCTTTTTAAAGGCCACCCATAATGCTAGTCTCTCCCACGCTATATCCGCAGTTATAGTGTCCACCCCCACACCCTCGTGTAGGCATAGCGCGCACTTCGCGCGTGCAACACCCCCCAACGAGCGCCCTTCTCCCAGAACTATGCTTTCATACATAGAGGTTTAAACTTATTATCTCAACATTTCATACGGGAAAACTACTCGTCAATGATGCGTTAGTATATATAGAGGTTTAAATTTATTATCTTAACATTTCATAACGCATAACTACTCGTCAATGACGCGTTAGTATATAGAGGTTTAAATTTATGATCTTAACTTTTCATACGGGAAAACTACGCATCAATGTCGCGTTGGTATATAGAGGTTTAAACTTATTATCTCAACATATCATAGTGAATAACTACTCGTCAATGATGCTTTAGTATAGAGAGGGTTAAACTTATTATCTAAACATATCATAAGGGTGTAATCGTTCGTTGAAAATGTGAATTTTTTTGCAACTACGACTAAGTTACTTACCAATGCAGGGGAGAGAACTCAATTTTTCAAATGCAATTACAAAAAAAACAAAGATGCAAGCGTCGAATGTCTTTATAAATACATAATCGTTAATATCACGGCCATTTATGGACCGAATTACCAACTGTTTTCTGCATAGTTATCAGTGTGTCGCCCCCGTTCGTACGATACCACACTCGACCCCCCAGATGCAATTTTACCATATTTAGTCAATTTGACTAAGTAAATGGCGGACGGAAATACATAATCGTTAATATCACGGCCATTTATGGACCGAATTACCAACTGTTTTTTGCATAGTTATCAGTGTATCACCCCCCGTTCGTACGATACCAAACACGACCCCGCAGGTGCAATATTTACAAATTTAGTCAATTTGACTAAGAAAATGGCCACCAGAAAGACAAAATACCGTATATATCGGCCATTTATGGACCGAATTACCAACTGTTTTCTGCATAGTTATCAGTGTGTCGCCCCCGTTCGTACGATACCAATCACGACCATGCAGGTGCAATATTTACAAATTTAGTCAATTTGACTAAGTAAATGGCCGACGGAAATACATAATCGTTAATATCACGGCCATTTATGGACCGAATTACCAACTGTTTTCTGCATAGTTATCAGTGTGTCGCCCCCGTTCGTACGATACCAAACACGACCCTGCAGGTGCAATATTTACAAATTTAGTCAATTTGACTAAGTAAATGGCCGACGGAAATACATAATCGTTAATATCACGGCCATTTATGGACCGATTTACGAACTGTTTTCTGCATAGTTATCAGTATGTCGCCCCCGTTCGTACGATACCACACTCGACCCACTCGTGCAATGTTTACAATATTTAGTAAATTTTACTAAGTAAATGGCCGCCAGAAAGACAAAATACCGTATATATCGGCCATTTATGGACCGATTTACGAACTGTTTTAAGTATTACAACCAGCATCGTGCACTGCGGGCTTCTATCTGATTCATGTGGAAGTAATAACAAAAATTAAATAAAATTTCTACATTTTCTTTGCGGTTGTAAAAAAAAAATGCTAGGCTGAAATTGCTGTCCATACTAGAATTTTCACAACCGGTCGGAAGTAGAATTTCTTTTAACATCTACAGTACGTGCGTACCAAAAGGAAAACTTAACGAGTAAATAAAATTTCATATTTATTACGTACCATACACACAGAAAACACAAAAAAAAACACACAATTTTTTGACAGTTCTATTCACACACTGGTGATAACGTAATCCATCAAAGATTGTTTAATAGATGTCGCACAATCCAGGGTTGCATGAGCGACAAGAAAGTGCACCGAGCTGATTCTGGTGAGAGTCTTGCAAATAGCACGGTATAAATGTTTCTAACTCGGGCACTGCTCCGCGTACGACGTCGATATTGTCTGTCAAAACATCGACTTCACCGGCGCTTAGAGTAACTCCTTTCTTCGTTGGATGAATCTGTTCAGAGTTTTCAGGGTAGAAAAACTGTCTAACGTGTAAGACACCATTGTCGTGATCTAAACACATGTACACGTTATATCCGAGATGTACTCTGTCCATGGGTGCCTTATTTCGCAAATTTTCTCTCGCTGCTGGCAAGTTGTCGACTAAGGTTTGCCAACGTTGCAAGTCCATGCTTGCGCCCTGTTTGGTAGGAATTTTACCATTCTCCCAAATCCTTATATCTATCTGTTTATTTCCTTTGAATTCTCCGACAGTCACGTATCTTTCACGTCCCAAATGTTTCGACAGTATTTTTGAATTCATCATGTTGAGCGTTCTAGAGTCAGGATGCGAATGACGATAGCCGATCCGGTACTTCGTTAAAAGTAATGCGTGGCAGCGCGCATCGTCCAATCGCTATCCTTCGGGGGCGTGCCTATCAGTGACGAGCGACGTTAGGAAATCATTTTTGTCCAATGAGAATCAAGTTGCTAAGTGGCCGGAAATAATTCGGCTCTACTGACGCCACTGCCATTCACTCCTACGCACGTGAGTCACAAAGAAACGGAAATGATTCACCCTCTTCAGCGTATGTATTGACGGTTCTATAGGAGCGACCTAAGCGCTTGAGTCACACACATTCGGAAATGATTCACCCTCTTCCCCCCGTATGTATTGACGGTTCTATAGGAGCGATCCAAGCGCGTGAGTCACACACATCCGGAAATGATTCACTCGGCTTCAGCGCACCACTACCGTAAATGTTTTAACCCGATAAGTACCCGCAGTTAAATGATTGAAAATGGTTCATACAGATATCAGAGTCTCAAAGAGCCGGAAATGAATCACTTCCGTGTCTAACTATCCGCTTTTAAGTATCAGAGTCTGCGGAAAATGATTCACTGATTTAAAAAAAAAAGGTGTGAGCTTTTATAATATAAAGACGACCGCGTATAGCCGTCTTAGTTTATTCTATGTGCAGCGTGTGAACGTATCACTATCGGTCTTTTTTTCTTTACAGTTTGCGGTTTAAAAAAAAAAACAGTCTGAATTACACCACCTTAGGTAAGTTTAAGAGCAGCTCCGATAGTCCTTCCTTACAGTTAGCACTGATGTACTTTGCTGTAAGCCGTAATTATACTTCTGCAAACTGGGCATTTTTCCAAAGCGATAGCGCAATACTCACAAGATATCAAATGTCCGCAAGGGAGAAAACACACTCGCTTACTGCCCGAGAAACATATACCGCACAAGTTCTCATCCTGTAGAATGTCGTTGACATCAGTATCACCTAACTGCGTGTCCGGCGTGTCAGGCGTGTCGAATCTCTCGCTGTCCGAATCGTAGTTCTGCCATTCTTCGATCCCCTCAATATTTTCCTGCGACAATGCACGACTTTGTCCAGAAAGGAATCTTATATAGTCTATGTAGTCACAATGAGGGTAATAGTTTTTGTGTTCAGTGAGAGGAATATCACTTTCAACGAAGTTATATATCCCTCCATCACACGTAAAACATTTCACACGATCTTCGTAACCCACATAGTACATTCCGGCTTCGGCCAGTTTGCGCGCAGAAACGGGGCCCTTCCATTCCTTAAAAGTAGCGAATCGGGCCGATAGTGACGCCATGTCAGGTCTCGCTGCTTCGCATTTAGGGAATATTCCGTAGTAGGAAGCGGGTTTAATATCCACTCCTGGCCTGGTTGTGAAATCAGGAGGTATGTCCATGATGTATCGATGACGCTGAATGCTGCGTGGGAAGACAAAAATGAAAGTAGAAGCTCTTTATACCCCCAGAGTTTTCATCTGATTGGTTACGAGTGTCAATCACGTGATTATTTCATATGACTCAACTACATTATTATTTTTTCAGAATGGAGAATTATCTAGCTCAACAAATGTTCAACGGTGGTTATACCAGCGATGATTTGCTAAGAGAAATATCGGGACAGCCATTAACCCCCTTCAACAGATCTTTGTACGACGCATTAGTGCGGTTGGAGTCCAGCAGGCAGCCCGTCACCAGCGCACCTCAAAGGCAGCGACCGGTTCGACCTCATAACGAGCCTCTAGACACATCGAGGACATCCCGTCAACGACCTACGACGAGGACTTCGGAACGACCACGAAACAGTCCGATGGACTTATCGAATACATCCCGTCAACGACCTACGACGCAGTCATCGGAACGTCCTCAAACCAGTCCCATGGACTTATCACACGTGCCGATTCAGCCAACGAGTCCACAAAGTCAGCCTCTGGACTTAACGATGTCAGCTCCTCCAAACACACATTCATCCACCACACCCGTTCCAACACCGGGTCAAACATCATCTATACAAAATATGACCCCCACCAGTGATGTCACGGAACCATTACCAACAACTGTGCCATATAATATAACTCTACGTGAAACAAAAACATTTATGAAAACAACCGCCGTAGAGAATATTTACGATGTGATCTTTAATGAGCGGTGGTATACTGAGAGACTTTCAGACTTACGGGAGGAGTTGGAACGAATGTTCGCAGATGTGCTGTATAAAGCCAGAGGCGATAGGGATGATGAAGATCTCGGCCGGGTTGTTATACAAACGGTTCAACTGAACAGACCCATCGTGGTAGAACTAACAGAGTGGAAACATCTCACTCCCACGATGGTTATGGATCGTGTAGCCAACGTCCTGAGTTCTCAAGAAAGTTTATCGTTGGATAGAACATTTAACGTTACAGTAGGATCTATACGTAAACCGAGAGGCTCAGGGGGTGGCACGCGACCCATACTATGTGATAATGATGTTCTAAAGAAAAAATCTATGGTCTATATAAAGAACAAGGACAACACCTGTTTGGCGAGATCCATAGTGATAGCCGCAGCTAAGTTATTTATAGTAGATGAGGATTTAAAACTTCAATATCCTCATCAAAGTGCGGCTGACATTTTTTTAGAACATCACAAAATCACACGTTGCAACTACAAGGAGCTGACAAAGTCAGAAAGAAGTACTCAACGAACCACCACCTACCGAGTTTTGAGAGAACTGAATATACCAACAAATAGACCCGGTGATTTGAGTGACATTCCACTTTTTGAAGAGTATTTCAATATTAATCTGGTACTAATTAGTGCGGAAGTTGGAAATAAAATAGTGAGAAGCAGCAACAAGTATGAAAGGAATATTTACGTGTATTATCAAGAACAAACTCATTTCACCCCTATTGTATCTATCTGCGGATTCTTTCGTCAAAGTTATTTTTGTGAAACCTGTCTAAAGCCTTACAATAACAGAGAGGATCATTCTTGCGATGACTATTGCATAAATTGTAAGACCGCAGGTTGCAAAGTGGCTGATGAACTGTCATGCAAAAAATGCCACATTACATGCCGTGGTCTTGAGTGTTTCAACAGACATCGAATGACTCCTCAAAATGGCAATTCACAATGTGATACTTACCACAAATGTATCACCTGCAAAAAAGTTATAAACATCATCAAACGAAATATGGAAAAACATCCACATATTTGCGGTGAATGGATGTGTTCTTCGTGCGGCGAATTGGTGACGGGACAACATCTGTGTTATTTGAGACCCTGTGTACGACCTACACCCAGTGACCACAAATTTATATTCTTTGATTTCGAGTGCACGCAGAATGAACTTTGCCAATGTGACACAGGCTACAAAAGGGGTCCACCGTGCCGGGATACTTGTTCAGAAGATGAAAGATGTTCAAAATGTCGTAGGTAAGGTTGTTTTTTTTTAACATTTTTTAGGAAACAACTATGGAATGGCGTGTTTATCATTGATGATTCTTCAGGCGCATTATAATGTATTAAGTGACATTAACGTTATTAGGCATTTATGTATCACTTCGATTTTCATTGCAGATGTATAGAATGCAAGCTTCCACAGTGCGGGTTAAATAGGCACACACCTAATCTGGTTGTCGCACATTCGGCCTGTGAGTCCTGTTCCAAGGAACCTGTGGATGCCGATTCGCAATGTGCTAATTGTGGAAGTCGTTGTAACGCTTGTGATGCCAAGAACAAGCAAGGTTCGTTCAAGAATGCACCTTGTGACGGATGTGGACGTCGCCAGTTTATAGCCAGTGGAACGCATACATTGAACACATTTGGACTTTGGTTGTTTACGGACGCTCACAAGTATTACACAGTCATGAGCCATAATGGCAAGGCGTACGATTCCATCCTGCTGCTAGAATATTTGGTGTTCCAAGGTGTACGACCAACGAGGATCCTGTATTCAGGATCCAAAATAATGTATTTAAAAACCCATTTCGGAATTCGGGTGATGGACAGCTTCAACTTCTTGTCGATGCGACTGGCTGCACTCCCGAAAGCCTTTGATTTGCGTGAGTTGCATAAAGGTGAGTTTTGGTGTAAGATATGTTTCATATTTATTGGGGGGGGGAATAAATTCAAGGTCCAAAATAATGTATTTAAAATCCCATTTCGGAATTCTGAGTGCTGTGCAGCATCAACTTATTGTCTATGCTACTGACCGCACTCTCGAAAGCCTTTGATTTGCGTAAGTTACATAAAGATGAGTTTTGTTGTAAGATATTTTTCATATTTACTCCGTATGTATATGTCTAATTTATTTTGCAGGGTATTTTTGCCACTTTTTCAACACCGCAGCCAACCAAGATTATGTGGGACACTACCCCGATGCCGTGTATTATGGACCAGATACGATGTCACCTTCGGAGAGAGAAACATTCCTTCAATGGCACGCTGGAAAATCTGAAGAAATTTTCAATTTTAGAAAAGAAATTCGTGCTTATTGCATCTCCGATGTGGACATTCTCAGACAGGCTTGTTTAAAATTTCGAGCACTATTCATGGATGTGACTGAAGGTGCAGTCGATCCTTTCAAGTCTGTTACCACAAGCTCGGCATGTATGAACGCCTATAAAACGTTGTTCTTGGAATAACGAAATATTTTCGTCACCTAACTTCGTCTTGAATGTCGATCTATTGAGCGCTTTTATTAATTAGCCTTCTGACTCCATGCTTTCAGTCTCCATTTGGGGTAAAAAAAAGTTTAGCCAAAAGTTTAGCCAAATGAATTTTTTATTAGCCAAATTCAAAAAAGATTTGCCATTGGCTAATTTGGCTACCGACAGCGCGATCACTGCTTGCGAACCACAGTACCAATATAATTCATTTCTTCTACTTCACAGAACCTTCACCATTAGCAAGGGAGCTATGCTATGAGTTTGGCCAAGATCTTCAGAAATACCAACAATCGGGCGGCAGTAAACAAGAACTGCTAAATAACATCAATTCGGCAGTATATTTCTTGCAATATTACGAACGTGATTTTGCAAGAGCTAACATAAATCTGTAGAATACGCTGAGAAGCTTCCATCGAACAAATGTTCAACGATTAAAAAAGGACTTGAAAAGGTTGGGGAATCCCAAATTCCGGACACATCAGCAGAAACTTTCGTACATTCAAGGAACAGCTGAAGTGTTCGGATGTGCACAAGGCCTAGAGTGTTTACGGGCGAGTTACCGTGTGGAACACGAGGACAATAACGAAATACAGTTCGATCAACTCTATCGATAATGGTGACGACGCTGATGATGGTGATACCACGGAATACGATCGATGGGTAGGGATAGGCCCTGCCCGTAATGACGAATATTACGATTTGGACAAGGAGAACATCCCGGAAGAAGATATACTTCCAGTCTTACGCTCAATGGGGAAAGTAAAATTTACCTCAGCAAAAGACTGGGACATGGAATGTAAAAAGAATACTTGGGATAACATAGATACCCCAGACATACAACAACCGTTGGTCGAGGACGAAGAAATCGATGTAGTTACCGTGGATAACATCACCAACAACAACAACAACCATTGAATGATCATGAAGATAACCGGGATATCCAACAACCGTTGGACGAACAATGTACTGTTAAGCCGAACTTAAAACCGTTGGAATACTACGATGACGAAGTATGTATCCAAGATGAACTTGCGTGGGGAGAAGATGACATTGCTTACGTGAGAGAAGTAATTATCATATCCGATGATGTTGAGGACTAACTTGTGTTTTTGTGTGTATGTTTTCCTATACTGGATTATATATATATATAAATATTTTCTATATCATGTAAGTAAACATCATTTACCTCCCCATTTTTTATCCCCCTTTTTAAAAAGGGGAGGGGAGGGGCCCGCCCCTAACAACTACATCAGCTTCAACATCACTTGGACTATATTTCTATTTATAGTAGGCGCAAGTTAGCAACTGAAAACAACTATTCTATTTATAGGATGCAGGTTGGCAAATAAAATCTATTTATAGTAGGTGCAAGTTAGCAACTGGAAACGAGTATGTTATGTCATTGACACTAGTTCACATTGATAACTGTCGGGTATACACTACTATCGTCATCATCGAAACTATCATGTTGTTCGGTCTCGGAACCAAAGTCGAGCGTCATTTTAACTGGTGTGTTTAATCTTTTCACCTTCGAATGAATATTGCGAATAAATGTTTTTTCATTATTCACAACAATACGTTTTCCCTCCCGTTCTAAGTCCACTGGAACTATTCCCGAATGAACCTTTTTGGCATATTTTTCTGTCCCACTTTTTGTGTCGAAAATTCTTTCCAGATACCGGAGTTCTTCGTCTTTGTGTAAATCAACAATATGATCAACGATATTCTCGAGGTCAGCAAATTTTGTCCCGCAGTTAAAACATTTATATTTGAGTGCCATGCTTGCAACTGAAACGAGAACGAAAAATATATTAATTCCAATAAATATAGTGTTATTGTCGGTTGCCAAACACGCAAGTCAAATTATATATTTATTACACACATATTGTGTAATGTTCTTATATTGAGCAGTGCAGCCCATACAATATATTTACCAACGTATTCAACACGTATACAATACGGAAAACGTCGACGTCACGAGACACAAATTACGTCAACTTTATCTTTTGAACAAGAACTACAAACTTTATTAATAAAGTCGCCTATCAGTTTGATAAAAATGGCTATAAATTACGACAGAAACGAATCAATAAACGCTAAATCTCGATGTTGAATAGTTCTAGTGGGTGTGTAATAAAACACAACCACACATTATGTGTGTGTGGTGAGTTTGTTTGTTTGTTTAGTTAGGGTTTTAGCCGTTAGGCCACATCACGACTGAGAAAACGGAATCAGAATCAAGCGAAGCAACTGTGTATAGACGTAAACAGTGAATTTGACTAAAACGTAACAAAATATATACAGATAAAAACACCCAAATCAGAGCGTGAGTGCTCGATTAGGGTCAGAACCAATTAGAAATTGACCATTGTGCAAACACATATAAAACAAAATATCAAAACACATAGCAATACTACTTAGAAAACAGCAAACGTAAAACCTACATGAAAATGAAGTTGTGATACTCGGTATTGGGTAGATTGATCAGATATTTATGATATCTGATGAATCTGGCATGAGTCTTAATTAACTCGTCAAGTTGTAAACCATGTTTCTTGATCTTCAGTATGTAATCTCTCGCTCAATGCCAAGCCTCATTCCAAAGTACAATCATGCCCTCGTTAAAAGCTGACCCCTTCTCTTGAAACATCGCATGAAACTTTGAATGCTCAAGGTTCAACCTCTGTTCTGTGCGTGGTGAGAAAATTAAATTATGCTGCAAGTTAAAACTCGCGCCCCATTGTTGTATCGTTGTAACATTCTGAGTAACAAACTTGTGCATTAATTTTCACATCATGCACACATGTGTGGTTCTGTCTATTTAATATGAATGAATAATCATTCCAGAGTGTATTTATAAAATAATATATGCCAGAAGTTGCATATTGTTGGCTTTAAAGTGCTAAATTGGAGCTTGGTCAATATTTACCACGTGCCTATCAACAATGCCACTTGCCTATCATAACAAGTTTGTGCTTGCCATAAGCCTATCTGCGGAGGCAATATGGCTGTCATAAATTTGTGATATGACACTCAGGAAAATCGATATTTTTCCACGAAATATGTCTTATTGTGGATTTTGGTTTCATTGTATCAATGGAATGTGCATCTAGTGACATGTGTACATGAAGCCTACATATCGAGATTTCTACCATTTATATTAGGTAGTTTCTTTGATAAACGACAAGAACCGGTTGTAAAATTCGACAAATTAAGTAATAAAAATATATCTGAAGGCACACGGCTATCACAAATGGTGTACGAATACAACAGTCATGGTCCTCTCTAACGCCATAAGCGTTCTCGCCGGGTGGATTCCAGAATTTATGATTTTCCTCCAATTCTGAGCACACGTGTGAAAACCGCCACACAATATCACTACCCACAGCCACACGCCTATAGGGTTATCGGGCGTGTAGTGGGGATTGTCACAATCCTTACGGGGTGCAATAGTATTTTAGCTCACTATAATAACGTTGTTGTTACAATGAACCCTGCCTATCCCCACGCAGAGTGGTAGCTAAAATGGACCCTTTGTATAATATTCCCACTCAGTGGGGGTAGTCACCATAAACCGTTCCTATACTATCATTATTACCACAAATATGAACGTCACTACAATATATATCCCACACAGTGGGGTATTCACTATAAACCGTTCCTATACTATCCTTATTACCACAAAAATGAACGTCACCGCAATATATATTGGACTAGCCCATCGCAATATTTTGTATAAATTTGTGTGTGAAGACTAATTTTTCATACTTGTTTCACTCATATACGATTGTTGTTCATAAACAAAATATCAAGAAGAAGTTTTCTGGGATCAAAAGAACTGCTCATAACCGGACTCAGAAAAAAGGTATGACGGATAAACAGATCAAGAAAATAAACAGTATGGAAGCTAACTCTGTTACCACATATTTGATCCAGAGTTATGTGAGAAATATACTTATAAGAGAAGGATTTGATTGTGCATACAGTGATGACTTCTATTTATCGGAGTTGGACGAAAAAGTGGACTACTAAAGTCCATTAGTAGTAATGGGGGGCACTATGGCCCAGTACCCCCCCCAGACATGTGCACTATGGCCCACTGGGCCATAGTGCCCATGTCTGGGGGGTACTGGGCCATAGTGCCCATGTCTGGGGGGTACTGGGCCATAGTCCCCCCTGAGGATAGATGTTCCTGTCATTGATGTGACATTTCTGATCGAAAAAATGAAAATGGACTTAGACATTTTTTCATTACTAATTTAAAGTTTGTATAATTCTGACCAGAGATGACACATCGACACGAACAGAATCAATTGGTGGGGATCCTACAGTGAAAACGATTTTGTTGAAATTTATCATTTATTTTTCAAAAACAAGAACAAGAACAATGAACAATAATATATTATTATACATCAATAATATTAACAAAGAACAATAATTTATGTACAAAACAAGGTCTCAGATTTGAAGAAACTTAATTGAACATCCTACAACATCCTACGCTGAATCAATAACAAAAGAGTCTATTTTGTGGAGTTGTTGACACATTCGTTGTTATCTGGTCGTCGTCTTCTTTGCGTTGTATGTATATCAGCCGTCGATGTCCTGGTGAAGTTTAATTCAACAGCAAATTTGCTTTTCTGTATAATCGACCATAGTGCTTTCCAAACCATCGAACTATTGTTCTGTCATTCTTGAAGAAATCCCGAGAATTGAATAATCTTTTCATCCTCTTTCCTTTCATCATGTGGTGGAGTGCGAATATACAATATAATCCACACACATTTGTCGCACGATGTTGATATCGTGTTGTATTCATAGTCCATGCTGATGAGTTCCTTTTTATGAATGGTAACATATATCGTCTCGGTGGTGGTAGTCCAAATGAGTCGAAGTATACAGCTGATCTTCCATTGAATAACATCAATGTCCAGTGTTCTCCTCGCTGATCCGATGAGTGCGTGTTCACAATATATGCTTGAATATGCTGTGGTTTCTTCTCTGGTAACAGATCTCTAGCACAAACATGTGTGTTAAGTTTACACAACCAGGAATTGTCCAGAATATATTGAAGTTCAGCTGTCTGCATCGTTGTAATTCTCTTTGACTCGCTGTGACCACATCAGAGTCCACTCTGCGTCGAATTTTTTGCGGTTGAGCTCCAAACTGTTTATCAGATGATCCCACATGACGTATGCTTCGAACTTCTCCTTGCAGTGTGGGTTTAACTCCATCAGCTTCGGGAACCATCTTTCCATAACATTGTATATGTCAAGTTTAATCAGCGCCAAGTCGATAAACTGGTTTGTCCAAACATCAGTTGTAGAGAACAAACACAGAACATGTTCACGTTGACTAGGATGTTCTATTTTACATCCTTCACAGTTTGCTGACACTTCCTTGCAAATAAGTTCTTGTAGTTCTTCAATCATAGCGTTGTTGAGTGTGTCCAAGATCAGGTTTAATCTCGGAGCAAAGTTTTGTGAACATTGGTATTCTTCATAGTAGTTCCATAGCTGTGATGTGAACTCCATCCTAATAGTCAGTAAGCACTTCTCTCAAAGCTGTGATCTCTATTTCACTGTCGAATTCAGCATACACCAAAACGTTGACGGCTGTATTGACGGCTGTAGTGAGAGCTGTCAAGAACTGAAGCTCCAAACGCAGGTTCCCTGTCTTTATAGGATGTAGATGTTCCTCGTCGCTTCCTTGATCCGGTGTCAAGTCGAAACCCCACAAACAATAACCATTCATATATTCTTTTAAATTAATGCCAATTGATTTGTTAACACCAAACATTCCTAAAGATTGATACAAAGATAAATATGATCTGAGACATTGTTTTGTTGCGAAGTTTGGTTCAAATGGACGGTTATGTATTGTATGACCGTCTTGACTAACTTCCAATTTATTCAAACTGAAATGTTTGAAGTGGAATGGATTGGTACCCAAATCTCCATTCATATCTTTATTTTCGACCAACGCAATAAAAAGTCTCTTTGGTAATTGTCCTTGAAATAAGTGGTCTTCAATTTTTGATCTAAGTCCAGTACTAATTGTGAAAGTTTTTATTTCTACTCGTCTGATAGGTAGTTTCATTTTTGACTGGACAATTTCTTGATTTAATTTATTTGAGACCGCTGGAAAGAGACTAACTGTTCTGACATGGAACACTGCTGATTCGAAAACAATTTGTCCATCCTCGGAGCCAATGAGGCAAAATTTGATGGTGATCTGTTTAATCTGATACGAATTTCAATTCCATTTGGTAAATATTTTTCTTGAAGAAGCAGATCAGTGTGTAAGCGTCCACATAGTTCAACAAATTTACTACCACCGATCAAACTTTCTCTAGAAGTTAATCCAGCATTGCCACCACCTTTGGTATTCTCTTCAAATTGTTCTGCTGTATCGCCATACCACATTTCTAAATTTGCTAATTGATTATCTTTATATTCTGGAGAGTATCCCAACAGATTTTCGAAATATGCTCAGTATGGGTAAATGTCAGAATTCGAAGTTATCAATTTGTTGTTCAAGTAAACATCGATACTGCTGAACATGCTATGAAAGAAATTGTTAACAGGTGCTAATTCCGAACCAGCTCCCAAATTACTTCCATCTTTTTTTGTAATTTTGAATTTCACATAAAGATAAGATTGATTAATATCTGTCCACTTTTCGGTTTGAGATGGTATGACAAACTCTATCGGAGCAGAATTATTCAGCGGTGCAATTGGATGATTTTCGATCCACTGCGATTCTGACATTGTAGCCACCGTTGGTGGAACATGTGTTATATCAAGTTCCGATTTATTGCAATCGCATGATCCATTTACCATTTGTGCCATGATTAATCAAAAATATCAAGAGCTCGACTGCTAGGATGTTTTTTCGACTGACTTTTTCGGCGTTTGACAGCTGAATGATTCATTTTTGAATTCGCTACTCGTTTTCTAGGTTTTTGTCTCGAGTTCAAAATTTGATTTTTAGCTTGTGTGCCAAAAGATTTTAAAGCTTTTTTACCTTCAGACATCAACGCTTCTTTCGGACTTTTACCTTGATTAATAATTTCATCTGCAACACCAAAAGTGTGTTTTTTCGCAAGTTGTAAAGCTGTCCGACCAATCGGTTTTAGAAATGGTACAGCAGATCTCATAACTGATTTGAAAATTGAACCAATACCGTTACCATATTGCCGTGGTACACCTCTATACACGGGAAACATTGTTTTTTAGAACTCCTCTCGTTTTCTGAAATGCAGCTTCGCCAAAGACTTACCACCAATAAACTGAATTGATTTTCCTGTGTCGCCACTTATATTTACACTAATTTTGTCAAAGTATGACTTTGAAACTGGAACATAATGTAAATTTAAAAATTCATGTTTTACATGTAATCCGTCGGTATCTCTTTTAATTCTGAAAGAAACAACTCGTACAATTTGTACTTCAACATTTCCAACAATTGTGAAATCGGCAATATCAGAATAAACAAACATTTGATTATGACCAACATTCAAATCTACACCAAACGGAAATCTATTATTTGAATAAAAATCTTCAGAATCGTTTTCAGTTTTGTAACCCAACTTGTGCAAAAGACTTTGTGGTAATTCAATTCCTAGTTTTGTGATACTTACACTCTTGCGAATAATTTTCACACGTTTTGTAACTTTTGAGTACTTGATGTGAAATCCGAATTCGTTTTGTATTGCTTCTCCAAGTGTTTCATCAATTACATCTTGCATTGTATCAAGCAAATCTGCCGCAGAGGAATACGAACCTTCTCGTATCTGCATTTTAATTGCACGAACGCCATCAGGTCTCGTAAATATCTTTTCTTCAAAACGATTTTGAAGGACAGACAGTATTATTGCATCAGTTGTAATCAATTTGAATTTACACGAATCCCCTGTAACATTGTATGTTTCTGAAGGTATTATCAGTTCGACTAATGCAACTTCCCATTTTTCTTTATCAATTTGAATTGGTTTTGGTAATTGTACAGTAAAACAACATTGAGAATTGTTTGGATACATTACCATTGAACTGTCGCTCGGAATTGTAATGTAGAAAGAATTCATACTTTCAAAATTTCTGCCGACTGATTTTTCAAATATTTCAAACGCGGTGTTGGTAAAATGTATCCCAAAGAACTACTGAGTAAAATTAACAACAGTTCGTTATTTTCACTTTGTAAACTTGAATGAACAATTGCTGTAGCGATTATACCAACTATTATAATAATTTGTGTAAAATATGTTACTTGATTTTTTGCAATTTTTTCTCCACAGAATTGAAATTGTGATGGAGCATCCAGACCAACTGAACCATTTTGAGACATGTTAAAAGTTTTATACCAAATTTGTGGCAGGAATCCAACTGTCAAATTTTTTAGGATAACCAGCCCAATGAACTTTAATTTCTCTAACTGATTTACCAGCAACTTTTCTTGAACGTTTACCAACAACTGATTCAATTTCGTAAACTTTATTATCTTTTATATGTTGAATTTCTTTACCATAAAATGATCCTGCGATGTTTTCACCATCTAAATCTACTAATTTGTAAGTTAATGGTGTACTTTTACAAACTCTACTAATTTTGAAAATTTCTTTTGTCCAATTTGGAAGATATCCTTTATCAAAAGTTCTCTTTGTTTTATTTATTCTAACAAAATCTCCAACTTTCAAGATCTTATCTATTTTCGTTTTTAACTTTCCATAAAGATTTCTGGAAACTTCAATTTCATTTTCTCGAGTTACTAAAACTGGTGCCATCTTAATACTTCTATGAAAACTTTTGTTGTAAGAATTCACAAAATCGTGCAAAACATCATTGTATTTCAAAGTTTGATTATGTGTAAAATATTTCGACATCTTTGTTTTCAATGTCCGTTGAAAACGTTCAACTATATTTGCTTTTGTCTCTTGATTCTCTGTTGTGAAAAAATGAATTTTCTTAGATTTCAAAAATTGTAAAAATAATTTATTTTTGAATTATGAACCTTTGTCAGATTGAAATGAAACTGGTTTTCGTTTTGATGATTTGAGAATTTCCTGAAATGTTTTAACTAAAGTTTTACCAGTTTTGTCTTTAATTTTTTCAACCCATGTAAATTTTGAGAACACATCAATAACACAAAGTAAATTTATCACATAATTTGGCCATAAAAGCAGTTTCATAATTATCGGTAATAGACACGTTTAATAACAGCGCGTGCGATGACGTCACGGCGTTCTTCAAATAACTTGCGATCGCTGTAGTTGATTGTTGTTCCCATCTAAGTTTAGGATTAGTTGACAACAATGTTAAAATTTGTTGTGCTTTACCACGAAGTTTAGATGGCACACTTTCCAATATATGTTCACTCATTTTCCCAAAGTTTTCATATAACTTTTGTTCAGGTAAACTGAATTTTGAATTTAAAGATTTTTGTGAAGTTTTCAATTTGTACAAATTTTCTCCAAATAACTGTGACTTTTCTGATTCAGAAATATTTTTATCATAAACTGATTTCAATTCTTTGTAAGAATCTGAAACATTTGAAATTGCAGGATCAGGAGGTAATTGAGGTTTATTCATTTCTGACATTTTCCATTGTTTGAAATCTTCCAACATTCTGAATGGTACAATAACCATTTTCTTCAATATTTATTTGAGATTTAGTTTTTCAAAATATTGTTAACAACTGCACCTAATGTTTTGCTAATCAATGGAGCAAGAAATAATAATGGTAAAAAGCCACCTTTTTTATTCAAAATTTTCTTCTTTTGTTGCAAAGGTTTGTTCTTGTCTGCAAGATATCTGATATGTTTACGCTTCGAATGTAACTTGCGGTTCTGAGCTTCATTCAGTTTTACATTACCTTTTAAAAGATTTTGACAACATTCTGAAATGCAATCCATCACTTGTTTCGGAGCATCGTTGATCATTTTCTTTTTATATGCAGATGGAACTTTACTCATTGCAACAATCAACTCACCATATTTTTTTATCAGCGGTGCTTTCCTGCTCTTAGTTTTTGAAGGCATCTTCACAGTCTAAGTAGTTGTCTCAAAATGAGCAGAAAAATTATATGTTTCATCTTTTATCTTTTCTGATTGAACCATTCTAAAGCTTCGAATGCAGATTTCGATGCATCAGTCAACGGCATAAATTTTGAAAATTCAAGATCAATAACTGGTTTTTTTTGAAACGGTTGATGTTGAGGGTTCTGCTGAGAAGGTATAGGTGTAAATTTAGAATGTTGATTTTGTTGAGTTTGCATCGGTGTAAACTTTGAATGATTTAGAGAAAGCTTTGTTTTACGTTTAGATTCTTTTTGACTACCCCTTTGTTGTGTTTGCATCAGTGTAATCTTTGAATGTTTTGGAGAAACCTTTGATTTACTTTTAGATTGTCTACCAGTTTGTTCAAATGAATTTTTCAAAAGACTTCTAATTAAAACTCCTCCAAGGAACCCACTACCACCTCGTTGTAAAATTAATTTGCGTTTTGTTTCCATATCAGTTGATCGATCAGAGATTTTTTTAAGAACATTTTTATTTCTCTGAAAAAACTTTTTTGTCTGTGATGGTAATTTCCAATCATTTTCAAGAAATAATTCAGCTGCAAAAGTGAAGAAATTTATAATTTGTGACAGTTCATCATGACTAAACATCTCGGCGGACGACATGGTTCTAAAATGAGAAAAGTAACAACAACTGAATTTATACTTTTGAATAAATGACAGGACCTCGGTCATTAGCTGTCAACCATTTATGGAAAATATCAGTTCTAATTCGCAAATAATTTTCTGTTCTAGGATGAAAATCTACTAAAATATATCCATCTTCGTATGCTTGTTTCAAATGATTGGTTTGCATTTGATGAGACAAAACTTTTATTTGATTTTATCTCGAACGCTTTGAAATAAAACCATGTAGTGTGCATTCAAACTTATAGTTCTGCTACTTTTTGATTTTTGGAACATGTTTTGAGTAATGTAAATTATTGAAGCATTTCGATGGTGACCTTTTCTAGTAAACCAAAGCATTATTTTGTCTTCATCTTGTTCCCCCATCATGTCATCGAAAACAACAAGATGAGGAAATGATTTATCTGATACAATTTCCTCATCATCGTCTGGAATACCATCGATAAACTCAACGTTATCAATTTCTTTTATACGATTGTATGTGTCTTGCCATTCTATTATCTTTGGTGGTGTTTGGAATAAATCGTGTTTAAATTCAATAACTTTTTTAACAAATTCTGTTTTACCTGATCCACTAGGTCCGCTGATAAAGACATTACACGGATGTTGGAAAAGTAAAGATTCTTCCATGTTGTCACTTTGATGTCTAATCAGAGAGTGAACTTAACGACGTGTGAATTTAGTTTTTAAACAGAAATCTCCATAGCTGTAAATATTTCCAAACATTTCAATAATCCAAGTATTATAGTCTTCTATTCTTCTGTTTGTTCTGTAAACAAAAAAATCATTTCCTATAATGTTTTTAATTTTTGCATATGTTGACATTTGTTTTGTTAACAAATACCCATAGATCCTAGGAACTGATTTAAAGGTTCCCCTAGCAAGAGGATAATTATCTTCATACTTTGTATAATGAATATAGTCATGTTCATCAAAAGTTTCTAAATCTAAATGGTGTTCATCACCACCAAATATCCAAAAATCAGATATTCTTTCAATGAGAAAAAATGTTTTGAATTTAATAAATGATTCAATATATTTTTGAGAGAAATGAGAAAATATACTTGTCTCAAGATAGTCCAATCTCTGTAAACATTCGTCGACATCACAGCATCGTAGTATTGCTTCCTTTTCTCTTTCAAACCAGACTTCTTGTAATTCCTTCTTTATCTCTGGAATAAGTGTTGACTGTGCCACCAAATATCCATAAATATTCTCAGCAATTTCTGGAGGTACTACTCCTGTCAACATCTTGACATGAAATGACTCAACATCTCCATCCGTATGGATATGTGTGAATACCATTGACGAGTTTTCGTTTTGTGTACACCGATCTGAAAGTTTTGGTTTGACACTCACTAATCAGTTGATGGTGCTTTTGTCTTTTAATTCTGGAAGGATACTCAACAACAGTTTTGAAATTTTCACGATCATTAACACATTGTACCATTGTTTCAAAATTAACTTTTTGACTTGTGCTGTAATCAAGAGTCATACCTTTTACCTTACATTTGGTGTATCTTCTCCCATCTTTGATGTATTCATATCTGTAGTTCTTTGGCCCAAGTCCAACAAATTTGACAATCTTTGCATCTGGATGTTCATCGCTCCATTTCCCCAATCTTCCTTCGATAGTTTTGATGTTCTTCTTTGATGGATCACTGACATACATACAGCTGTCTGTATCAAAATACAGCACTCTATCTCCAAGTTTTTTAAAAACTTTATACAATTGTAATCTTGCATACGCTGTAACAAAAGAAGCAACAACAACATTTGCTGAATGATGAGGTTCAATATTATCTAAAATATCAACATAATTTACCAGAATGAATTTGTCACCATCAAGAAGTGTAACATTTTGAACAATTATATTGTTACTAGTAAGCAATTCAAAATAACGTGATGGCTTATCCACATACTCTGTTTTTGACATAAGATTTCTTTGTGCATTCTTACCCCATATACAATTAATCATAATTTTAGATATTTGGCGTTTTCCTGGATTCTTCTCGATGTTCTCCAATTTTATACCCTCAGCTGCATAATAATCCTGTACAAACTTTTGCTTCTTTTCTTCTGTCTCAACACCAAATGGATAACCACTACATTCCTGTTTGATCTTTAGATGTTTGTCGATATAGGATTTGTATATTTCATCTGTCCAATCTGTCCAATGCCAAATTTGGTACACATCAAGTATTTTGTAGCCAACATCCATTGCTTTGAATAATTCTGGCGTGGTCCACACTCCGGTTATAGCTCGATCTTCTTCTGAATGGTTACATGTCTCGTCCTCATTGATGGCACAAGTGTTGCACTGAGTAAAAACCATTTTGTTGTTACAATGAATCGGTAGAACTGGAATATAGAATTTCGATGGTGGTAAAATTGTACATTTAACAAGTCCCGCATAGTCTCTAATGTGTTCTTGATCGATCTGCTCTTGGCTCAAAATTTCTGGATGTCCAACAGGGTAGAATTTATATTTGTTGCAATATGGATACAACGAACAGACATCGATGAACTTGATTTCTTTTGTGGAATCTTGATCAATTTCCTCGTACAATTTGATGGCATTTGTACGTCCACCAAACAATGCTTCTCTTGGCAAAATGGGGTCTCGATGTTTGTAGAAAGATTCCATTTGTTGTTTGAATTTCACATCCGATTTCATTCTTTCGTCGATCTGATGCCCCCAAATTGATTCAACTCTGTAACCAAGACTTTCCAGTTCATCTTTCTTCTGTTGAGTTCTTGTATATAATTCTTCCATGGTGAGCATCGTATAGGGATTCTTGTATTGTCTGTTGTAAAATTTTGGACATCCATGAAACAGACATCCATTCATCTCAAAAACTGTTCTTGTGGCTTCCTCATATCCATCGACGTAGTGTCCACCAATCTTGATTTCTCCTCCATTCAAAGCATGCTTAATTGTTATCATACGTGACAATGATAGATGTTGAAGCCAACGTATCGCTTTCATGGAATAGTTTTTAGCACATGGGTATCCACCATCTGGAATGATTCCAATTGTTTTCTCTGGCATTGAATTCTTCCTCCATGCCAAATTGCAAACTTGCGCCAATGTTATTGACTCAATGAACGGGTCAATCTGTTCTGTTTCCAATATGTATTTCCTGAAATTTCCACATCCATGGCGAAGAATATCCACGTCTGATTTGCAGTACTTCTCCATCTCTTCTTGGAAGTTGAATATCACGTAATTTTCTATTTTCTCATTGTACCATTCAAAGAATTTCTCTCGATTTTCCACGCTCATCATGTCTGGTTTGTAGTAATCAGAAGCCAAGTAAGGTCCAATGTAATTTTGAAACTTTGGTGTATTCGCCCAATGTGGAAAGTGTCCTTTCGCCATCTCATTCAGCTGAAAAGTTTGTGGAAACTTTGAAAGCGGCATCATCAGAAAACTCAGAGACGGATCAACATGCATATTTTTCTTGATCATTATTGTATAGCGATCAAACAAATGTTTTTAATTTCGTTAGATCATTATCTATTATTTGGTACACATGATTTGATATATTTGTTACCTCGTTATCCATATTTTCCTAGTTTTTGTTTTGGAATTGTACATATTTTATACATAAAAAACTGAACACAAGAAACATACTGAACATTTTTCTTGATCATTGCATTTGATAACTTTACTTGGTCATCGTTTATGAACGAAGATGAATTCATATGTTAAAACATCTTAATTAATTGCATATACTATCATGAATTTAATCTATAACATATCGAAATGGTGAAACTAACAGATAATGCACTGAAAAGAAACACAACGTCAGGAAACATTTGTCATTTTTAACGTCAAAGCATTATGTGCTTTCTCTACCGCCCGCGCAATCGTGATACAAGTTCAAGACGGATCTTCAGACTTATTCTATTGTTCTCAACATATCTGCAATCCCCGAACCCTTGATGGCGATACTGAGAGGAACTATGGGGATGACACCGCAGATAATGTGGGACAGGTACGCAAGAGAAGTGACCGCCCGTTCAAAGCTGATCATGCAAAAAAGAACAGCAACCATACCAGCCGAGCCTAGCTGTCCTATTTTATCTGAGGCGGGACAACAAAAGCAAAATTCTCACTCTGAGAAAATTGGGAAGTGAATTTGATGTCGTACAAAACGGCCCTTTTCAGGGCCAAAACAAAAACGGTCCTTTTCAGGACCAACCAATTTTTTCAAAAAGAAAAACTTTTAGCATTGCTTAAGAACTAATAATGTTCGTTGTACCCTATGTTTCGTTTTGAAAAAATCACGCCACGAATAATTTAAAACAAAATATACTTGCAAATATTTGTTGTTGATTAAACAATTCTAAAATGTAGATGTGATTTGCATCCAAAAAATTTATAAGAAAGTGACTGGTAACAAAAGAAGTTTTGTCTAGCAAATATAACATTTACCAGATAACTAACATGTTGATAAAAAAAACATGCATGTAATTTTGTGAAAAAAAAATATTTTTGAGAGCTGTAGAAGTATAGATTTTAAACAAAGCATTAGCATGAGTTTTCTTATTGTAACTATTTTGGTGGCCCTGAAAAGGGCCGTTTTAAATTTATCATCTGACTTTAACACCGTTTTGTGTTTTTCTTATATCTTGACATATCTTGCCCATGAGAACCGAGAGCTTTTGCGAATTCATCACATTTCTCTGTATCTCTAGATTCTTTACAAGGAAGATGAAATCTGACGTTTGTCTCAGTAGAAGCCTTCATGATACTCTTAGGTTGTTTTTCTTTCGTCGCCGATGATTTTCTTTTTTGATCTGTTTCTGCTCTTTCGATCTCTGAACATCATGAACCCTGATTGGGATATCTATCTGTTCTGCAACGAAACGAAGACTCACTTTCACTTCATGATGCGTTACTTGCGTTTTCACGTCAATATCCCTGCGAAGACATCTCAGTTCATCTAAAATCGCTTTTAAAATGAGTGTATCACCACCTATAGTCATTGTCGTATTAGCTTGGACTGTTGACTGTGGCGCAGCATATGTATTCTGTGCAACAGGATCACTGTATATCTCACTCTGAAGAAATTCTGTTAACGGATCCATCTCTTGATAGCAATGCAATGTAAGGTTGATCAAATTCGAATATATTTGTATACATTTGACAAGGGCGACAATTAAATCACATGTCGCGTTGGCGTTAAAATTGACAAATATTTCCTGACGTTGTGTTTTTTCAGAGACGGATCAACATGCATATTTTTCTTGATCATTATTGTATAGCGATCAAACAAATGTTTTTAATTTCGTTAGATCATTATCTATTATTTGGTACACATGATTGATATATTTGTTACCTCGTTAGGAAAAATATGGAATGTTTTTCTAGTTTTTGTTTTGGAATTGTACATATTTTATACATAAAAAACTGAACACAAGATTGTTACACGGACGTCAATGAAAACACAACGCATTGAACTTAAAAATTGACAAGTATTTCCTCAAGTTGTGTTTTTTCAGAGACGGATCAACATGCATATTTTTCTTGATCATTATTGTATAGCGATCAAACAAATGTTTTTAATTTCGTTAGATCATTATCTATTATTTGGTACACATGATTTGATATATTTGTTACCTCGTTAGGAAAATATGGAATGTTTTTCTAGTTTTTGTTTTGGAATTGTACATATTTTATACATAAATAACTGAACACAAGAAACATACTGAACATTTTTCTTGATAATTGCATTTGATAACTTTACTTGGTCATCGTTTATGAACGAAGATGAATTCATATGTTAAAACATCTTAATTAATTGCATATACTATCATGAATTTAATCTATAACATATCGAAATGGTGAAACTAACAGATAATGCACTGAAAAGAAACACAACGTAAGGAAACATTTGTCATTTTTAACGTCAAAGCATTATGTGCTTTCTCTACCGCCCGCGCAATCATGATATATGTTCAAGCATGGCAGCGAACAATTTATTCTGCATTCAAAGATGACTGCTGTAAACAACCGATCTTGACGAGATGATGGTCCGTGGGGTATACTGTAAAGCAGTGTACGGCGAAGAAATATCTCTATTTTGGAGGGCACTCAGCATTGGGGTTTACGGGACGACCGATGGATGGATGGTTCTGAGAGATGCGGTAGTTGACCTATACTACAGAGAGGGACGAACTTGGTGCGTCGGCACAAGACTTACGGCACTCACCACTTTTGGCCGAATCAAGATTGATGGTTGAATTAGCGGCGACTGTTATTCAGCGACCTATCGTCATGTTTGATGCTACCAAAGGCGGCTACAAATCAACACCAAGATTCAAGTCATCAATACCTCTAGTGTGGATCCCCCACGCTTGCCACGAGCATTATTGTGAATGCGAAATATGGATGAGAGGAGACAAATCAATTGAAGTTTTGTCGAACAAAGAAGTTCAATGTGGCGGATTCTAAACTATAACAAAAATAAAACGGCCCTTTTCAGGGCCACCAACTGATCGAAAAGAAACTCTTGATAGCTAATTGATATTTTCCAAAGTGAGATTTTCCTTTTAAAAAAAATAATTCTAAGTCCATTTTCTTTTTTTCGATCAGAAATGTCACATCAATGACAGGAACATCTATCCTCAGGGGGGAACTATGGCCCAGTACCCCCCAGACATGGGCACTATGGCCCAGTACCCCCCATACATGGGCACTATGGCCCAGTACCCCCAGACATGGGCACTATGGCCCAGTATCCCCCAGACATGGGCACTATGGCCCAGTGGGCCATAGTGCCCATGTCTGGGGGGTACTAGGCCATAGTGCCCATGTCTGGGGGGGTACTGGGCCATAGTGCCCATGTCTGGGGGGTACTGGGCCATAGTGCCCATGTCTGGGGGGTACTGGACCATAGTGCCCCCCATTACTACTTCCATTAACTACTGACGAACGAAATAGTTCAATATTCGAACAGTTGTCATCGTTGCAATAAATCGTCGAACACGTCTAACTAACAGTTGTGTGTCATATACACAAGTTTCCTTTTCTAATGGTACCGACATTTCCCATGACAAACATGACTAGTCTAGTTGTTTATACTTCATATCAATGCGCGCTTTTCCCGGAATCTATGCAGGTGCAACAGTGTGATATATTCATGTCAATTTTGCATGACCATGTCTAACGTATTAACCCTGAGCGCACGGATAGCGCAGTATTGTTTTCACAGTATATACCTATGGAATATACCGAATTTAACCCAGATAATCACGTATATCGTATCAGATTTCCCCCCAGATGTACCGTTACAACACTACTGAAAAGTGCCAGATTGGTAATTTGGTATTTTGGGTTGCACCCGCTAATTTTCATCAGAATTGTAGCCCTTTTGTCATGAATTGTACTCAAGTTTCTGGATAACTGAATAGAATAAATTGGTTATTCCATGACTATACTATCCGTAATTCTAGGGTAAACGTACGTTCAAATTCGGGTTCAGCCCAATAATTTTCAACAGAAATATGACCCCTTTTTTAAATTATCATAGACATATTTTGTCAAGACCTTATGACGGTCTTAATTTTTTAAACTTATACAGATAGATCGTTTTAAGTTTGTTCAGGCATTCAGTCAATACTTGTACTATATTATGTATTTCAGAATTCTAGATCTATTAAGTATGTACACTGAGCGGCTATGTTCAATTCTACATTGGTAATATACATGTGTATTAAAAGTCCCAGTTTTAATGATTGCTTTTAATTGAGTCATGTGGGGTAACTTTTCTATATGCAAAATTAGACGGCAAACCATAATTTTTTGGAAGCACATAAAGGAAGCACATATTAACAATTATGTCATACAACAGGCCGTGGATAGATGGAGACTGAAGATGTAAGTAAATATCTATGTATTTATTCCCTATCTTTACGATATTTTCATTTATCCACACATAATTGACAGGCCATTCTTTGTTTCGTATCATCAAATTTGCTGTGAAAAATGCTGTCATTTTTGTTTTAAAAAAGGTGGGACACCTATTATTATATTCGTGAACAATTTCTCATTATTGACTGGATTCACGAGTCAATAAGTTTGTTCAAAATTTTGAACATATTTGTGTGACACATTATTCATACCATTATTTCGCAAATGTATAGACTGTATTTCTTTAAAGGTCCGCTTAATTTTCGTACCCCGATCATATTATATAAAACATACGCCCTATTATATACCGTTTGAAAGAGTGAGCTCCAAGACTTATTATTATCCGCTTAACAGGTGAAAATAAAGGACAGTGGAGTCCATGCTGGATTTGGAATGGAGTTCACTGGCCACATCAACACCCTTGGATAAAAACAAATTGCGTTTGTTGCGCGAAATTGAAAGAAATCGATCGTCTTCTCGATAAATAGGCAGTGCTTACGCACAAATAACGGCCTTTGTAAACCTACACAGTTATAAAACTGCACTGAGCTACATTTTCTTTGCGGTTATAAAAATGCTCGGCTGAAATTGCTGTCCATACTAGAATTTTCTGAACTGGTCGGAAGTAGAATTTATTTTACATCTTCAGTACGTGCGCACCAAAAGGAAAACTTAACGAGTAAATACAATTTCACATTTATTACGTACCATACACAATCCCCCTCGAAAAATGAATAAAATGTAAGTCTAACGGATGCAGCTGCGCATTAAAGTTTTTATGGAACAATGTCTGAGATAGGGGGCTAATTTAACAATGAATCATTTGTGGACATTTAGGAAACACATGACAGCTGTTCTGAAGTCTCCGAGTCGTAACCGATGTATGTCACGGTGTCCGTCCCAGCTTTAATGATTGCTTTAAATTGGGTCATGTGGGGTAGCCTTTCTATGTGCAAAATTATACGGCAAACCATAATGTTATGGAAGGACAAAGGAAGCACGTATTAACAATTATGTCATACACGAAAACACCAACTGGCCGTGGATCGATGGAGACTGAAGATGTAAGTAATATCTATGTATTTATTCCCTATTTTAACGATAATTTTCATTTATCCACACATAATTGACAGGTCATTCTTTATATTTTGTATCAAATTTGCTGTGAAAAATGCTGTCATTTTTGTTTTATAAAAGGTGGGACACCTATTATTATGTTCGTGAACAATTTCTCATTATTGACTGGACTCACGAGTCTATAAGTTTTATAAACATTTTGAACATATTTGTGACACATTATTCATATGATTATTTCGCAAATGTATAGACTGTATTTCTTTAAAGGTCCGCTTAATTTTCGTACCCCGATCATATTATATAAAACATACGCCCTATTATATACCTTTTGAAAGAGTGAGCTCCAAAACTTATTATTATCCGCTTATCAGGTGAAAATAAATTGTGAAAATGCTGTTTTTTAACGTTGATGGTGTTTTTCCCCGATCTTAAGTTGAATCTTGGCTGTATTTTCTATTATGCACTGATTGTTAATCTTATTGTTATATTTTCAGGGTCTCAACGAAAGGACAGTGGAGTTCATGTTGGAATTGGTGTGGAGTTCACTGGCCACGTCAATGCCCGTGGATAAAAACAAACTGAATTCACCAAAGGCCAAGACGAGCCTAACGATAAATATGTCATGACGAAATATTATAACAGTGACCTCACATGCAAACATTGCGTTTGTTGCGCGAAATTGAGAGCTTAGATGCAAATATCTCGAAAACGACATGTCTGATTTCAAATCTGTTTTCAAAATCGGTTTCGTATTGTCGCACCGCATAATTTGATATATCGCACTGTGCTACTCTGAAATTCAGAACAAAATAGCAAATATATGGGTTTTCAGCAACTTATTTAACATAGCTTAGATATAAATATCTCGAAAACGACATGTCTGATTTCAATTCTGTTTCCAAATCGCTTTCGTATTGTCGCACCGCATAATTCGATATATGACACTGTGTTTACTATTACTAGGTTATTTGTCGGATGGTATTCAAAATACTGGGTGATATTTTCGTTATTCATAGTTTGTCTATTATAAATACCAACCCACATAATTTAGAAGTACATATATATATCTTGTTCTATATCACACCGCCGAGACACACATATTATATATTACAAGTATCGTGACACATTAAACCTCGAATAATAATTGTAACATATGTCTCCTATATGACTGCCGCTTTAATTACTAGCTATATTATATATAATACAAATGTACATACTAGGGGGGAAGACAGCGTTCATATAACCCACTCTTCATATACTATATTATATATAATACAAATGTACATACTAGGGGGAAACATTATATATAATACAAATGTACATACTAGGGGGAGACAGCCTTCATATAATCCACTCTTCATATACTTGCCACAGCATTATTCTAATTCACTGTTATATTGAGTCGGATAACATGGATCCTAATAATTATATTGATTTAACTCTTACCGACTCTTATTAGTGACTCAGATGATAATTCAGACACTACTATTCCAACAACATCAACTTCTGCAACTTTAAACACATTTTCAAGAGCATCAACATCGACTTCACATTCTTTAACTTCAAGCACTTCTGGGACTACTTCAACAACATCCACATTGCACTCTACCACATATATTCCAAGTTTTTCTGGACAGGTTGCACTGTTTAAATTCGAACATTCTGCTCTTCCAAGCACATTTGCTGCTTCAATTCAACCTACATGTACAGGCTCGGTTTTTCCAAGCACATCTGGATCATCTGCGATTGCAAGCACATCTGGATGTGTTCATTATATTACCACGAGACCACATATGAGTGTGAAACCTTACACACGATTTAATATTGACAACATCATTTATAAAATTACCTCACTTACAGAATAAAAAAACTGGGGCCGCAAATGTTCGGTCAACACTGACGAGATTACTCATATGAGAAGAATAACAGCTGCGAGAAGATTAACATTCAGGAATAGGGCCCTCACTCTAGAGGGAATAGTTCTCGACATCAACACACAGAGTGACTTGGAAGCGTGTGGTGTAAAATTTGGAGTTAGCACCATGAACTATTTGGCTAGGACTATAACACAGCGAGAGAATAGTCCTCAGAGACCTAGTCCTGAGGGCTCAGGATAACAACTGATTAAATAGTAAACTTTTTTCTATGTCTCACCTTTGCTGTTGGGATTCATGAACACTACATCCGACTTAACCATTAGGACATTACACACACAATATGTGATGGATATAATCCAGTAATCAAGGTAGGATAATACATAAATCTATCTCTTAATTATCCAGGAAAGTTGTAATTGATTGCGATAGAATATACATACCTCAGACATATGAATGAACTTTCTGTAAATCGCTTAGGTTTTTATATAATCATAGCACTATATAATTTGAATATCCAGCTTGTCTGATAATAGCAGATCAACTATATAGAATATATAGTAAACTGGCGATGAACAAATTTATCTGCTTTAAATAGCCTACAACATACGTTAATAGATTACAAATATGGTCAGAACAGGTTGAATCGTGTTTGCTAGCAGATTATAATGTCGACCTCAAAGACTCTGAGAGTGCGTCTGTTTAATAATCAACGTATGCTCCATCTAGTGACAGCGAACACTAGTATGTTTTTTAATCTGACCGAAAACGAACTGGATCAGCTAGTTCAACTATCCGAACGAATTCTGGAGTGCTGGAATTCGTTGAACTCGGAATTGACAGTACGAATGAAGGAGGTTAGTATACATATATATATATATATAATCGAACGAGTTTATGTGTACAAGTTTGAGCATGTCTAGTTTCCTACAGTGAAGATAAGGCTAGAAGATATCCCAATACGGTAGTATTTGGATAAACGTAGATATATACCTCAGAATAGTAAGTCGAAATTCTTCCCGATCGGGAATCGAACCCCGGCTCGCCAGCGCTGAGACCCCTGAATTAACTATTAAAGTGGAAACGTGAATATAATACATGTACATGTTTACAATATATAAAAAGGAAGGCTAGCTAAATACATCTATTTCTCTCGAGACTTTACTCAATTTAGGAGGGTATATGTACTTGCCATCCTACTGAACTCAAATTAAGATGGGCATGGACACTGGTTATAGTTCTTGCTTCAATATGAGCTGAGTTGCTAATTAAGTTAGTTTCATCTTTTATTTGTGTTGCAGAGAAAACGTAAAAAAGATGACGAAGAGCAACAATCGATAAAGAGGGCAAGAACCTACGCAAACAATCTAATGGAGGTTACTTTTGGGTTTGTCACGTTGGCGACCAGCAGCACTCGCGGTGTTGACCAGTTTGGCAAAAAGAGCGATGAGGCCAAACCTATGCTTAACATCCGCCCGGTCGAAGGTAATTATCATATCATGAATTATACATGTACTATCAGGCCACAACAATTTAATTAGTTGGTTTAAGAACCCTCCTACATCACACCATGCATCGATCACAGTAAAATGTATATATATCCCTTACAACATAATTTAGTCATCTTCCAAATGTTTAATGCAGGGTAAAAAATTGTTCCAATTTTTCAGTTAATTATTAATTGGTAGGTTGTACCATTCAGATGCTAATCTGCACAGCATGCAGACAAATTATCAATAATTATGGTATAAATACCTGAAGATTATGGTATAAATATCTGAAATAGGTTTATTTTTTCCCCTTAATCTACTGATTTTTTTTTTGCCTCATGTTTGTAAACAAACTAATTAAATTGCTGTGGCCTCATTTTAGTTACACTTGTTTATTCTATATACCCAGTTTTTGTTTTGGCAACGTACAATTCTATGCTCTCCCAGCGTCGAGTGCGTATACGCAGTACTCCCTTAAGCCCACGGCTAGCGGCTTCGCGGCGTCGCCTACGTGGGCTTATTAATTATAATTATAAATAAATAATATATATATATATGATTTATTTTTTTAATGCAACACTATCTGTCACGTGATGAAGAATATATATTATTAAATATTTAGTTGGTCTCTCGAAAATTGGCAACTATATGTATGTAGGTCTGAGACAATTAATCTCTTCCAGAAAAGAAGCACATAGCACTGGTAATATCACCACTCAAAGCATTGATGAGCAACCAGGTTGATATTCTGCATTCGCATGACATAAACGCCGATGCACCGGATCAATATATAAAAGGTAATATATATATATTTAAATATATATAAAGGTATGCATGGCACGGGTTCAGTGGAATAAATATCAGTTAATGCTGCAGTTTGAAAAATATATTTTCCTCATCATCGCAGATGCCAAGACAGGATTTTGCAGTGTTCTTTATAAGTCTCCCGAACTGGCCCTGTCAAGGGAGTGGAGAGCAATATTGGGAAAGAGGGCGTATCGAAAGAGAATGGCTTTATTGTGCTGTGATGAAGCACACTGCATATCTCAATGGTAGGATTGTGTAAAATGTCAAATAAAATTAAAATATCCCAAGCGCGTTATAAGAGTACACATTTGGTTTTGATTGTAAAAACTTGGTCAAGTAAGTCAGGTATCTATTCCAGTATATGTTTCGTCATATAGTCAATCGCTATGAATTCTTTCAATTCTATTCAATTATTTATTCACTCAAATCGTCAAATATGACACAATAGAGCGTAGTGGATACAGTGAGTTCATTTTTTCGTATAACTGTCGACATGTGTACCAAACCAATTTTAAATTTGTGTCCCGTTGAGAATCTATATAGGTGTTGAATTAACTGTTGATTGGTATTTATTTCTCAGCATCTTGGTATTTTCTGTTTTGTTTTGCAACTGCATGTATAGGTCTGCAAATCATGGATATTGCCTAAACTTATCATGACAACGTAATATGTAACACGCGCATGCTGACCTTCTGTGAGACATTGTCTTTAGTCTGTCGTCCATTTATTGATTTGCAGGGGTCATGATTTCAGAACAGATTTCAGGGAATTAACAATCCTCAGGAGCATCATAGATGCGCCTGTACTTGCTGTCACAGCAACCTGCACTCAAAAGATACGAGATGATATCTTTGAATGTTTGCTCCTGCATGACGTCCACACGGTAGTTCGCGTCCCTGATAGGTACGTTTGTTGAACCAATAGAGTTTGTAAATATCAACGTATATGGAATGTTGTATAATATCCTATACCCGAATAAAAACGACGGGCATGCCACCTTATAGATATACAAAACATATTATAGATATGGTATTATAATAAAATTCGTTCCTATGAAAATTATATTATGTTGTGAGTATAAGTGGCCCATAATATATTTATATGTCATATTAAAATTGATTCACTTCAGGGTCAACTTGTTCTTGTCTGTTGTTGATGGGCCCGAGGATTTCAACAGATTAGAATGGGTTGTTGAAAGCATGATCGCACTAACGAAAGAGACAGGAAAAACAATTGTTTACTGCAGGTACGTGTACACGTATATCATACATCGCGAACGTGTCATACATAATTACGATCCATACAGATACGCCTCATAATTTCGGTGTTAATGTCCTCACAATCGATTGCCCTGCCTAACAAAGGACCCATTTGACAGACACAATTTGCGCGACACTAAAGCCGATAAATCGATTAAATTAAATGCATACGTTCATTTATGCCTAGGGGGTTAGGGCGATCGCCCCTCACCCACTCTGGCCGCCGCTGCATGCATGGCACTCACCCAGCTGAATATACACCCATGTCCGTTGGATACTAATGTGCATGTATGTTTGAAACTGCTAGAACATATTCTATAAATACTATTTCACTTTCTTTCAGAAGTTTGGATGCAGTGGCTAAACTTTGGAGTAAAATCCGTTTGAGATTAATTCAAGAAAATATATCTGACAGAGATGATTTGTCGACAAGGCTGGTGGAAATGTTTCACTGCGAAACATACGATACCTAGGACCGAATTCTCAAAGAATTCTCCTGTGAAGTGAGCAACAATCGTTGTTTAATTTTTACTGTTGCGTTCGGTATGGAAATATCAATACCGGACATACGCCGTGTTATTCACTGGGGAGCGCCTGCTTCTGTTATATCATACTGGCAAGAGGTCGGGAGACAACAGTTTTAATGTTCCCAGCCAGCTTATCAAGATATCCAGTGACCGAAGAAAACAAAAACATTGTGTCATTGTCGAAATGCATTCGTGATGCTGTACTATCAGTCCTCAAGTTGGACGCAGTGCAGCCCACACTAAACAAAATGCCATGCAAAGGATGTGATGGCCCATTCTCCTGTGCAATGTGCACATGTTGCAGTTGTTGTAAATCGACGTACCCATGTTCAACATGCACGAATGAAGACACTTATTTGTTTTGATTAAAATAACTATGTAAAGATCCTTCCACCTGTCCAGTTAATTAATAGCCACACCGTTCCCAAAATAGATTTGTTAATAAGGAATCTTACCTGGCACTGACGGGTTCTTGGTCAATGGATGCTGTCACACATATTCACCATGTGCCGATAAATAGTATTATCTGTAGGCACAGTTTTGTGTCATCAAACGCTGTTTGTTATACAGAAGAACACACATTGAAAAACAATTACTGTGCGAATAATATCACCTCGGGTTTAGCGCTGTTTCCCCAGCCTGGCAGTATGTTGACAAACCGCATGCGCATGGTGGAATGTTCCTTGTGCGCATGTGCAGCCAGGCCTTTCATCGCTGTCTTAGAGAAACCACTGGCAGTAACATTAATTAATTAGTCGTTAGCGGGAAATCACTTGACCGTGAAACAAATCGTTTACTGTTTACAGCGCACGTTGATGTTGCCGTTAGACATTAGTATAAGAATTAGTAGTTTAAATTTGTAGAAGAAATAATGTTATGTATGTATAATATCTGAACATCGACTATTTGTCAATGGACTTAGTCTCATGGATTAAATGCAACAGGTGTTATTTGGCCTGACTTTTTGCACCGTGTAAATATATATTGGTGAACATTAAATTATATATATAATACATGCAAAGGGATATATATATATAACTATGATTATATATATATATATATTATATATATCTTTACATAGTTATATATATATATCATATAATGTTCACCAATTTGAAGGACAGTGGAAGATCGAATAAATTTATTCCACTGAGCCCGTGCCACATACCTTTAAATACATTTGAATATACATATATATTGTTGTCTCCAAAATCACTCATCGTTTTATCCATTGTTATATGTGCTTTTAAATCTATATGAATCGTTTCACTGTTTTGACGGCTTTTTGGAAATACAAAATACTTGCACTATGTTGACCTATCGGTGATGTTTGTAGTGCAGCTATTTCCTCATGTTGGCAGTATGAAGTAGGTGCAGAGGAGTACATAATGCAAATGTTTAATCTGTATGTCAAATAAATTGTATCTGATTGAATCCACCCCACTTCCCCACGTTAACGTATTCCTCATTTGGTCTAAGTGCTTCATCACTGAAAGCACTATCTATACAGCTATGGGTGAATTCGCGATCGGTGGCTGTTTAATGTGTGTGACACGTAAATTGGGAGGGGGGGGAATAATAATCACAAGTGACAGCAACCAGTAGTGGATGAAAATGTAACCCTAATGAAGCTATATTTGGTCCGGATGCTTTATCTCTAAATGCATTATCTATACCGCCTGATAAATGCGTGGTGTTAGAATTTAATTTCGAGGTGTATCCACGATATATTTTGCCTTTTTTGTCACCGCTACTATCAACAATCGACGTGCTTACCATCTACAGGGTGACTGGAAGTGGGGCGAATCCGCCCCCGTGGAAGGCGAAGATAAGCAGGAAGACGAGTGAACCATAAAATAGAAGATAAGAGACCCATGCGGTATGGCAGAGTGAGTACAACTATATATGAAGTATTTAAATTCTGGCTGTGTCATGGGGGCTAATGGAATATGTGGCTATAGGCGACTTGTATCGGGGGCAAAACTCTCCCCATGGCGTATTGTTTACATAAATTTTACCCCCGCGAAATAATATTTCCGGTGGCTATTCCAACGTTGTTCTGTACCCCCCACTTCCGATGGGGATATTTGTTCAAAATGTAAATTTGGATCAACTTATGAATATCATAGCCAAAGGAAATCGGGGGACAATATTTTGTTAATAGGGAATGAATATCAAAACATACGATCTCAAATATGCAATGGCTTGAAAATCACTAATCAGCTACTGAACCAAAAGGGGAGGGGGCGTGACACGCAATCGATCAGTTACCTTAACTGATCACGTGATTGCATCTGTCTAATTTCGAACAACAATATTAAGCAGCAAAATCCAGCAAGTATTCCATTTTATTGATTATTGTGTTCATTCAGACAGTAACGGGTGTTGAAGTATCGCCGGATACATCATGCGAACCAATGGGAATGCTCTGGTCCTGCGACGCGGTAGGATCGATTGTTACGAATGATGGATGGCAATTGAGCCAAAACGGAGTAGAAATTCTATCTGAGGGAAACGCTGATGCAGTCGACTTTGCGGACCCCAATAGTTTTAAAGGATTGTTGTGGTTACGGTTTGATGGCCTCACGAATGTAAAATGTACTGACCCCGCAATCCAGGAATTATCACATAGGGGCACTGTAGTCAGTATTGGGACACGAAAATGTCATGTCACTGACAAGGTATGTAATTTTTGTTTATTAATATATTGTCTTTTTTTAAAGGGGTTGGAGGGGGGAGTAATCAGAGTCCGACCCGGGTAATATGGCTAATGCGTAAGCCTTGATAGTAAGTTCAAATGGATCTAAGGGGGGAGGTGGTTGTTTGGGTAGCCCCCTTCTTCTTTTTTTTGTTAACTGAACTTCTCGTGATCACAACAAATGAAATATGCTGCTTGTTATTGCATTGTTATGTTTATTGTGAAAATAAATCAATCACCAAAACAAACAAATAATATTCGAACTTCATCTGTATAAACAGATGATAAACATAACAATGCAATGACAAACAGAAGAGTTCGCTTCTACGTGTCCACGAGCATTCAATTCCCAAAACACATGAATATGTTTTCTTTTCTATTCATGATCATATTTATTTCATAGCTATTTTTTGTATTTATATAGTCATTTGAATAGTGTTGATATGCACGAATAGTGCATATCAACACTAATCAAAAATGATTGAGCAGGCTGAGGTATATTTAGTTTGTGCATCATACAGTAATGATTAAAGTAATTGACCACTTAACCACAGCAGAATTGTGGGCAATGTTTCAGGATTTAGTCGGAAATATGACTTGTTGCCATTCATCGGAAAGCTCTCAGTGAGAGCTTTCCAATGAATGGCAACAAGCCATATTTCCGACTAAATCCTTAAAAATTACCAATAATTCTGCTGTGGTTAAGTGGTCAATTATTTTGGGAATTACTGCATGACCTCAATGTTATTATATGTTCAGAAATTCACAGAAGGGGGGTGTGAGAGAAAGAAGTTAAGATGTTTGATTATTCATTATATTATAATAATATTCTACTCTAACAAAATACATACAATAATAATTTATATACATCAGGGAACAATCAAGATAATTTGGGGGGGGGGCACTTGTTTCCAGGAGAGAATAAATTTATCCCTATATAACTTTTAGTAATAAGGGGCTTCTGTGCTGATCCAACACAAATAAATATACATGTATTATAAATATGATATATTTCTGATTTCAAATTAAGCATGGAAATAAAAGGCTCTATTACAACTGCAGATTTTTTTATATTTATGTTCAATTGACGTGATACTGTCCACCAGAATTTTGGGGAAAACTTCTATTTTGTACCCCACCAAACCACCCCATCCCCCACAAATTGAAGCAGGTACCAAAAAAATAAAAAGCCACCATTCAGTTAACCAAGTCCTTTCAATTAAAAGAACACAGAAGCAGCTGTGTTTCCACTTTTAACTATAGATACACCCCTCCAGTGATTAACATTGTCTATGGCGAATATCTACGAGATGGATAGAGTCGAGGGTGGAAAAGGAAAGAGGAAGAGTGTCAGTACACCAAAGACGGAATGGAAAAGGAAATGTTTCGATAAAGGACATCTACATGTTGAGTTATCAAGTGACGATTCAGATTGAACAATACCACTTGACATTCAATATATAATATTATAGTGAATAGTATAGTAATGTCCAAAGTAATTGACCATTCCCATTTGCATATATATTTGTATCATTTGTCTTCTATGTATTGTTAGTTTGTGAGTGCAGTACTTTCATCTGATGGCAATGGAATATTTGCGGCTTCTGAGGTGTTGACGTCTTGTGATGTGCTGGCCTGTGGTGTTGAGATGCTGGCCATACTGGCTGCATTTGTGCTGGTTGTGCCACTGGCTGCAATTCTGCCAGCTTGTATTATATTCTCACTTACAGCTGATGCCCATGCGTTGGCTGCACCGTGTATTGCTTCATTGTCAAATATTGGTCCAGGTAGATTGGCCATCTAAAAAAACAAAATATTTTTTCTTCAGATTTCTCCTACGATGGACAGTCTTACCAAAATCACTGTACCAGCATATTCAAAAATTGACTTCACCAGCCAAAACGTATGATAGTAGAGATGAAAGTGATTGCAGTAGAACTTCAACCACTGAAAATGTTCCTGCTACAACAATCAGTATAACAACCAGCACTACTACATCTGCTGATACTATCAACATAACTTCAGATCTGATTGATTATGATATAACAGTGGCACAAGGTAAATATAAACGTCATAGCTTTATTCTCATCACTGCTATTTTTTTTCTAACTGTTTATAAAGACAGGACACAGAATATCCTATTCAGTTCCATGACAAGCATACAGTTTTTTTTTGTTTTACTCAAAACTCTAATGTTCAAAGTAAATGGATTTTCTGTATAAATTAATTGAGTCTGACAATAGCCTTAATTTGGACACTCCAGGTAAACAGTTTACAATTCACAAGTTGCAGTCACATGTCAGACCGTAACTTGTTATAATTGTAAACCGAATTTTTGAGTATCCAGATAAGGTTGTGTAGAATGAACCCCCTCTCCCCAAGATTAGGAGGGGGTTATAGTTACATGTATATCAATTTTCTTTCATATGGATAGGGGACTAAGAAAGGAAATTATCCTAAAATTTTTAGATATGGTCATATTTTATTTACATAAACCATATGAGGATTTATATGTAAATAAACTAGTCAGAACTCAAAGTTATACTTTTTATGGTTTCAATGCATCTTTTATCATACGGTACATACAATGAAAGTGTCAATGACACTGTAGCTCAACTTAGGTAGGGGAATAATTTAATGGTTGACAGTAAATGGAGGAATAGGAAAGGTGCTAATTGAAATGTCTAAGTAAGACTAGATGTACATGTCAATATCAACATTCATGACAGGTTTCATAATGTGGTGATTATGGTGTGCCAAAGGATTTATTGATACAAAGAGTAAATTCTAAAATGGCCACCGGCAGCCATGTTTTTTTCCGAATTACCCCAAAATGACCTGTTCCCATCTACAGCCTTTACAAATCTCATAATGATCTGTGCCAATGGATTTAGTCATGCAAAGAGTAAAATCCAAGATGGCTGCTGGCGGCCATGTTTTTCGGCTGAACGACCCCAAATTCGTTTCCCATCTACATGTCATTGTTAACATCCATGACAAATTTCACGAAGTTCCGACCAAAGCTACGACCTGTAGCCCGCACCAAAGGATTTAGTCATGCAAAGAGTAAAATCCAATATGGCTGCTGGCGGACATGTTTTTTAGCCAAACGACCCCAAGATCACTCGTTCCCATCTACATGTTAATATTAACATCCATGATAAATATCATGATGATCAGACGAACAGTACGACCTGTAGCCCGTGCCAATGGATTGAATTTTGAAATCCAAGATGGCTGCCATGTGTTTTGGCCGTATGACCCCAAAATGACTCGTTCCCATCTACATGTCAATATCAACATTCATGACAAATTTCATAAAGATCAGACCAAAGGTACGACCTGTAGCCCGCGCCAAAGGATTTAGTCATGCAAAGAGTAAAATCCCGTGTACGGGTTCAAAACACCCTGAATCTCGTGTACCCTCTGTCTGAATATTAACTGATTTAGTGTGATAATTGGCTGAGAGAGAGCAAACCCTCTTCTCTTTTAAATATATATAGAATCATGCCTTTGAGGTCAATTTTGGTCCATCGGAGTTAGTTCCATAGAGAAACCACTCCGCATGCAATGCATGTTTACCAGAGATAAATGTTCGAGTCAGTTCCAATAAAGTGACGTACTATTATTGGTAGTGTCTGCAACACCTCACTGAGAGCGCAAACACTCTTCTCTTTTAAATTACTATATATATAATAAAAAGAATCATACCTTTAATTTAATTATGTACGACTTCGTTAATTTGTTCACATACGTGCATAATGCAATCAGTGTCAGGATAATATGCGTCGATGTTGAGATAAAGGACGTCAGTCAAAGAAAATATATTAATGAATAGGAAAGGGTCTTAATGCGATTATGATGTCCTTATTCCCCGTAAAGTGAGAAATGTGAATGTAAATAATATTTGTTGGTATGTGGAAAACATGGGTGGAAAAATAAATATCACCCGTTTATATACAAATATGAGGGCGCCTCCCAGAAAGTATACTGATCATAATGTCTTTAAGGAAAGTAGAAGGCGAGGACGAAGTCTATTTTGAGGCTCACATGAGCCCAACAAAAAATAAAATTTAAAGTTTACGCCAACATGAGGATTCTAATTTTTTCAAATATCACAGATCTCGGACCAATTTCTTTAATTTGAACCAGGAAGAAATAAAATGGATTGTGAAAAATGACGCCGGTAAGTAGAGCAATGTTAATGCTAATCACTCGAATACTATATTTCCAATATGTGTCAACCGGATCCACCGTGTGGACAGAAGCAGTAAATGAATCATTGCTGATTGAAGATAAATTAGATCCCATTAGTATTAGGATATGGAGAGCTGACATCGTAAGTGACCTGGTGTGCGCATTCAAGGCCCCGGACATACTACAAACGCCATTAAAATTTCAAATCGTGGATGAAAAATGATATGACGAAAGTGGCGTCTCCTGTGAGGTCTACACTTCATTTTGAAAGGAATTTTTCATCTCCAAGGCAGAGGGTGAGAATTACAAAGTACCTATTGTCGGCTTAAATAGAAACTGGCAACAGGAAGAGTGGCTGGCGACAGGGCGGATTCTTGCGAAGGGATTTATGGACCATGCTATCTTCCCATTGCAGTTCGCACCAGCTTTCACGATTATGTTTCTTCTTGGTGAAAGTTTCGTTACATCAGAGATTCTGATGGATTCTTTGGTGGGCTATTTAGGCGCCGCTGATTCGGAGACTGTTTAGAAATCTTTCAGTGGCGAGTTGGATGAGGATGATACAGATACATTTATTGACATTCGTTCAGGGTTCGGGTGTCACACAGTGCCCGGAAAAGACAGCATGAAAGCCTGCATTCTACAACTGATACACTCGAAATTGGTTCAAGAACCAAAGTATATACTAGATTGTTTTTCTCCATCATCGAAATATTTTAGAAGCAAATTGCGTTGTACTGATGACATTCTTTCCATATACAAAGAGAGGAAACCAAATGCCAAAAATAGTCAAGCTGTTCAAAGCCAACCCGAACTCAGAGAATGAGAACAAAAGCTTAGCGTACTATAATCGTCTCGGTACACTATACAGCGTCTATATATTAACTTATTTTTGCGAGCCCGGTTGTCCTATTGTTTTGTTTGCTTTGATTAATATTATCAAGCAAAATAGTAGTTAACAGCGAAAATTTTGCATGCAGATTTTTTTTTAACTATTGTTTTATTTTCAGAGAATTGCTTTTAATTACCAATGCATTATCTACGCTAAGAATAAAATAATGCAAAAATTAATAAACTGATATATTCTAAATATTTGGGAAAAACAAACAAACAAAAACAAACAAACAATATATCTATAAATTTGATCTATTTCAAATATTCTCACTTTATAATCGGATAAACAACCTATTATTGCCATGCAGTATATTATCTATAAATCACTAAGACAAAATATATTTGTTTTATCAGTTTATTATATCTAATATTATCAACAATCAATATCTGTTTTGTTCTTCTACTTTTTATCGTTGACGTTTTCCCTGGTCTTATGACGCTTTGTAAGCTTTTACGCTGGGTGAGCTTCACGTCGATCACAGCCGCAGTAGCAGTCAAGCTAAAAATAAAATACAAATAGAGAACTAGTTTTTTAGCAATGCTGGCGTTTAGAACTTTAATATATATCGCAACTTTGTTGACAGCATTCCTTGTATATTTCAGCCATATTTCCACTATTTATTCCAATATTTGTCTTTAAGTATATTTACCAGCCAAGTAATATTGACAAACAACGGCAGTCACACAATATGCTAAACTTTAACTTTGGCGACGAGGATGAAGTCGATTTTTTTTCGCGGGGTTTCAGTCACGTGAGATCAACAACATTATAAACACACGTGATCAGCTTTGTTTATTATTTTGGTGCTGAAGCTTGGAATAACAATCAAAATGTTCTTCCTGCTGTCATTTTTCATGACAATTGTTATTGTTGGAGGCATAACACTCAACGATTTAATCGATTCGGACAGTTGCCACAAAATCACAGACTCCCGCACAGAAGAAATAGTGTGTTTTGCCGAACACATATCTGTTCTAGTGGCCAACAGCATCAACTGGCGTGTCACTAAATTGAGGCTGATCGGCCTAAACAAGTTAGATGTTTAAGATTGTGCGTTTCTTGGTGCTATAATTACCCTGGCGATCGACGATGCCAGCACTGCAATATGCCCTGATTGCGACTTGAATGTCGTAGACGGCAATACAGATTATTGTTCGGTAAGTTTCCACCTGCATCGCAAATAATATTGTGCCATATTTAATTAAAAACCTTATCACCCCGTTGTGCAGATTGTGAAAAGGCTAGCAAATGGTCTAATACACTGAAAGATTAAATTGCTCTTTCACCCAGACATGCTGACAAAAATTAAACAAGTTATTGTCTGGGAAAATGATATACTGCATTACCTTTAAAATCTGTCCTATTTAGTCTCTTCACTGAACTCTGTCATGTCGTCATTGTCGGTTGGGTCATCACTGTCCTCATATATCTCACTGAATGTTCAAACAAATTACAAATTGTATTTATTGTAAATATCAACAGAGGTGTGCGTATCCCTAAGCACATGTATTGTTTGTTTCGTACACCTGTTACCTTTCATCATATAATAAAATAAAATCCAAGCAACACACAGTATTAATAAAAATCAGCAATTATAAACTTCAACAAACATAAGTTTTTTGAATAATGGTGTGTTTACCGTGGCCAATACATCATGCCCTGGTACTCCCACATGGCGCTAATATTAAATATGAGTCTTACCAATAATTATGAAGCTGATTTTTGATCTATGAGAACAATTTCCCTTAATACACATTACTTTCTTTTGTTTGAGAATCGCAGGGGTGTGCAGCAGGTACTCTCATTGGCCAGACAGGGCATTTCCTGATAAATACAATTTTTTTTCTCGACGCTATAATTTACGTGTCAATGGAATGAAGATTGGAAAATATTTCAACTTCCTCACTTCATTGCTGAGAAGTAAAGTGGATCACAGAAAACTTATTCTGCAAAATGCACCAAATTTGTTTGTTTAGTTAGGGTTTTACGTCGTTTTAGCCGTTAGGCCACATTACGACTGAGAAAACGGAATCAGAATCAGGCGAAGCAACTGTGTATAGACGTAACCAGTGAATTTGACTAAAACGTAACAAAATATATTCAGATAAAAACACCCAAATCAGAGCGTGAGTGCTCGATTAGGGTCAGAACCAATTAGAAACTGACCATTGTGTAAACACATATAAAACAAAATATCAAAACACATAGCAAAACTACTTAGAAAACAGCAAACGTAAAACCTACATGGAATGTTTTCATTAAAAGAGAAATACTGTATTAATACTTTCGTATATTGGAATAATTCCAGTAGTTGAGTAAGTTGTGATACTCGGTATTGGGTAGATTGATCAGATATTTATGATATCTGATTAATCTGGCATGAGTCCTAATTAACTCGTCTAGTTGACAATCATTATTCGCGAAAGTCCGTATGTAATCTCTCGCCCAATACCAAGCCTCAATCCAAAGTACAATCATGCACTCGTTAAAAGCTGACCCCTTCTCTTGAAACATCGCATGAAACTTTGAATGCTCAAGTTTCAACCTCTGTTCAAGGGAGTCAAAATAATTGACAGATCTAGGAGATTTTTGTTTTGGAACAACTGGATCAACAGCCTCAGTTGATTTCGGAGCAGGCGGAGAAACTGCAGGAGCTGTATCCATTGCACGTGCAGCAGGTTCGGGAACAGGAGAAAGATCATTCGAATTTTCTAAGTAAAAAAAGGGCCATAACTCTAGTGAAAATGGGTGGACGAAACCCGCGCTATCCATGTACCTGTTCCCTCATGCTGCTCTATCACCATACCAAATATCAGCTAAATCTGACCAGCAGTTGCTGAACAATAATGCAAAATGTTTGTATGGACGGACAAAATTGAAATTTTCTACGTTGAAAAAAAGGGCCATTCAGAGCCCAAATATAAAAATACAACCAACAAATGTCATTAATCAAGTTCTTAATGATAGTACATCAGCAGAGGGCCAATCGATTGACTCTAGTGGCAGTGAACTGGAAAATGAAACTTCGGCTTTGAATAAGAGTGTTACTGTGGTTAAAATTAAACCAGCAAACAGGCCGGAAACAGATATGATTGTGTTTTTCGCTAACAGAAAACAGATTTAGACCATTCTGGAGGAAAAAATGCAGCAATATAATGGAATGAAATGGTATCTCAGTCTGTGCATTTCAATGTTCAAGCCAAGCGATGAGCAGGGTGGTGAGGATAGTGTTTTAGAGACACACTTTCGAACGCAACTATTCAAGTGTGTTACCAGTGATCAATTGGATAATACTGATATTAATACTGGTTTTCACAAAATGTTTGAATCATTCAACACCTTTATACATAGGGGCAGTGGTTGGAGAATAAGGAGAATCCAGCATTTTGATATCAGCATAGCAAAGTATAAACCTTTGTCAGACAGCAGCTATATAGCAACGTCAAGCGAGCTAACTCATTATCGATCAATAATCAATGTAGTAAACAATGATGAATACTGTTTCGTGTGGGCTGTTTTGGCTAGTGTGCACCGAAAAATTAACAATCCGAATCGGGTGAGCACTTATTTGCCCTACAAATACAGTCTTGAGTGCATGAACAATATATCTGTGAACGTATTTGGCTATGAGGACAAACAGGTGTTCCCTTTAAGAATAACCAAAATATATCCTCCAAACGAGCCTCATGCAGACCTGCTATTGTTTCACAATGAGGATAAAACACATTATACATGTATACAAAATTTGGATAGACTCTTTACAAGATTCAAAGGGCAAACATCGCACAATAACTAGTTTTTCTGTATATTTTGTCTGTGCTCATTTCGAACTTGGACTGACAGGGATGCACATATGCAGGAATGTCAAGCTTTCCTGCAGAAAAGGATAAAATTGTGAGATTCAATGAATACAACAAAAGAGTTGCAATCCCATTCTGCATCTATGCTGACCTGGAAACGACTGTTGAGCAAATTAGCAAATGTGAACCAAACCCTGACATTTCCTCCAGCACACCATATGCGAATCTCAATCCACTCAGTTTTGGAATCAAACGTGTTTGCAAGGTGGATGAGACCTATACAAAACCTACCTTTATCAAAAGCTCAGACACTGGTGTTATAGACTATTTTCTAGAAAAGCTGTTTGAGGAGGTTGAGGAAATTGAAAGTATTTTAGAGGAAACAGCTGACATGATCATCACGGAAAAGCAGCAGTTGGTATCCAAAAATGGTCAAAAAAATTTGGACGCAGGGTGGGTGGGGGTCCCAACAAGGGTCGAAAGTAAAAAATCAGCATATGTTCCTGAAAATGTTTTCTGACCCCCCCCCCCCCGGAGTGCATTTACCAGTACAGGTAGTCGTGGGCTCTGTCTGTCCGAGCATATCACCTTGTAACTTGGGTGTTGATTATCAGAGTTTGTTATCTTTTGTCATGGTGAAAGCACAGGTTGCAACCTACATTAGTTAGGCTAATTATTCAAGGTATGTAACTTTGTTCCAAAATTTTGTTGTACCAGAAATGTCGATTTCATGACAATTAGGTGTTGGACATTGATTTTTATCTATAATTGTAGATGTATAGTACATACATTTAGCACCTGTGGACCTGGTTGAATTTTTCTGTGGTTCGATGGATCACGTCCATCCCCAAGCTACTACGATGAATTTTTTTGGAGTGATGATCATTTACATATACCAGTATGATTTTTAAAATTACGGTTAATTAATCATCACATCCTACGAAAGATTAACAACCGGGCGCAAATTACGTTCACGTATCATCATATTAGACATATTACTCACGCGTGATTCATCCAATGGCGTAACTTCTATTTTTAAAACAAGTCATGTCTGAACACGTTACGAAAAATGAGCCTTGTTTGGCTAAAGTATGATGGTACAATGTATATATTTTAGACATTACTCACACGTGACTTGTCGAAACATGTAAATTCTATTTTTAAACATAAAGGGCTTTGATTGGCTAATGTTATGTATAAATAAGAGACATTTTGAAACGGGCTGTCATTAATCGAAAAACATTCGGGAAACATGGAACTCTATAAACATCAAATCGGGAACCAGAAATTCGTAACTGTCAGTGACTTCAAAGACGAAACGAAAATACATATAAGAAGATTTAATGACGGAATATTTCCAGACAAGTACGGCGTTGCTTTGGACCGAGTTAAATGGTACAATATGAGTTCATTCTTAGATGATATTAAAGAAGCGATATCAGAGAAACATTCTGTGGAATACCATATGGGGAGTGAACGTTCTTTATTGTATATCTTAAAGTAGAGTGTTTGACATATGCATTATAGAGTACATTCATCTATATAATTTCAACACATGCCGAACCATAAAAAACGAAGAGCGTCGCTATTCATCACCTAGAGCTGTCTTCAAATATGTATTTGAAGACAGCTCTAGGTGATGAGAAAATGTGTATTTGAAGACAGCTCTATGTTTTGGATATTATATGAATTCCCCCTTAAACTGTCAGGCAATAATGAAATGAAAAGCGTTCACATGCGTGATATGTATTGAAAACATGCTTATCATATGTACTAAATTAAAGATAGATGTATGACAGTATACATATGGACCACAAATATTTAGCTTCAATCGCAAGAATGCACGCTGATGTAATGTACACGCAATGCCTGCACTTAGGTAGCTTGAACATCGGATTAATTTTAGGCACAGTAAATAATTTTACTTTTTGTGTTCATCAGTGTTATGTATAATTTATGGTAATTAACACATTCCGTGTTATGTTTGATGCAGAGAGACACTATTTTAAAAACCAATTCATAGCAGGCAGAGGATTGAAAAATTGTGTTATTCTCAAATCAAACGGTGAGTGTATTATTAATAAATATATGTCTTTAGCATTATGGTGCTAAAAATGTGGCGTATCTTCGTCATTTTTTTAGGTTATTTAACTGCTTTTTCTTTCAAGCATAATGTTTCAAAATCTGCAACAATTCTGGATGAAATAAATGGCTTTAGAGCAATCACAATGACATTTTTGATGGACCAACTTCTACGTGTTAAGATTGTTCTGAATTTTACGTATACTGAAATGATGACGCTTAAAAACTCTTCAGAATAGCGAAAATAGATCGTCCTTAAGTCATACCGTACTCGAGTTATACGCATTTTAAATTGTATCTCGTTAACCCTGCTATATTTCAACACGCCAGCAACACAGTAACGCACACACGGATATAACAAATCAACATTTATTATTGCCTACAGGTCAGCAAACATCCGATACATCAACAACAGGTGATGCACTGAACTTATCATTGCCTAGTGACGATGATATAACAAATCAACATTCACCAACCATCCGCTACATCAACAACCCATGGTGAGCCCTTGGATTCAAATACCCAACAAATGATATCTAATGAATATATACGTTCATTAATGATCATAGTAACACCATATGCTATAACTCTGAGAGAAACCAAAACATTTATGATATCAGCTGCTACAGAGAATGTATATGAGATAAAGTTCAATGTACAGTGGAAAGGTGAAAAGTTATTGGATTTAACATCAGAACTGACCGTTATGTTTCGTGACGTTCTACACGCAGCGAAGGGTAATTTAATGGACAAGGATTTGGGGCGAGTAGTTCTTTATACTGATCAGTTGGATAAACCAATAGTTATACCATTAACTTTCTGGGAAGACCTGGATGCTGAATTGGTCATGGAAAAAACTGGCATTGTGTTATCATCCCATGAAAGTATCTCATTGGACCAATCATTCTATATCATCATTGGAGCCATACAACAACCACGTGGTTCAGGTTATAGTCCCATGTTGGGTGATCATTCTATCCTAAAAAACAAGTCAATGATGGAAATTACCAATACAGACAAAACATGTCTAGCAAGGGCTATTTGTGTTGGTGTTGCAAATATCTGCCAGGTTTCTGAGAATCCATCAATAGAACATCCAAACATGACACGGCTAGATATGTTTCGCTAACATCATAAAGTTTCTGAAACTTACTACAAAGATAAAATTAAAAAATGCCGAGATAAGCAGCAGACATGAGCCTACCGTGTACTCGATGAATTGGAGTTACCTAAAGATAAACCTGGATCCAATGCTGATTTGATTCAATATGAAATGTTTTTTAAAGTGAATATAGTTGTTATCAGTGATTATTTTGGTAACAAGGTTCTCGAGCCAACAATGAATACAATTGGAATATTTACATTTATCATCACAGAGGACATTTCACCTCTATCGTATCTGTGACTGGCTTCTATGTGCGCTCATTCTTTTGCGAGAAATGTTTAAAACCATTCAACAATAAAGATGAATATGTTTGTGATTTTTACTGTATTGTATGCAAAACTATGGGATGCATTGCTGATCGTCAAATTACCTGTGGAGATTGCAATATGGAATGTAGGTCAAAGGACTGTTACGAAAGGCATAAAACAACCCCCGAAAATGGGTTGTCCAATTGTGAGAAATACTGGAAATGTAAGGATTGCCTGAAAGTGTTAAAACTGACAAAAATGGATCTTAATAATATCCTAACATTTGTGGTGAAACAGAATGTACATCATGCAAGGAAATAGTGCAACCCAACCATCGATGTTATCTCAGACCTTCCAAGAAAAACAATGGAGATAGCAACATTTATATATTCTTTGTCAGCAGGATATAACATTCACATGTGAAGATGGATACACCATGGGCCCTCCTTGCTCCGAATGCAGTGAACTGGAACGATGCAGCAAATGTCGACAGTAAGTATTTTTTTTATTTTTATCAATGGAATTGTATTTTACAAAACAGTTGGTGTACAACACAGACTTTCTGATAAATAACTTTCCGAAATACGGATTCAATCTGGTGGAATTTGGTATGGTTATCGTCTCTATAGTCATTGGCTGTCTTTTAACGGCCGCGAGCGAGTCCCACGTACCAAATCTGGGCAGGGTGTCACTCTCATAAATAGGACAGGGTTTATCAACTAGTAGTATCAACAAGTAGTTTCGCATGATATCAATTGGCCGAACTTTGTTGATACACATACAAATATCGATGATAATATCCAATGTCCATTATATTGACTTTCGCAATGGTTTGCATCAATAATGTGGAATCCCAACCCTCGACTTATCTGTGAAAGTGTCAACCTAACGCCCGAAATCCAAAATGGCGACGAAGAAGCGTAGACATAAAGAGCGTTATTCATAAATGTTCTGATATAAAGAGCGTATGCTGTGCCAAGTATAACTGCTCTGTGGGTACTGTTGGACCAGGCTTGTCACGCGGGAGATAAGTGCTGTGCTAAAGAGCGTTCATCGTATGTTTACGAATATAAAGAGCGTTTTGGTGCCACGTATAAATTTCATAGTGGTTACTGATGTACCAGACCGCATAACCTCATTGTGATTGCCTTCATGTCTTCACATTCCCAGTCTGCTCAGTCTCTATAGTGTAATTATCGACTTCGTAGTCATTGACTGTCTTTTATTAGAATCCCGGATACGACAAAAGTCGGTGGTATGAATCTCGAATCCTGTCTAACGGCAGTGAGCGAATCCAACCTACCAAATCTGGGTACGGTGTCACACTCTTCAATCGTAATGGTTCGTCAACTAGCAGGTTTGCTTGAAATCAATTTTGACCGAACAGATATCGGTAATCATATCCAATGTCCATAATATTGACTTTTGCAATGGGTTGCATGAATAATGTGCGGTCCAAACTCTCGTACAATCTGCGAAAGTGTCTATATTACGCCCGAAATCCAAAATGGCGACGGAGATGCATAGACATAAAGAGCGTTATTCATAAATGTTCTGATATAAAGAGCGCGTTTTGTGCCACGTATAATTTAACTGCTCTGTGGTTACTATTGGGCGAGACTTGTCACGTCAGAGATACTGACTGTGATAAAGAGCGTTTATCAATATAAAGAGCGTTTTGGGTGCCACGTATAACTTGCAGAGTGGTTACCCTTGTACCAGACCGTGCTACATCATCGTGATGGTCTTCCTGACTTCAGGGTCCCAGTCTTCTCAATATCCATGGTGTGGTTATCGTCTCCATTGTCATTGACAGTCTTTTATTAGAATCCCGAATACGACTAAAGACGGTGGTATGAATCTCGAATCATGTCTAACAGGAGTAAGTGAATCCAACCTACCACATCTGGGTAACGTGACATCTTCATAAACCGTATAGGGTTTTTTCAACTAGCAGTTTTGCTTGAAATCAATTGACCGAACTTTATGGATACACATACACATGTCGGTGATAATATCTTTATGTTCATAATATTGACTTTCGCAATGGGTTGCATCAATAATATAGAACTACCATTACTTAAATTGTGTTTATGAAAGTATGGCGCACATTAGCAGTTTGTTTTCAGTACATTTTGATATTCATTGGAATGTAAACAATTATTCTCTAACAGAAATCATGGCAGATACGAAGACTGAATGTCCTTTAGAATGACATTTCAAACCCTGTGTACCCTTCAGCACTTTTTTTGGTGAGAGTCACCCCTTCAGTGTAGCTAACATCAACATTATACGTAATCTGAGAGTTTCCATACATCAGATTGATTTACTCGTGTTGGTAGACGGCTGGTCCAATATAAATAACAGCTATATGGGCACACACTAACTATACCTTCTATAAATAACAGCTATATGGCACACACTAACTATACCTTCTGTAAATGGGGCCCTCTTTGAGCGGGTAAACGAGTTTTAGTTCCGATCTGTGTTGGTTAGACAATCAGAGAGAAGATTCCTGATGCCTGAGGGATATATATTGGGTTTAAACCAGATTTGGAAAAATCACAGAGTAAAGAGACATTCACAAGTGTGATGATTGTGTTGAAAGCATTATCACTGTTCGTGATATTTAAAGAGGAACTCGTCATTTGGGGGAGGGGCTTCGCTTCAAAATGGGCAACACAGCTTGACGTGGGGAAATTTATTAACTTCATATCGCTATATTTTAGGTACTTGTCATGTATGTAATGTGTGACATGATGCTGGTGGTTGTTATTGTCCAGTCTAGTACATATTTTACACTTTAAACGAGTGCCCTTTTAATATACATGCAAATGCACAACTTGAGGTCTATTTGAATGAGGAAATAAATTGTAATTGTTTAACGGAGACTTATAATATATTGACAATATGAATATGTATATATAATTATTTTTCATTCAAAAGTTCTTAAATCCTCGAGTGATGAGCAGCATACTTTAGCTTTTGACAAAAACAGTGTTCTGTTTTGGCCAAGGATATTGACTCTTGTCAATAATTGAGATACACACCAGTGATACATAATTGAACCTGTTTTTAGAATTATATTTAATCTACACATACCATTGTTAGAAAAAGTAGGTTAATCTATGACATATACTATTGTAGTTATTTGCTGAATTATGAATGCCAGTAGGTAATCCCGTTTCCTATCCTCAACTAACCTCAATTTAACAACAATTTAAAAAAAAGAAGAGGATATGTGACTCAGGATTGGGTCGTAACTTTTTACTAACACATCAAATTAACTCCAAATTTCTATCTAGGGTGCTTCTATTTTTTTTTACAATAATATATGTCTGTCAATTTCAACTATTATGTCATTCTTCTCAGATGTATATAAATTGATTATTTAAACTATATTGATGTAGCACACCAGAATGAAGTACTCACAATGTTTGATTACATTCGCCGAAGCCATATCTTCAGTAAGTCCTCCGTTGCTCACCACACAGGAATAACTCTCTCCGCTGCTCACTGAGAGAATCTGAGTTAGCGCTATCCACAATTTACGGATTGTGAACTTTCTCTTTATTCAATTGTGCTTGTGTCATTCATAAATTTTCAATGTTTTCCTTTCTATATATTTCAGGGTGACACGTGACTGATTTAAATATATATGGATTTACAGGGAAAAAAGAACTTTATAAAAATAAAAATTCCAATTCAAAGTATCAAGTTGTTGAGAATGATGATAAATTCAACTTAATTAAAATGGAATCACCCAAATTGAGTGCAAGGCATACAACACACAATAAACCGACGAGTAAAAATAATAAAATAGTTGAAAAGTAAATGGTGTTGACATTCAACTTAAAGATAGAAAAGAATGGTTAATGCAAGTTAAGAAGTTAACTAAAGCAAATAATCACACATATACTCAAATGAAACAAGCAGTAAATGCCCGTGAAGTTTCTCATATCCCCAAATCAAATAATAATGTTAAAACTTATGCAAAAATCAAACAGGACACATTACACAAAAAAGTGAATATTGCATGTACCCCTGTGCCTTACTCAATCTTGATTCAAATAGGTAAACAGCATGTTTGTGTCCTGTGTGATACCAGAGTACAGTGCTATATACTTAGCAACCGCGTATATAAACAAATAACGAACAGACACAAACTTAACAGAAAGAAGGATAATTGGACTCCAGTCACAGGAAGCGAACTTAAATAATTGATCCAACACAAACTGCTATAGTAGATATGTATATATAATAATGTAGACTAGTTTCTCAAGTAACTGGTGATGGACCTGTTGAGTTTTCAATAGCGGGATAATATGAATCGTACGTGACACGTAGTGGAGCTACCAGACAGGATGTGCCTCAAATTTGCCTTTTATCGGCGACATAGTGCTAAGAATAATTTATGTAACATCACACAGTGATCACGACGCAGATGACATGCCAACTTGACAAGACGTGTCGTGGATTGTGCAATCTTGTCTGGATTCTGCCCCACAAATACAAAATGACGTCAAAAACCGTGTCATGACGTCTTTATTTTTCGTTTTAATTAAGCTAACCAAAGAAATTGATCTAATTGAAATTTATAGACCAGAATCCTTTCCCACACTACTACTGACACTAGTTGTAACTAAGTTTAATTTCAGCCAGTTTAATTTCTGGAGAAAACTAGCAATTATTAATTATACATGTATTTGTTAATACCGACAAATAGTAAGCAAGTGGCAAGAATTGGAAAACTTGCTTAAGTATCTTAATAAGATATAACCAACTCCTTGACTGTTCATTAATAAGAATCGAACCATGTTTTGCATTGTTGGATAGCTTCTGACAGGTTGATGCTCTATACATGGACATGGGCATCATGGTGGCATTTTTGTAGGGATTAATATGAAAGTGCTATACTTGGATGTTTTAAACATTTATTTACATAACCGGTATACACAAACAAGGCACTTATCTCATGAACATATATAACCAAGTCATATGAAACAAGAAATACAAAATGCACAGAACAGTGGTAATGGAAGTTGTAACAAACTATATAAATTTATACCAGACACATTTGTACATGTATATATGTAAATTCAAATGCTAGATTGTGTTGCATGTGCCTGGCTCTAAATTTTACCAATGCATTTCTTGCTATTTTGCAGGTTAGTGGACTAAAAATTTACATTTGTGGCAATCTACTAATACAATGGTGGTGGGAGTTTATGCTTTTTCTCCATACATTGTGTCTTCTCTGAATGTTAAAGTGAGGTTCGCGATCTTGTTAAACAGAATAATTTTCAAAGTTCGATGGCATATATATATGCACATTAAATAAATCGATTGTTACTTCTGACATGCTTATATGTCGTATTGTTTTGTTAGAAAGTTACAGTAGTCTGTCATACTAAACTCATTTTTTATGATAATTTATGAAAAAACAAAAATTGATGGTCGCGGTCATTATAGATCAGTATATTTTCAGCAATATCTGACAGAAACAACTTAAATTTTTGTGTACGACATTTGCAACGCACGAAAATTGTGATGAATATGAAAACATAGTTGTGTGCGAGAACGTGTCTGGTATGTTGAAGTTCACAGACGTATTGGTGTGCGACGTGCTACGTCTTATCAACGTTTCGGATATTACACTTGAAAATATTCAAGTAGCAATTTCGATGAAGTGAGTCAATCACCAAACCTACAGTGACAAGTTCGCCGTTCTTGACGTCGCTGTTTTGATCAGTAGTATGTCATAGGCTTTTCGCAGCTCCATTATAAATTTGCATATCGTTAGCATCTAATTAGCATCTAATTTGCATAGAATATACCCACTTAACATCTAATTTAAATATAATAACATATGATTTACATATATATCAATATATTAACTACCTGTAAATCCAGTATAAATTAAAATATCCGACTTACCATCTAAGGCCTGTTTTATACGACGTGTGATACACGTGTATAACTGGCTATTTTCCTGGTGAAATAAGAGAGTCGGCAATTGATCATGTATTACACGTCGTATAAAACCACGATACTCGTCGAAATTCGTCCTTACACGTGTCGACGTATTACACGACTGGCCTGGACGCGTAACTCATCACTTGTTCGTCAATTACGCGTCGCTGATTTATACGACGGGTATGACACGAGTAACGGAACACAATATGGCATAATATTTCACCCCATTTTGAGCCCCAGGGCGATCGCACGTGCGCAGACGAGTTATGACAACTTGTTTTGGTCGGGCTGTACTGAAATCGAGATGTAAGAATCAGCGGCGGCGGTCATCAATTATAATTTCGCGTGGTCGCCGTGTGGCATTACAGAACTATATTCTTGTCTCGGCGGAGAGTTATCAGTGAGACCGATAAATCTGGGATATTTCACATTTTCTTATAGCCGGTTGGATTTTTAATATTAATTACATGACGCCAGTCTAGATTACACGTGTAAAGTTAACACGTCATATAAATCAAACGTTAAAAACTCGTGTTGACGACGAGTTAACGTTACACGTGTATTACACGTCGTATAAAACAGGCCTAATTTAAATATAATAATATATGATTTACATACTACCTGTAAATCCTGTAAATCCAGTATAAATTAATAGCTTATTTGTATCTCAATTGTATAAGTTTAAATCCAACTGTATCCCATTAGAATTTCAAATATGGACTAATGAATAATATGTACAAGTGTGTTTCTAGTTTTCTCGGGAAGAATCCATTTAAATATTTGTGAGGACTTCTCTGGTTTTGTTGTAGTGTAGAATTTAAATATTTATAACTACGTTTCTGGTTGTTGTTGTTGGGGGATTACGTACGTTATGTCAATGTTGTAATTCGTGTGATATGATGATAATGTAATACTATTCCATTCTACTACACTATATATATTTTATCCTGGAAAAAATGCTGATTGTATAATATGCTTGGATTCATTCAGTAACAAGTGTTCCTGTTATGCTGCACTGCAACTCTATTTTCCCTGTAGCAGGGGAGTGAACTCTATTATTAAATTGTCTTACCGAAGTACTGTTTTCAGAGCTAGCTTTTCAAGGGGTGATACCAGTCTAATTAAAGTCTCTAACCCGAACAGTCTCGGTATAGATCATACTTTCAATATAACACAATATCAGATAATTACTTTAAAGCGTATATTATGTAATTTAATCGTAATTAATCGTTTATTATGTAAACATTAAAGACACACAACCAACAAGTAAAAGCTTATTTTTACGATCGTAAGTATTAATACAGTGAAATAGTATGGAAGTACTAGGGGGATAGGAACCAGTCGCTCTGAAAATAGTACATCGGATGATCTTGCTATTCCCTCCCATGTATATATAAAAAAACAAACACAAATTAATTTATCCCAATTTTTTAATATTTCCCAATATTATATAATATTATATATAATTAATTTGTCTAGATAATTCCCAGTAACACATCGTGTCTTCATTCCTGAAAAATAAATCAGAATTATAGAATTAATAAATTCCTATCGACGGGAGTAATACAATTTGTTAGAAGGGACGCTTTTTCCCTCCCCCGCCAAACAAGTCACGTGTCCTATTGCCAACAAAGAAAAATAGAACAGGTAACAAAGAATCAAAGATGGAAACAAAATGCATTATCTTCACTATTGTATGTGTTTTTACATACACTTGTGCTAATGGGTGCGACGTTAATGTACCGGAGAACTGCACGGAAGATATTCGAGGGGTGGATCTATTCTGCTACACGGTGTGAATGAATGTTTTATCATTCAGGACATTGAAAATAGAAATCAAATTTGTATTCTCTCTGGAAACTGCCGGTAACAGTCTATAAATGCTTATCATCCAGAAGTCGATCAATTCGACTATACATTGCAACTTGTTATCCATTCAAAATTGAGTGTTGAATAATATAATTATATATCTGGACAAGGAAGAATGTATGCCTCACACATCACACTCTCACTCTGATCAGGTAAGTTTTATCTTTTTAAAACAGTTATCCAAATGCAATGTTTTGTTTACAACTCTTAGTCAATGGTCAACTATAGTTCTAGAGATGTAATGATTCATATGAATCATCAATTTATAACGATACGAGTATCGTGTATCGCGATACAGTGATTATTGATACTGTATTGCTATATCGCGACACAGGGAATTGTCATGTATTGTATTTTTGCTATGTGTATCAGTATATATAACAAATGATATATTTACCTTTTGATCACTCCACTTCTACAGTTTCACCTTGACTTTCGTATTCAATCTCCGTCTCAATGACATCAAAATCGAGATCTATTTCTTGGATTGGCTCCACCCGTACACTATTGGAGTCTATCATTCTCAAATTGGAAGTGGATTGCAGCATTTATTTCAATGGGACTCGTCGGGCTTATCATTGCTGTTGCCGTGACAGCAATCATCTACAGAAGATGCCATGGTCTATCTGCCAGCAAAACTCTAGACGAGGAAGTTATAGAATTCGAATCACCCATCGCCATAAGGAGAGTTAGACCATTAGTCAAGCAAGATTAATTATTAACTTTTTAATTTGAGATTAATTGAGATCTTTAATATTCTTTTTAGGTATACTGATTTGCATAGCTTTGGCTATTGCAGCCTACTTCAGACGATTAATTATTATTGTACATATAGCATTGTCAACTCGTATCAAGAATTGCATCACATATGTAACACGTAAGATGAAATCCTATGGCAGCGAAACTAATCAGCCAAGATGTTCCACCAGAGTAAGACGAAAACCTGATCGACTCAGCTATTAGATTTTCAGAATATTGCAGATCTCAATACATATTAAATGTTCTTGAGTGTCTAATTATATATACATGTATGAGTAAATATACAGTAATGCACCAGTTACACATACTTCTGCTGTGGTTAAGTGGTCAATTAATTTGGGCATTACTGTAGATCAATTTTCTAGTATCACACACTCCAGATCTAACATTTATATATAATTCTAATTATCTCTCAAAAAAAAAACAAAAAAACAATGAGATTTATATAATTAATAAATTCAAAAAAATAATCGAGAAATAAGTCCTGTACTTATATTTCTATCCAATTTTCTGATAACTTTTATTTCATATTTATCATCGTATATTACAGCGGATATTGAAATCTTGAAGATATTTATGATCGTTTTAGACACTCAATAATAGATGTAACTGTTAAAAAGTGCTGACCTTTTAATTGGGTAATAATATAATGCATACCTTCTTGAAATAGCTTCCAGGGTCAGGAACCATTGACTCCATCACAGAAATGTATGGTGAATCGTTGATATACTTTAACTGATCGAAAGACAATCTAACTCCAGAAAAAGTTTTTTCCATTCCTTGTACGGACTTTCTGTGATATAAGGAGAGCGAACCTCTCCATATTATCCTTTCTTAGTTTTACCATTTTCTCCCATCCAGTGAAATTTTGAGAGGTCCGCTCTGATAAGATCATTCTGTGGAAGTCCACAGAACCATTGTGAGGCATGCCGATAATGGTCAGCATCTGTAGCAATAACTAGAGGGTTTTATAATATTTAGCTTCTGGTAAAGTCATAAAAAATGAACTGTTCATCTCATTGTCAAAGATATGCATATATGGTCTCCATTTCCATAGTGACCCAGATGCAGTGCTGGTTGCCAATAAACTGTGTATCCTGCATCTTTTTTAGATGGAGTAGATAGTGTAGTGTTGTTTCCATCCATTGTAGCGCTGTTACTGCTTTCTGCCATAATTTTTTTAAGTTGATGTTCTAGTGCTGTTTAATTGTTTGTATAGGTAGCGTCAGTACTTCTACTCAGATTAGATGCCTGTGAGTTTGGTTTAAAATCGAGGCTTCTTATAGGACAACGAATAATATTTGTTTTGAATAAAACATTTTCGTATCGTGATGTTGAATAGAATTGAAAAAACATTAATACTTCATTGTTATACAATATCTGAAATGAATACCACAAAACGTGCCATGGAAGGAAATAGCTGTTGTATTATAAGTCCATTTGAATATATCATGGTATAAATAAGTATTTTGTTTTGAAATAGGTCATCAAAGTTCACAATCTATCTCAGACTCTAAAATGTCTAGTAAGCGTAATAACATACCTTAACTGTTCAGCACTATATACAGATAATACTCACAATTCCATTCCAGTTGCTTAACTACGTACAGTTTGTTTTGAATGTCATGAAAACATAATTATCACAGAACAAACAGAATTCATCACCGACTGTGAAATTGAATGGGCAAAGATATCACTCACCGATAACAAAGACGTCTACGTTGCCAGTTTTTACATGCCCCATAGGAAACTTGAAGCAGTAAAGAGCCTAGATAAATCAGTAAAGAAACTGGCAGCTAAAAGAGACCACAACTACATCATTGGTGGAGACTTCAACTGCCCAGATATAGACTGGGAGAAGATGACAGTCAAAGAAGAAGCTCAAGACAGAGAAGTACAAACAGCTCTGCTAGATGTATGCATCAGGCATGGACTATCACAGATGAACGAAGAGCCAACTAGGGAAAACAACACATTGGACCTAATACTGACAAACAACCCTTCGATACCTGTGATATCAGACCATGCCATGATAGTAACAGATTGTTACCCAAGACCCAAGAACCACAATAGGAAGAAGAAGAAAAATTACATATTCAGCAAGGCAAACTGGACTATAATTAGTGAAGACGTAGAAAAGGTCACCAAAGAGGTCACAACTAGAGCGAATACAAACAAGAAATTCAATTAATTGAGGAAAAACACCCACCGTCCTGAGTGGTATTGATAAGCTATTGGGGGGGGGGGGGTCTACCACTTCGCATGCAAAATAACACGAATGACACCAACAGCTTGGATGTGAGAATAATCCACCATATATGGTAGATATTCAACCAGACTGTGCTTAAGTTTCTCAATTGGTGACTGATGTACATATACAGTACACACAAATAGTAATAACAATTAACGTTGTGATTTTGAAATTAACCATGCTAGAATATTGACGGTAAGGTGGTATTAACTACTACGAGCATAATAATAGTACTATTCTTTTATAATATATGTGGGCATGATGTATGGAAATATTAAAGGTACTCAATCCGATAAAACTCATCTCAATTACTATTTCAATGGCTTCGGGGGTCAAAAATATTTGATTCGAGTCTAGGAAGTCACCCATCAAAGCTCAGATTTGTTAGATATCGATTTTAGAAATCTATTATTTTTCATTATCGGGAATTCTTTCTGGCCCAGAAGACATTCAAAATTGCGTACCCTGATTATAGAGTTATCTATCCTTGTCTGTTTGAATAGAGTTTTGGCGTAAAATCTCGAGCAGGTTACCAAATTGACGGCAGTTATTAGTACTCATCTCGAGCAATTAACAAATTTCAAAAATCAATATCTAATAACTCTGAGCTTTGTTTGATGGTTTCCTCGACTCGAATCAAATATTTTTTACCCCCAAAGCCAAAGAAATAGTAATATAGGACCCTCTGATCGGATTGTTGTTGTTGTAATCTGTTGAGATGGGGACCCTCTTTTCGGATTGAGTACCTTTAAAGGACAAACCAATAGTTACAATACAATTATAACTGTTTTTTTTTTAATTAAGAGCAAGAAGAGCTAATTGTGCTTAAGCACAATAAGGGATATTCCTTATTGCGCTTATAAGCTCAATAAGGGAATCTCTATTGTGCTTAAGCGCAATAAGGGAATATTTAATTGCGCTTAAGCGCAATTAAGAATATTCAAATTTCGCTGATAAAGCCTAATAATGAATATCTTATTAAAGAATAATATATTATATATAGTACATAAACTCCTTATAATACAGATGGTGTAGTCCATGTCCATTCTCCATGGCACAATGGGTGGAACAAATATAGGATTATTCTACTATTTGCAGAACGGTGATCTAATGAGAGATATATTAATTGTGTTTAAGTGGAATGGGAAGTAATTGCGGTTAAGCATAATAAGGAATGTCTTCTGGCTTAAGCGCAATTTGAGATTCATTAAGTTATTGCGGTTAATCAAAATTGTCTATTAAATGTCAATTTTGATTCCCATAGAGATCAATGATGTCTATGCGCAAGGGCGACGTGCCAATCTTCTCTATTGGGATTCCAATTGTTGGCTCATTAAATATGCACATATGCTTAAGATACAGTCGCGCATGAAGCACGCTCCCGTAAGTCGGGTTTTGGATCCCAGTTAATGAAAATATTATTGAAATAATCGGTTTTCCCCAATAAACAACCATATATTCAATATACATGTTTTGGAGCAGAATTAGGCAGTCCATATTGGACGCCATCATGGAATTTATTTTTTTTGGTTTAATTTTCACACATATTTATTAGTTATGTGGATGAAGTTCTAATTAAACCTCATAATTATGCTGTGGTTAAGTGGTCAATTACTTTGGACATTACTGTACGAGGATTGAGTTATCATTACACCTCAAATCCTTATATTGGTTACAGTAATGCCCAAAGTAATTGACCACTTAACCACAGCAGAATTATGGGTATTTTTTCAGCATTTAAAATCCTGACAAATTACCCATTATTATGCTGTGGTTAAGTGGTCAATTACTTTGTACATTACTGTATGAGGATTGAGTTATCATTACACCTCAAATCCTTATATTGGTTACAGTAATGCCCAAAGTAATTGACCACTTAACCACAGCAGAATTATGGGTATTTTTTCAGCATTTAAAATCCTGACAAATTACCAATAATTATGCTGTGGTTAAGTGGTCAATTACTTTGGACATTACTGTATGAGGATGGAGTTAAACCTCACATGAGTGTGTTGGGGATTTGGACCTTGACTTGGGACCTTTTGTTTTTAACGCGACAAATGCGCATACACCTTATACACAAATTTCTTATGTAACCAGAGTTTTTCTTGGATAAGATGAGTTTGAAGCCTGCTTACATTTCAAAATATCGTCAGTTTTATATTGTCTGCAGCGGAAATTATCTATCTCTATAGATAGCACCAGGATTACATAGAAAGGAATAGCAATTGATATACGTATACGGTATACTATAGTAATACCATAGACAAATAAGTACAAGTATCACATGATAAAATATTACGTAACGTGACTATACCGATGAAAGAAAGAAATAAATTGGACCGGGATTAGAGGTTGGGTTGGTTATATGTTGATAATTGGATATGGAATTCATACCGATGAAACGATACAAATTAGTGGAGTGATAAAGACCAATGTTGACATTTAGTCAGGCTACGCGGGAGAAAATAGGGGTTGATACGATAGACCGAAATAAATTTGTCGGGTGATAATGACCAATGTTGACCTATAAAGTAACGCGACTGTACTGTCGGATAATTATCAGGTGTAACCGGTCAAATATGAACTCTAGTGACCAATTTAGAACAGCTCAGAAAACATTGGCAGGGCCCTAAAATTTATTTAACACCGCATTTGCCATTAAAATCGATTTATATCGATAAAACTGTCATTTTTCAAAATTTTAAGCTGAGACTTGGAGTGTGTGGGTGGGATACCTACATATTCCTAAAATGACAGAGTACAGCACGTAATTATGTTTTAGATGGAAGAAATGAATTTTTTTCAATGATAAAATTTAACATGGAATTTACCATTAACATCGATTTATGTCGATAAAACTGTCTTTTTTCAAACCTTTAGGCTGAGACTTGGTGCATGTGCGTGGGATACATATATGTTCCTAAAATGACAGAGTCCATCGCGTAATTATGTTTTAGATGGAAGAAATTGATTTTTTTTCGATGATAAATTTTAACATGGAATTGTCCAATTCAAATCTATTTATGTCGATAAAACTGTTATTTTTCAAAAATTTAAGCTGAGACTAGGTGTTTCTGCGTGGAATACCTATATATTCCGAAAACGGCAGGGTTAAGCACGTAATTATCTTTTAGGTGGAAGAAATTGATTTGTTTCGATGATAAAAATCCACCGTAAAATAATCGCCAATGGAGGCTTCGCTTCGCATGGTTGGCAATTATCACGATACACAGGGAACACTTTGACGTTCGTACTCATATTTCACCAATTTTTGTACCTGGCTTTCCAATCCTAAGTTTCAAGGGGAAATGTCTAATTTTACTCTATTTGTCGTTATATACATATTATACATATTTATCACACCATTTATTATTCATTTTCATAAAAATAAAAAATAAAAGCCGAAGATGACATGTTTAAACTGTTTGAAGCACGAATTTGGCGATAACTTATCAGAGTACGTTATACTTGTGATAGTTACGTTAATGCTTAATGCCGATATGTTAAATCTCACGAGAAGATATGGCTGCATGTGTTCGTCGATTTGAACAATTTAAAACAATGACAAAACAAAATTATAGCGTTATTCCAGCCCAAATAAACTCAGACGTGATTGAGAACGAATTATGTCGACAAAGAGCAACATACAATTGTCGAAACACAAATCCGAATTCACTGCAGTACAGGCGATCTTTACATAATACAATATTGGGACAAAGTGCCGTATCGTGAAAATCCAACTGTGGTGAAGCTCATTATGGAGCAGAATAATAAGGTTTGCACAAGACATGTCCATTGCAAAAAAAAGAAGAGAAAAACATGTTGCAGACATCAAAACTACTATCATCAAAAGTAAATCTGTAAGAGTATAAATGAGTAGGGGCATCACATTGAGAAAAAGTGTATAAAAACAGGTACATGTACATGTAGTAGCGAGTTTAGATATACTATAAATGGTTCTTTCCAGTGGTCATTCAATGTTATACGTCAGCGTCAGTGTATCACCAATCTCAAATAAATTAATCGGTCAATGTAACCATATACATGCAGTTCAGATATGGAACTACATATGCCTGTATACCACCGATATTTTGTAATTCAAATACTCCTGCATATCACTCAGTCTTTAGTATTACATGTATCAGTATCGCAGAACAAATATGTTTTGGCAATTCCAAGAACAATGTAAACAGGGCATCAGATAATGAATATATTTTTCAAATAATGATCAATTGGTATGGTGCTATTATATTACTATGTATATTTATGTAAATAAATTTTTGTTTTCCACAACAGTTTTATATCTAATTTATTGGTCAGGGAGTATTATTTACTGAATTTATCTCAGATGTTGTCATGTTATTGCTCCGGTAGAATGTAAAACAGTGAACAGTGGATGACTATCGGGAAGAAGTGTTGTAGTATAACTCTGGATATATATATGTACATGTTTATGTTAAAATGTCATACATGATTACAAATTAATAACTGCACACAGAGACGTGGCTAGAGTGTCTAACTTCCAACTTGGAATTTCCAACTCACACACCCCCAAATTTAGACAAAAAATCCACAAGTGCAACAGACAATTTCATTAGAACCACCCATTCAATTGCATATTTTCATAACAATTAGAAAAAAAATAAAATTGAATTAAATCAAATAAATCGATTTTTTTTATTTATTTAAAAAAAAATATTAGTTGTTAAAGTCATTTTGGTGGAATGGTGGTAACGTGCTAGTAGTGTTACAGTGGTGGCTGGGGTTTATGTTGAACCATGTCACATTATGTGGATGGCTCGGTGCGTAAACTTGGGATATGTTGTGGGACTATGACCAATCATTAACATTGTATGATTGTCATACATACCGGGTATTTAAATTTCTTCAAAAGCCTCACATTAGCACCGCTGATGTCTACTTATCCAGAATATGATAATTATTGGAAATTTTGCTGTGTTTGTTGATAGAATGACTTACGTGCCTTTAAAAAATAAAACTTCATTCCTTTGCCAAATTGCCAGCTATATTGGTAATTGTTTATATTCATATTATTAATTACCTTTTGGTGGAAGTTTGATCTTCAAACTTAATCTGTATTTAACCTGTGTCACTGTAGATAATCATTTAAGACATTATGGACACATTTTGTTAGCCTATGTTCTCATTGGTTTCATGTTCTGCTGCCACGCTAGTATCATTGCATGTTCAATAGAGTAATCAGCCGAACCAGGTATAATCTTTTTTATGTTATACTAGTACTCATTCTCACTTCCAGCATTATGTCTTAAAAATTAGTTTAGGACGGTGCAATGATATATTTCATAAAAATTTAGATTGAGTGAAATGTGACTTATGTACAGTCCACAACGAGTTCAGAGTTTAAGAGATATTATGGACTTGTTCGGGCGTATTAATCTGTTACGTTAGTAATCAGGCAGTATGCCAACTGAAAAAATGTAACATTCAACTACATCGCCGAAAATCTCAAGCAAATTGACAGCACCACTCCTTAGAAAACATCGTCCGAACTGCCGTCGATTGTGAATCTTTACTACTCGATTCGGGACGCACCTATTGGCGATAAAGTAAAGTAACGAAAACAATATCGCCACCGAGAGTTACTGAATTTAATTAATTTATATAATAATGGCGGTGTGTTGTCAGTTTGGATTTAAGATTTGTAAAAATAACTACGTTGAGCAAGATTAAATGATGAACCTCCATTTCTCTTTGGTCACCCTACCTGGGTGTTTCACATCACTTTAATAAAAAGATTATACATGTAGATATTGTGCATTCAGGAATCAGCTTATCAGCTAACCTGAGAAAAAAGAATGAACCAGGGACATACATGTCACTCTTCCCTCCATATTAATTATTACATATTATTCTTTAAATATATTCTACCAAGTTTTGAAGCAGCTCTTCTATCTGTATTTCTGGACTTCTTGATACTTTTCTTTATCTTAGGCCTTTTGCAAGATTCCTGTATCCAAATATGCATATGAAATTTAGATACAATTTGGGATTTGATTTGTAATTCTTTCAGAATGTCAGAGATATATATTGACTTCTCAAAATTTTGATCCCTGATCAGATTCTTAATTTTGATTGTTTATTATATTTAAAACCCTTTGTTGGCATTCATCTGTCTATACATATGAATAAATATTTCAATTACATGTAATAAATTATAAATCTATATATATATTTGTAAATATCTGTATGTATATCTTATATATAAGCATCTCCATCATTGATACAAATAAATCTAGCACTGATTTCCACCAAATTGATACATATTCTTCTCATTGATATGAGGAAGCTAATCATATGATTTAAAGACGCCATATTGGGGGCGTTTGAGCGAGATATTGAAATTACTCACATTGTTAGTGGCCACCTTCCTTTTTCTGTTAAAAGGATTAGCCTTCCTGTGCTTAGCTGCTCGTTCTTTTGGTCTTCCTTATATTTCTTTGTCCGGCACGTCATGGGGCCTCATTGCGTCTCTTCTGAAATATTTGTTTCCCATATTCAGCAAATCCCATGTATCTGCCTTATGTTCCTTCTCAAATGCTAAAAAGCCTCAATAGACTTCCTGAATAGAATGCAGCAGTGGATTATCCTTTTTATTACGGAGATTATCGGCATGTTCAACATCCATTACACAGTACTATAAGTCACTTAAAGGTACTCAATCCGAATTAACGCTCGCAAATTACTATTTCCTTGGCTTTGGGGGTAAAACAAATTTGATTTGAGTCGTGGAACCCACCCGTCACAGCTCAGAGTAAACATATATCGATGTTTGATAACTCTAAGTCTAAAATCAAGTGGCTTTTTGTGTCAGATATTTGACAACCGGGCAAAATTTTGTTCAACAAAGTGTTGATAAATAACAGGTTTTGTGCAATTTTATTCTATAGTTGATTGTGCTTTTCATTATTTTTGGGCAATTATTAGATTCTGTTAACTGAAGCGGCATTTCACAAAATGTTGTTTTTGGAATGTGATGATATGGGGACCCTCTGATCGAATTGAGCACCTATAATAAATAATTAGGTGCATTGGTTAGACTGATAATAGTATTTATGATTCTGAATACTGGCTCTATTGTTGCTTGAAATTGATCTCATTAAGAAGAATTTAGAAGCAGATTGTGATTTTATTGCATTCATATGGCCTTAGTTGTCCCCCGAATTTTTTTTTCGAGGGACTATTAAAATAGCCGGTGTCCGTCCGTGTGCGGGAGTCCGGAAATGGTTTCCGAATGATAAATTTAGTTTCGGTTATTAGATCAATATGGGTTTGCTCTGCCCATTTTTGTGAGAGTTTTGGTCCTTTTACGACTTTAAGTTGACATACCGGTAACTTGTGCCTCAACCCCTTGTAACTGTTGTTTACAATAAATATGTTCAAACCAATTATTACCGCGTCATCAGCAGAAGCCATCTTCTGATTTCTTGCTTCCCTTGGCTTTACCAACTGCTTTTTCCTCAGGTGTGCACAGAATTTCACCTTCTGAGCTTGGACTGAGTTCTCTTTAAACATGATTGCAGTAAGCTGATGCATGCGCTGATGTCTCATGGAACTTCGCCATGCATGGTGATGGCAGGGGCAGGTCTTTGCTTGCAAGTTTACATATTCATGGCCCGGAGGTGGTTGACACTTGGTGGAAATTTCCGTTATAGCATCAAATTGTGATAGCTTCTCATTATTGACTGTCACCCACACACCTCTATGGTCCCTGAAACTGAGGTAAAATCTTTCTGTATCAACACTGTGACAATATTGATACATTGTGTAGCAGATGCATAAGTGAGCAACTCTACAGTCCATTGATTGTTTTGTTATTATACATCCTTTTTTTTAAATGGGGGTATACTGTTTTGCAACTGTCCGTCCGCCCGTCCATCCGATGTCTGTTCATGTCATAACTTGAACAGAAGTGCTCGGATCTCAATGAAATTTAGGTAAGGATATTCACTACTATGAGGATATTAAATAAAGGGTTCCATCGTTTTGTTCGGATTTTCCATTCTAGAGTTATTCATCTTTGTTTATCTGGAAATAGTGGCTTTTTGGTCCGTCTGGTGTCTGTTCATGTCGTCACTTCAACAGTTGTGCTGGGATCTCAATGAAATTTTTTATGGAAGTTCACCACAATGAGGACATTTAATGGCACATTCAAATGTTTGTTTTGGTTTTTTGTTCTATAGTTATTCATCTTTGTTTATATGAAAATGCTGATTGATGGGTCCATATGTCTGAGTATAGCCAACATAGTAAACATAAATAGCGTTCTTTGTTGCTGCATTCCTTATATGGAACTAATAAAGAGCGTTTATATCATTTGTGTGTGATTAGCCAATAGCATTGTGTTGTCTTCTGTATCACAATCAGGCTCTTGCTTAGGTAAAATATAGTAGGTCTTTTTGATAGCATGCTGTTTACGCGATGGTCATGGTATATATGAACGAAACTTTATGCGTTTTAATGTCTTTCTGTTTACGGTGATTGGAACAAATATGAATATTTTCGACAACTAAGACCTCCCGTGCCTTTAAGAGGTATAAACAATAATTTAATAATAATTCAAAAATACATACATTACAAGTATTAAAATGTACCAAATCCAATTATGCTGATTTTTTTGTAAGAGAGTACTATGTGTTACATTAACTTACTGTATTTCCTTTGATGCAGGCGATCTTATGAAGTAGCCGTCTGGAATAACTTCCACATTTTGTGTTGCTAATGTCACACCACCTCTTATTAATGTAAGACGGCCTTGATTTTCTCTTCTTTGGACATCCCTTTTGGTATTTTGATTGGGCTTCAGTCTGTGAATTGGATGTACAATTATTATCAACTAGGCTTAAAGTTTTGCAAGCAGAAGTTTGATACTTCAATAAATGATACTTTTTATTGTTCACCTGAACATTCCATATTTTGACAATCAAGTTAGCTGATATGTTATATTTTACATCCATGGTAAATTGCTCCCATTGTTCCCCTCAGTATTATTAGCTCAACTTACTTTGTAAATTTGAGCTATTGCCATGAGTTGGCGTCCGTGTGTCTGTGTGTCCGTCAACAATTTCCTTTGGCGCGGGCTACATGTCGTACCTTTGGCCTGATCTTTATGAAATTTGTCACGAATGTTGACATTGACATGTAGATGGGAACGAGTCATTTTGGGGTCATTCGGCCAAAAAACATGGCCGCTTGGATTTCAAAATTAAATCCATAGGCGCGGTCTACAGGTCGTACTGTTCGTCTGATCATCATGAAATTTGTCATGGATGTTAACAATCACACGTAGATGGGAACGAGTCATTTTCGGGTCGTTCTGCCGAAAAACATGGCCGCCAACAGCCATCTTGGATTTTACTCTTTACATGACTAAATCCTTCGGCGCGGGCTACAGGTCGTAGCTTTGGTCGGATCTTCATAAAATTTGTCATGGATGTTAACAATGACATGCAGATGGGAACGAGTCATTTTGGGGTCATTCGACCAAAAAACATGGCTACTGGTGGCCATCTTGGATTTCAAAATTAAATCCATCGGCGCGGGCTACAGGTCGTACTATTCGTCTGATAATCATGAAATTTGTCATGGATGTTAATATTGACATGTAGATGGGAACGAGTCATTTGGGGTCGTTCGGCCAAAACACATGGCAGCCAGCAACCATCTTGAATATTACTCTGTGCATGACTAAATCCTTTGGCACGGGCTACAGGTTGTAGCTTTGGTCGGATCTTCATGATTTTTTCTTGGATGTTAACGACATGTAGATGGGAACAAATTTTTTTGGGGTCATTCGGCCAAAAAACATGACCACAGCAGCCATCTTGGATTTTACTCTTTGCATGACTAAATCCTTTGGCACAGGTTAGACATTTCAATTAGAACCTTCCTATTCCTCCATTTATTGTCAACCATTAAAGTATTCCCCTACCTAAGTTGAGCTACAGTGTCATTGACACTTTCATTAACAGAACATAATATGAAAACTGGACACACATGTCTTTCTTCCAGACTTGCTAAAACACAAATTTGTCCGGAGTTTTTCTGTCGTTTTTGGACCAATTTCCGTGAAACTTGGCACAGACATCAACCGCCATGGGAACTTGTGCACCTGTGATTATGATGTCTGTCGGACTTTTTTTTTAGAAGAGTTACCCCCCCCCCCCCCCCCTTTCGACTTTGAACATTTTCACAACATGTATAAATTTGTCCGAGCTTTTATTCCTACATTTTTAGGTCAATTATGTTAAACATGGCACAGATATTTAATACCATGGGAACCTGTGCACCTGCGATTATGATGTCTGTCCGACGTTTTATGGAGTTATGATTGGGGTTTAATAGGGTTAGGTGGTTTAGGGCTAGGGATACCTGTTGACATAATTTCAGTGCCCAATATATATATGGTAATGGCTACTTCACTCAAGTAACATTTTGAATATGGGGGTATTACTTAGTCCCATCTGGGACAAGCCCATCTCTAGTTCTATATGTCAGTAGAAATCAGCTCATATTATTATCGCATCCAAAGAAAGTCATTACCTTTCAGTCAGCTGTAATTGTTTCTGACACTTGCCAGAGTAGATTTGAAAATCTCTGCTTCTCTGAAACACCATTCCCTGGTCGACAGTTATGCTCGGAATGGATTTCCAAATCAAATCCTTTATCGAATCTATATTGATATCTTTTTGCTTCTTCAAATCGAACCCTTTAATAACCTTTCGACCTGTTTCGTTGACCTCATAAGCATAACTTTTAGCTCCTGTGCAATAGAACCCTTTTATGGTTTGTTCCCCCTTTTCAAATCGTTACACGTTTGTTCCATCAATCTTCCTGTTTTAGGATTGGTCAAACCATCATTGTATCTGTATATGAGAGAATCTGTATCACAGTAAATCGCCCTGTTCCCAACACACTCCAAGAATTGTAATAGATGAAGTCGCGCCTGTGCAGTCACAAAAGCAGCAACTATGACGTTTGTTATGTTACTAAATTGTTCGTATCCTTCTGTTTCTGTATGACACATACAGGCAATTCTCGCTATTCAGCAGTCACATTTGTTATCTTTGTTTTCTCATCATGCCACATTTCATAATATTTCTCGGGTGTGGACACGATCTTCGTCTTCGTTCTATCATCGTTCTCCGAGAGCTTTCTCCATAAACTGTTAAGGCAAAGCTTTCCCAGCGTACGTAGATTAGGGTTTGGGGTCTCCAGTGCCAAAGGATCAAGTGAAAATCCCTCCGTTTCTTGAAATTCTCTCAATAACTCCATCCGATCTTCCGAACTTTTCACATCCTCTGGCCAAATCGAAGCCTCCATCTTCGTCTTGAAAATGTATTCATATATTCCGCCTTCTCCAGTCGATATGTCAAATTGAGTTGTTTCTTCATAATGCCACACACAGTATATCCTCTCTCGACAGCCTTCTGTAACTCGAGACTGATCCATGTTCCGATAAGTGCGCTTTCGTCATCAGTATGGTTACATGTCTGTACGTTATTATTTTCTGCATATGTTCTGCACAAGGTAAATATATTCTTCCCAGCTATCATCGAAGGTACAATAGGCATCCAAAGGTCAGTTGGTGGTAGAATTTTACAACTGATCAAACCTGTATATCTAGTGATGTCATTGTCCTCAAACTGTTTAATAACAATAGGATGCCCGATAGGGTAAAGTCCACGTTTACATAAATTAGGATAGAGCGAATTCACGTCGACTATTCTGAGTTCTTCCCCTGCAATCGGTTCAGCAAAGTGATGGAAGCATTCTGTTCTTCCGCCATACAATCCGTCTCTAGGGTTAATTGGTAGTTTGATATCAATAGTATCAACGATAATTTTTGCAGTTATATCTTGCTGGATAAGTGTTTTGAAACTGCATTCCCATATTGATTCAATTTCAGCATACTGTGTCAAGTACATTTCCCTTTTCATTGTATCTTCATAAATTTCTTCATAACTTTTATTCTTCTGAGGATGTATAGCCGACATCTCTGAACAACAAGATGGACAACCGTGCCACCAGCACCCATAAAATTCGTACGCTGTGTCATTCTGTTCATCATAACCGTCCACATCCTTCCCACCGATGTTCACTTCACGTTCGGAATTGAAGATATGTCTGATGTGGATACCTCGGGATCTTTCCAGATACATTAACCACTTTCCCGCTTCCTTAGATTGGGGTTGTTGTACAACCGAATTCAACCCAATGTGTTGCTCTTTCAAGAAATTCTTTCTGAATATACTCAAACATGCAGATGGTAGTGTATATGTGTCACTAAGTGGACACAGCCCTGTTTTCTCGATAAATATTTCACTGAATTTCCCGCAACATATTCTCAGTACTTTAACATCCATTTTGCAGTACTTGATCATCTCATGGCGCAAGTTTAACTTTTTAACATAGTTCAACGTATACCATGACAGGAATTCCTTTCTTTCATCTTCCTCCATTTTCTGGTATTCGTAATAATCAGGGTTTGGATGTTGACCATCATAAGAAAGTCTTTCTTCGGTCACGAAAGAGTGGAGGAAAAAACTTTTGCAATACCATCCAAACCGAAAGTTTTAGGCATCTTTGAAAGTGACATTCCTATAAAGTTTAACGAGTCCACGAACCTCTGTTTCGACTGTCTCATAAAAAATTATTCTAGTTCCTCGCTGAACAATGTCTGGAGCACAGAATTTTCCCCCAATCTCACTAGATATTCCACGAGAAACTGAAAGTCGAATCCACCGCCATTGTGAGCGATCACTGTAATTGTCCTCTTGTTCTTGTATTTATCCAGTGTGGTCTTCAACCAGGACACAAATTTACAAACAGTCTATAATCTGGAAACATGTAAACTCATCACTGCCAAATGATTCACATTTTTCAACAGTACAAATCTCACATTTCTGAGTATCACCGCATTCGTGACACGGTTCACAACATAAACTGGCGCAGAATAACACCGGTATATGCATACCTTCTTTCAGGATAGTCTCAATATCGACAAATATGAAAAGACGCGGTGTTTCCAGGGTTGTATCATCATCAGTTATTGTTTTTATATAACAACAATGTTCATCATCATCATCTGGCGTTATCTTGTATTTGGTATTACAATCACGAATATTACACTCGTGTTTACGCATCTTCTTGAAGTATGGCATTTCACAGTCCTGACAAACTTCGAATTTTTTGCAGTGTCCATTCGAGATATGATGTTTGTAACATATCTCGTTCATATTCATCCTCTGACACATCGAACATCGCCAACTGCGGGTGTAGTCCCTCTCACATTCTCCTACAGAATTACACATTCGACATTTAGCTGGACATCTATGCGAATATGACGAGTAGTCTTTATTGCATTGGTAACAGTGTTTTCTCTTGTTAGAAAGAGCAGCAACATTTTTCACAAAGTCATAGTGTTTGTCATTATAGGACAGCGCTACACCCGGAGTGTTTTCTGCAGCACCTTTCAATCGACCATTGAATATCAATTCCTTATTATCTTGAAAGACGGAAATACAAACTATCCTTCAAATATGTCTGAAATCGTTCCACGTCGCTCAAGTCCGTAGGACGGTTCGCATCGATACCGGTGTGTAAACACAACTTGTAAGCTTCAACGCTTCTATCTGGAAGTGTATTTATCGTATTGTTTCTTCCAATCCTTGTTACACCTTGCCAACTCGTCTTTATTATCAGGTTTCGTTGTCGAGTAGAATTCCCCCATCAAAATCGCCAATGGCAGACATAAGTGATGACCTGCATCCGTTTCATGTACATGGATAACTGCTTTAGATTTGATATTGTATTCCTTAAGTCCAACGAACTTCCCAGAGCTTGATGGTATCTCAGATACAATTACATCAAGACTCACATTTCTGTCCAATACAAAATCGCGTCTGTTTGGTGAATTTTCTCTGCTTCTCTCACGATATCAACACCCGTGATGGTGTCCTTGAACTCGAGGTACAACCCATGATCTAGTGCCGGATGCTGAATTGCAACTCACATTTGTGATCGACCCCATCTGGTATCCATTTCTGACCTAACTTCATCCAGAACATTATCGAATATCTCCTCAGCAACATTTCCGAATACGATGTCTTGACCAATGTCGTTATATTCAACTGTAAAAACAGCATTCTGTGTTTTGAATTTCTTCGACTTTATATGTTTCAGTTTCTTGACAGTGTACCGCTTCTGTGGAGAAGAGGGTATATAAGACTGACCAGCCTCACCATCATCATCAGAGATATCTTCATATCGCCTGAAATAGATAGAGAACATTATGGATCACGTATTATGGACGTATGGTTACATTATACTGAAAAAAGACAAGCTGGTGACCCCTGACACTGTCCGGAAGATAGATGAGTCAGATTTCTACGCAGCATATTTGGAAGTCTTCAACAAGAAGCACAAAGGCTCTTTCAAGTCCATCAGAGACGATTCTGTGAGACGAATTACATATTTTTATGAGAATATTTTCATAAAACAGACGACATCGAAATTCATCGACGCTAATATATTGGGAGATGAATGCAAAAACTGGTATGAGATCATATTTGCCATATACGGTGCATTCTACCTGAAACATCACATTGGATAGACACATATATGGTTATATGTTCACCATAATGATATACGAGATTATAAGCCGTTGTACAGCGATGCGTTCGAAGAATGTACGGGCATAAGGCTACAAAATCCTGCAATTCTAGAATGTTTCGCGACTTTGGATTACCAATATTCACGGAAGAATCTTGCTACTGTCGTACGCTGCACTAACGAAATTGAATTCGACTATCAACTACAACCGGAATTGAGGTCTTGTTTTTGCAAAAGACACTATTCGGCAACGGGTGAAAAGGTAAATCTGCAACATTATACGGGGGCAACTTTTGTTGAACATGGCTTGGAAATACCCCGTGATTCAACTGCTTCATTGATAAAACTACAGAATTTGTATTCAGAGATCCCATCAGCGTACCGAAAGACATGAATGATTGATATTGTCGTGATCAAGAAACATTTCTATTGGTCGCCCACCGAGCGCGAATTATTAGTGTTTATCCACATAGCGAAAAGAATTCTGGATCAAG